>CM069078.1:16541004-16853371 GCA_035578085.1 Solanum pinnatisectum
CCTAAACACCAAACTCTAAAACCTAATTCCTAAACCCTAAACCCTAACTATAAACCAAAAAACCCTAAACCCTAAACCTTAAACCCTAAATTCTAACCCTAAAATCTAAATCCTAAACACTATTTCAAACCCTAAACCTCAACCTTAAACCCTAAACATTAAACCCTAAACCCTAAACCTATAACTTAAAACTCTCAACCCTAAAACACAAACCCTCAACATTAAACTCTATACCCTAAACCCTAAACCATAAATCATAAAATATAAACCCTAAACCCTAAGCAATACAAATTATACGAAAACCCTAAACCATAATTACGAAATTTAAACCCCTATACCCACTTTCATAAATTCTCAACCCCATACCCTAACCATAAACCCTAAACTCCTAAACCATAAACCCTAAACCTAAACCCTAAACCCAAACTCCTAAACTCTAAACCTTAAACCTAAACCACACAAACCCTAATCCCCATTACAAACACTCAAACCTAAACATTAAACTAATATAAACCTTAACCACTAAACACAAACTGCAAGCCACACCTGAAAGCCCCTAGAAACACTAAGCAAGTATGAGTGCTCGATAAACCTTAGCCATGATTGATAAGGTTTAAACCCTACTTCTTGCAATTTCATAAAGTCTTAACCCTATATACGACCCTAAAGCCTAAACCCTAAACCTAAACCACTAACCCGTAACCTAAACCCAAACACCTAAACCATAACACCAAACCATAAACCTAAAGCCTAAACCCTAAATCCTAAACTTTAAACCTTAAACCTGAAACCCAATCTGAAACCTAAACCACACAACCACAAACCACAAACCTAACCTGAAACCTTAACACTTAAACCCTAAACTCTAAGGCCACTAAACACCAAAACCCTAGACCACGAAGCCCCTAAACCAAAAGAAGCTAAACTTGGGCAAGGCCTGAAACCACTAAACCAAACCCAAACCAGGTAATCATGGAACCCTAGGCCCTAAACCTTAAACCTAAACCCCGAGATCCGAATCTAAACCCAAAACCCTAAACCTTGACCACTAAATACTAAGCTCTGGCCCATGGCTTACTAGCATAAGCCTTTAACACTAATCTTAAACACTGGGCCACTAAACCCCAACCCAGACCCTAAACCTGGGCTAAACTCTAAACCTGAACCACTAAACCTAAAGGCCACTGGGCCTAAACTCTGGAACCACTAAACTGGCCCATACAACCTTAACTTAGGCAAACCCCTAAACCCTAGCCCTAGCCTTAACCCTAAACCTGAAACCTAAAGCCCTATTACCTGATAAATCGTAAACCCCTTAATCCCTAAACCATATATCTAAACCTAAATCCACAACCCCATTTAGGTTCTTAAACATTAAACCTAAAGGCCCTAGAACCACTGGAAATCGTAAATCGTAAACCACAAACTGTAATCCTAAACCCAGGGTCTAGTCCCTAAACCTAAACACCAAACCAAACTATAACCTTAGGCACTGAAACCATATTACATTAGCGGCTACGAGACCCTAAACCACAAACCACTAAGAACTTGGAAACCACTGAGACACGAACCAAACCACTGAACCACTGTGTTTGACCACAGATCCTAAACCGTATATCCACAAAGCCCTAAACCACTGAGCAAAAACAAAGCAACCACTGGAAATCCTAAACCCACTAAAACCAAAATCCTCAACACTAAACCCTTATACAAAACCCTACAAATCCTAAAACCCACAAACCACTAAACACTTACCAAACTCTAAACCCCGGAACCACCCCAACACTAACCCTAAACTAAAAATGCAAAACCCTAAGCCCTTAATCATAAACCATATATCTAAACCGCATAAACCACTAAACCACTACACACTGAATTTTACTTCCTAAATATTAATCCGCAAAAGCCTAACTTACAAACTGACCCCCAGACCTAAACCCTAAATCCTAAACCTAGGCTATTAATCCCGCAAAGCCTGGAGTCCCTAAACCACACAAAGCCTAAACTCACATTCCTCAAAATCATCAACCCAAACCACTGAGGCCCTAAACCACTGAGAGCCACTAACACTAGGCCACTAAACCCTGAACCAAAAACCTAGAACCTAAAGCCTGAAGGCCTTAAACTTAGAACCACGAACTTTAAAGCACTAAACTTGGAGCAGTTTTGGCCTTAGGCCTGGGCTGAGCTTTTGGATCCTGGAGCTCTGGGCCACTGGGCAGGCCAGAGCATGAGCCGTAGACCATAAACTGATGAGCCTTAGGCCCTGGGCTTTGGAGCCACTAGACCAATTGACCTGGAAGGCCCTGGAGTCCACCCGATCGTAGGCCGTTGATCCTAGACTAGGAAGCGGGGCTAAACTGCTACAGGCCTGAAGCCACATGCTCCCAGGCCACTGAGCTTTGGGCTGCTTAGGCCTAGGCCTAGGCCACTGAGCCACCGACCATAAGCCACGCAAACCTGGAAGGCCACGTGCCCGCTCAAGGCCTGAGCCTTAGTCCCTAATCCTCGAGCCATTAATCCCCTGGGGCCGTGAGTCTGCAGGCCCTGGCCCTAGGCCTAGGCCTAGGCCTGAGATCCTGAGCTCTGGAAACGCCTTAGGCCTGAAACCTGGGCCGCCCGGCCATAAATATAAATATAGGCTCTGGAACAGGCAGCTTTAGGCCACTGAGGCCCTAAATCCAGCGGCAACCTTGCATGCTGCTAAACCCTAATCTTGATCCTAATCCCTAGGCCACCTGATTCTACAGCCTGGAGGCCCTAAACACCAAGAGACCCACAAATCTTAGAGCCACTAGGCCACCGGACATGAAGCCTGGAGGCTTTGAGACCACTAGAGCATTGGCCTTAAGCCTGGAGGCCTAAAATGCAGGCAAGTAGTATAGAGCCTAAGAGCCACAAATCTGAGCCATAAGCCTAGGCCCTAGGAAAACTTAGCGCTAAACCCAGGCCTCTAATCCTGAAGCTTAGAGGCCTGAATTTCTTGAAATCTGCATTTATAAACCTGGCCTATTTTTCGACCCTGGAAATATTAGGCCCTAAACGCTAAACCAACTATACCTTAAATACAAAACCATATATCCTAAACCACCAAATCCACAAGCCACTGAACCCTGAAGGCAAGGCCCTGAGCCCTAAACCTAAATCCAAGGCAACCTTAAACCTAATCTCCACAAGCCACTAAAAGCTACGCCTAAACCTAAAGCCCTAATCCATAGGCAACCATTAACCATAAACTCCAAACCCTAAACCCTAAATGTTGAAACCCTAAACCTAATCCCTAAGCCCCTGATCTGACGATACTTAAACCCTAACCCCTTAATCTATAACCCATAACCCTAAATCCAGAACTCCTAATCCATATTGGCCCCAAACCAGGAATCTAAACACAAAACCCCAAACCCTAAGCCACTGAAACCACCAACCCTAGGCCCCAGAACCAATGTATAACCTTAAGGCCCTTGGCCTGGCCTAACCCTGGACCACTGAGCCACTAAAGGCCACTGTGCTGACCTGAAGTCCTGTCCATAGGCCAGGTGGCTAACCAGGCTCGGGCCCTGGGCCTGAGTATGTTAGGCCACTGAGCCTGATCACCTAAGGCCTGATCCAGCCATTGACCGCCAAGGCCCTAACCGCCAGATCTATGGCCCCTGGCCGAAGTCAGGCTCTAGTCTTGGCCTAAAGCCCGGAATCTAGGCCACCACAGGCCAGAGCCACTGGCAGGCCTGGGCCACTGAGCCCCAGGCCAATGATCACATGGCCTTGCCAGGCCTAAGCCACTGACCTAAACCTAGGCCTAAAACTTAAACCTGGGCCACTGAAACCTGAAACCTAGGCTGGCCTGACCATGGAATCCTAAACCACGTATATCCCTAACGCTAAAGCCTAAATCCTGAAACAAAAACAAGGCCACAAACCTGGCGCTATAAACCCAAGGCTTAAAGTCCTAAATCATAGGCCCCAAAAGGCCCTGGCACTAGGCCCAATATAAAACCCTAAATCCTAGCACCTAAAACCCTAAACACTAAACTCTAAACCCCGAAACACTATACCTAACCACTAAACCCTAAACCCCTAAACCTGTGAAAACCTAAATAATCATAAACCATATATCATAAACCTAAACCACTAAACCCCTAAACCTAAAGCCTAAACCTAACCATTAACCCAAAAAGCCTAACCTTAAACCCAAAACCCTAAACCTACAATCCTAAACCTAAATTGTTAATCGTAAAGCCTGTGTGTAAGCCACACTAAAGCACAAAAACTCTATTCCCAAAATCTTGACTTTAAGCCTACAAACCACCTAAACCCACAAACTTGGGAGCCGGAACTTTAAACACTAAACTTGGAAGCCCTTAACATTAAACCTAAACTTTGAACCCTAAACTCTAAACCCTACACCTAAATCCTAAACTCTAAATCCTAAATCCATTTGCTTAACCATAGTGACCAAAACCATCAAACCATAAACCAAATCCTAAACTTTTAAACGCCTAAACCCTAAATCCTAACAGTAAACCATTACAATCCCTAAACCCAAAAACCTAAACACTAAACCCAAAAGACCCTATACTCCAGATCCCAGACTTTAAACCTTAAACCCCTAAACTTACTAAACCATAAACCACTGGAACCACTAAAACCTTGCCTAAACTGGTAACTGGACCCCAATCCCATAAACCATTAATCCTGACCACGTAATCCTAAGGCCTAAACCACTAAGGCCCTAGGCCTAGGCCCCCAGATCCCAGGCTCTAGATCTTGACACTAGGCCCTAAACCGTAAACCAAGTACTAAACTCCTAAACCTTAGGCCACTAGGCCACCCTAAATCCTGGGCCAACCCATACTTTATAAGGCCTAATCTTAAACCACAGCCCACACTGAAGCCCAATTCTAGGACCTGGGCCTTGAGCACAGAAAACCTAAATCTTAGGCCACGAACCACAGACCTTAAACCTAAACTTTGAACCCCAAACTAAGCCTTAAACCTTTAATCTAAACCACTAAATCCTAAACCTAAACTAGAACCAAGAACCACGGAGCACTAAACCACTAAATCCAGGAACCTTAGCACCTAATCCTGCAAACCACTGAAGTTAAACCCTATTTCACAAACCCTAATCCAATAGAAACCAAGTAACCATAAACTCCAGGCCACCTAAACCTAAATGTTAAACCTAAGCCCTAATCACTATTACTAATCACGACCGGCTTAAACCACACAACCCCTTGATACATAACCCGCTAACCCTAAGTCCAAACTCTAATCCCTTAACCCAAAGCCAGGAATCTAAACACAAAACAGAAACCCTAGCTCCTAAATCCTAAACCTAAACAAACCAATCTATAACCATAAGCCTAAACCTAACCTAAACCTAAACTACTAAACCTAGCCCTAACACAAATCACAATCCATAAACCATTAACCATAAACTCGAGCCTAAACACTAAATGTTAAACCCTAAACCTAATCCTAAACCTGACTGATTATATACGACCCTTAAACTCTAACCTTAATCTATGACCGCGCCCCTAAATCCAGGCTCCTGATCATGGCTTAACTAAAACCCCGAGAATCTAAACCTGAAAACCCAGAAGCCTGGCCTTAAGCCCTAAGCCTGAGCCCTGAGACCAATGCATGGCCTTGGTGCAAGCACTAAACCCATAACGGCCTACAGGCCTAAACCACAAAACTTAGGCAGGCCCTGGTACTAAACCCACAAACACCTGGCCTGACCGCAAATCCTAGGCCATGTGTGTCCTGGAAGCGCTAGGAAGCCTGGAGTCCTAAGGCAAAGACAAAGACCACACTGAGCCACTGGCAGCATTAGGCCCAGGGCCCAGAGGCCTAAAATCCCGTCATAGGCCCCAGAAACCCTGATTACTGGGCGCCCGGTGCAAGGCCCTGGAGTCTGGCGCAACAAGGCCTAGGCACTAGAGCTCACAGGCCCAGAACACTGGCCTGACCGCTGAGGCCACTGAGCCCTGCCACTGACGGAGAGGAGGCCATAGGCCTTGTCATAGGCAAACCATATATCCTAAGCCACCAAACCACTAAAGGCCCTAAACCTAGAGGCCTAGGCCACTACGACCATTAACCCGAAAAACCTAACCTTACGACCCAAAACCCTAAACCTTTAAATCCCTAAACCCTAAATTGTTAATAGTAAAGCCTAATTGTAAACCACAAGCCTAAACTCTATTCCCAAATCTTGACTTTAAACCTAAACCCCTAAACCACTAAACTTGGAACCCGAACTTTAAACACTAAACTTGAAACCCTTAACCTTAAACCCAAAACTTTGAACCACTAAACTCTAAACATCACACCTAAATCCCTAAACTCTAAATCCTAAATCACATTTGTAACCATAAACCAAAAAACCATAAACCATAAACCTTAAATCCTAAACTTTAAACCACTAAACCACAAATCCTGATAAGTAAACCATTAATCCTAAACCCCAAAACCCTAAACACTAAGCCAAGACCCTATCTCCCAGATCCTGAGACTTTGGGCATTGGAAGCACTGGGCCTGGGCCATGGGCCACAGGCCCTAAGGCCTGAGCGCTGGGCCTGGGCCACAGGCCTTAGTCCCTTGAGCCATTTGATCACTGACCCGCCCAATCCTCAAGGCCTGGGCCTGAGCCTAGGCCCTAGGCCTAGGCCCCGGATCCCCAGGCTCTAAATCTTGGGCCTAAACTGGGCCTGGGCCATGGGCCAAAGAATACTGGGCTCTGGGCCAACCTTAAACCACCTGGGCCACTGGAATCCACTGGGCAAACCTGTATCACATAGGCCTGATCATCTTGGGCCCTGGCCACTGGGCCCTGATTCTAGGACCTGGGAACCTTAGGCACAAGGGGCCTAGATCTTAAACCCTAAACCACACGGACCTTAAACCACTAGGCTTTGAACCCCAGGCTAAACGCCAAACCTTTAATCTGGAAGCCACAGATCCTAAACCTAAACCACTAAACCCAAAACCCTAGGCACTTCAAACCTTACTAAATCAAGGAAACCTTAAACCAAGCACAATCCTCACAAAGCCTAAAAGTTAAACCTAATCCATAAACCATTAACCATAAACTCCAAGCCCTAAACCCTAAATGTTCAAACCCTAAACCCTAATCCACTAAACCCTAATCAACGACCACTTAAACCTAACCCGTAATCTATAACTTTCATAACCTGAATCAACTACAATCCCTTAACCCCAAACACGGAATCTAAACACAAAACCCAAAACCCTAGCTCTAAATCCTAAACCCTAAACCCCAGACCAATCTATAACCTTAAGCCTGAAACCCTAACCACACAAACCCTAAACCTGAAAACCTAGCCAACCACAAATCTAATCCATAAACCATTAACCATAAACTCAAGCCACAAACCTAAATGTTAAACCTAAACCCTAATCCTAAACCCTAATCCTTGACCCATGGCCAAGGCCCTAACGCACTTAATACATAACCCATAACCTGAAATCCAAGAGCTCTAATCCCTTAACCCCAACTGAACCCGAGAATCTAAACCTGAAAGCCCAGAAGCCACTGGCCTTAAACTCACTGGAAGCCTAGGCCCAGACTGACAAATCTATGACCTTAAGCCTGAAGCCCACCAGCCCTAAGGCCTGAGAGCCCTAAGGCTTAGGCCACTAGGCACTAAGCCACTGAGCCTGGCCACTGACCGGTAAATCCTAAACCATATATCCTGAGCGCTTTGCCCAGGCCACCAAATCCTGAGCAACAAAGGCAAGAGCCACTGAGGCCTGGCGACCTGGGCCCTGAGGCCCCAGGAGGCCTAGATCATGGAGCCCAGAGGGCCTGGCCTAGGCCCCCGTTGCAGGCGCCGGTCACCAAGTCCTGAAGCCGCACAAGGCCTGGGCTCACTAGGCTCCTGGGCCCAGAGGCACTGGCCCAACCACAAACTGGGCCTGGGGCCTGAAGCCTAGCGGCGGAGGCCTGGGCCAAACCTTAATCATAGGCTAAACCATATGTCCTAGGCCACTGAACCACTGGGCCCTAAAGGCCACTGAGGCCTAAGTACCCTGACAGGTGGCTGAAAGGCCTAACCTTAAACCCAAAACCTAAACCACTAAATCCTAAACCCTAAATTGTTAATGTCGTAAAGCGTAAGTGTAAACCCTGGCAAGCCTAAACTCTGTTCCCAAAATCTTGGGCGAGCCAGAAACCTAAACCTAAACCCTAAACTTGTAACCAGAACTTTAAACACTAAACTTGAAACCCTTAACCTTAAACCCCACGAACTTTAGACCTAAACTCACAAACCCTACACACAAGTAAATCCTAAATTCCTAAATCTGTAAATCACATTGTAACCGTAAAACCAAAAACCGTAAACCATAAACCTTAAATCCTAAACTTTAAACCCTAAACCATACTAAATCCTAGCAGTAAACCATTAATCCACTAAACCCAGAAACCTAAACACTAAGCCAAAACCCTATACTCCAAATCCCGGACTTTGGAAGCCTTAAACCCTAAACCCTAAACCATAAACCCTAGGCCACTAAAGCACCTTGCGCCCTAAACCCCTAGGCCTTAATCCACTGGGCCATTAGTCACCTAACCCGTAATCCTCAAGGCCTAGGCCACTCAAACCCTACCAGCCACTGGAGGCCCCCAGATCCCAGGGCTACAAATCTTGGGCCTAAAGGCTCTAGGCAACCGCCCAGGCCAAAATACTAGGCGATTAAACCTTAGGCCACTAAGCCCTAAATCCTGGGCCTTATACTGCAAGGCGGGCCTGATCTTAAACCACTGGCCAGAAACAGGCCTGATTCTGGGACCTAAGAGCCTTAAACACAAAAACCTAAATCTTAAACCCTAAACCACAAGAACCTTAAACCCTAAACTTTTGGACCCCAGAACTAAGCCTTAAACCTTTAATCCTAAACCCCAGACTATAAACCTAAACCCCCTCGAAACTTAAACTCACAAACCCAGACCTCACAATCCTAAACCTAAACCCTAATTCCTTAACTCACGAACTCTAAACCTAACCCTCTGACCACTTAAATCTACCAAACCATATATCCACAAATCCTAAATCCTAAACCACTAAACCCAGAAAGGCCAAAAGCCTAGACCTGAAGCTTGAAACCCAAAACACAAGCCTAAATCTTTATTAACCTGCAAAACCTAAACCTAAACCCTACCACAATCCATAAACCATAAACCATAAACTTGAACCACTAAACCCCTAAAGTATTTAAACCCTAGCGTAATCCACATGAGCCTGGAATGTTGAAGCACCAACGTGATCCCTGTAAATCCTGATCACTGACCGCCCAAACCCCTGATCACGCTTAATCCGAGGCCCGGCGACAACCTAATTTCCAAACTCTGAACCTGACTTCTTGAAAACCGAATCTAAACACTAAACCGTAAAGCCTAAGCAATCCACAAATGCCTAAACCCCAGAACCAACCTATAACCTTAGCCTAAACCACAATTCGCTTAACTCTGAACCCTAGGCCTAACCTGAAACCAGGCAAGCCCTAAAACTTAAACCTTTGAACACTAAATCCTGAAGCCACTAACAGTAACCTAAATCCTGGGCCATATGTCCTGGGCCTGGGCGCTTAGGCCCCCAGAGAGCCAAGGCCAAAACCCTGGGCCTAAACCCTGGGCCCAAGGCCAGGGCCTCAAGACCCCAGGGCCAGAAGATCATAGGCCCTGAAGCCCTAACACTAAACCCCCATTACAAAGCTTAAATCCTAAACCTAAACCCTAAACCCTAAATATTAAACTCTAAACCAAAAACCCAAGTCATAAACCTTAAACTCTAACCTAAACCCCCAATACAAAACCTTAAATCCTAAACCCTAAACCACTGTAACCACACAAATATTAAACTGCTAAACCCACAGAGCCCTAACCCTAACCTAAACGCCTATGCCTAAACCCCTAATACCAAAACCAAGTCTGACCCTTAATCATGAAACCATAAACCCTAAACCCTAAACCACTAACACCTAATCCTGAACATTAATCCGCATAGAGCCTAACCACAAACCCAGGAGCCAAACCCTAAACCTACACAACCACAAAGCCTAAGTCTAAACCACTAACCCTAAATACTAAGAATTTCTACTCTAATAATTCGCTCTACGAAACTACACACACGGTTATTCAGGAATAATGGCCAAAGAGCATTGAGAATTTAATGCCGGCCGTGGCGGACCAAGCTTCGTTCAACATGGAACTCCGGTGTCTACAAACTGATTGGACGCTTCAGCTTGAATCATCTGACCAATTCCTCGAAAATCACGGCGCGTAGAAGCGATCCATGTCGCTTGATTTCATAGAGGAGTTGGGTGGAGCTCAAATCATTTCGCCTAGAACAATCGGGGATGATTCGTGTTAATCAAGCGATAAGCATGAATCTACATATAAAGATCTATCAATGAGCCAAAAATCAAACGATTCCATCATCGAATTGAAAGATCTAGTAATTCAAATTTTGCAAAAATTGCCTCGGAATCACGAACATCGTCCTCAATTTCCGAGCATCTTACGATGTAACGAAATGATGTTTCAACCAGCGGGAATCTTCCCGGGGCCAAGAGATCACCTCATACCACGAATTTGAATGATTTGGATGGCGAAAACTCGGTGACATAGAGGCCCGATAAAGTCAGGAACTCTGGTCAGCTTGGTGAGGATGAGCAGCGCACTAGAAGTACCATAGCGATGAGAATAACCATTCTAAGGTGCGGAATCCTAATTAGCAACAACAACACTAATGTTTGCTATTTATTCTCTCTGCCGATCTCTGCGGGATCAGTCGCAGCTATGGAAGAGATGAACAACACATGGGGTGGCATTAGAATCTGTTAATGGCACAAAAGGCATCGAATCTTGAAGTCGATAAGAATAAGGAATAACTCCAAATCACGAAAAGGGAATCGATATCACAAGAGCAGAACAAGCTGATCATCGGAAGGAACAAAAGATGCAAACTTGCAGGAAAACATCAAGGTGATCGGGCACATGACACTAGCGACATACTCGGGTGGCACAACACACAAATGCTAAGGTTTCTACAGAGAGTTTGACGGAGAAACTTGACAAGACAAATGAAGGGAGAAAGCGATGCGGAAAGTGAAGGAAAAAACTAACATGAATGAAACGCACCAACAATTGCGACATGGAAAGGATAGGTAAGTGCTGTTTAATTTTGCCTCGAGAATAATGATCATAAGCATTTGTTATACTAATAATCCCTTAACAATCAAAATGAGCAAGAAAGGTCGTTTTAGTTATGCGGCCCAGTATGCTGAGCGAGATATCGCGATCCCTACGTGAGAGCGTACATACAGGGCTTAATATGGACACTTATGTTACCCCTCCCGTCAAGATCTCGTCCAACTTTGGTCTTTATCGACCCGATGACAAAGAGCCAATCCAAATAGTCCCAAACAAAACCAAAACATGCGCTGCAGGAGCAACTCAACTTCTACTAAAAATATGACTCTACCAAATCGGATCCATCCACTCCGTATAACTCAAACCTTAGAAAATAGACTTAAAGCTAACCAAATATGAAAAATGCTACCCCCGTGGACATTCTTCACTAGATCATAACCACTAGGCAAAGGATACCACTTCCATGCACCTTTCATGAGGATGATTTTATGCGAGGAAGATGTATGGTCGTCTGCAAGTTCACTTTAGTTGGGAAATTCACCAATGCTATGCCAAAATGGAAATCATAAGGAAGAGTTTCATTGTGAGACACAACTTTACGGTGGTGTTAAAATTGCACCGCTTCAACTCAAGGCACATCTACATTGATTTGGATAATGAAGGCTGATCGCGTTCTTTGTTTAGAAATTAAGCTAAACAAAAAATGTACATTGCTAACCCGACTAATGAGATTCTGGTATGGACTCCTGCTTTTAAAGACGGTGAGGAAACTCCAATTGTTCCCATGCACGGGTTACATTGCCCTTCTTCACCGACCTTCTGCTATTATATGGACATCCTTACCCTTTGCCTTTGTCCACTGTGGTAATGCTTTCTTTATACAGACTCTGCTGACTATGCAAAAAACTAGGGGTAGTGTGGCAAAGTGAAAGTTCAAATTGATACTACTAAAAGCAGACCTCAACATGTGCAGTTTGGGATTTTCAAAGAAGGTTCCAACTATAGGTAAGTGGCAAATTATAGAATTTGAAGATGTCCATTTCTTTCTTGCCTCTCTTACTATGAGCATCAAGGTCATTATCTTGGAGAGTGTCCTATGAAAGAAAGGGATGGTGAAATAAAAGAAGGAAGGACATGGAGCCCAACAAGAAAGGACAAGGAAAGCGGATGGATCAAAATTCCAGGAGACTCAACAAAATGACTAAAGGCCTAACGACAAAACACAATCAAATAGGCAAGCTAAGGTCATAAACCAATGAAGATAGTACATGACTGCGCAGGAGGAACGATGGAAAGCTTCAGACTAGAAGAAAAACAAAACAACCAACAAAATCCAAGAGCAAGGAAAGGCCAAAACTCCCGGAATGCAATTTACAGCAGTGCAGTGCAGCGAGGAAAAAACATCTCGAGGACCACAAGCTTCCCGAGGAGCAGTGTATGATCTACTAGAACTCCTGTGATTGATGTTGAAGAATGCGGTGATCGATTCTTACACCCCGATCCTGCAATTGCAGGTGATGATGCTCGTCGATGTGACCCCTTCCCCTGTTACTCCCTTTATTACATGGCTGAGGTATTGGAGGGAGGATGGAAAGCCAGGGAAAACCTCTAACTTGCTTGGAAGGGAACCGATGGGGAGGGACCTTAGAAATGACCACCAAACTCCTCACTACCAGCTGGAAGAAATATGTCGCGACAACACCAAAAAGGATCTTAAATATCTCGAGAGGAACTGTCGAGGTTGAGGTTGGGACTAATAGAAGTGGTAAATGATCAACTTTAAAGGTTCTATGGCAAAGGATATGGGAAACAAAGCAAGCCATTGATGCAAACAAGGTACGATACACCTAAGAGTAAGAATAAACTTTAGCAAAAAAAAAAAAAGAGATGCTATTAGAAAAAGCGGTAGAACCTGGCAGCGAGGACCAGGACTCGGTTAGAGGCGGCGGGGATGGAACCAACCTCGTGGCGATTCATCACTTGATGGACCAAGTGGCAGATGTTATTCCCTGAAAGCCTGATATAACACCCCTACTCACTGGAAAACCTCGATCTAATTAACAAGACGATTAGCGATGAATATGAAGTGGAGATTTGGAGGAAGATGAGGTAGAGGATAATGCATCCACCTGATACTATCGAAGAAGATGATGAAACCTTGGTGAACTTTTAATCAGAAGCCTTGATCGGCAATGATAGCCCATGCTAGATGAGGAAATTCAACAAATTACCAACAATCAAGAGACTGCTATCCCCAGTGCTTGCACCTAGGAAAAACTCCTCTCGGGGAAAAAATCCCACACCATTAACATTGTTGCGGAGAGAGACCCGAACACTAGAGCTGCTGCCGCTCTGGAAATCATCACCGATTGAATTAGTCTGACAATCATATGGAATGCTGAGGTATTGCTCCAATACCCAGGGTTATTGAAAGACTCGAAAATCTCAAAATCATTCATCAATTGATTGGTATGATTGTTGTTCTTAGGCACTTTCTCGAGACTAACACCCGATAACACGCACCCCAGAGTATGCACTTGCCATGGATAAATGCTATTATTAAATACTTGATAATGCAAGAAATTTGGTTGTTTTGGAATATTGATAGCCACAGCTTAAGGTTAACGAAGGTGATGAGCAATGAGATTTCTTGTGAAATCAATCACTGGCTGAAGTTCGCATTACTGCTAGCCAGAGACTTTTATCTATGCCAAATGTAAAGAATATCTCAGACATGACCACTCTGCAGGATGGAAATTTGCTATTTCTTGATATTCTGACAATTCCACTTTGTTACCTTACTATTGGTGATTTTAATGTTATAACTAACATTGAAGAAAAACTTAGGAAATTTTGTGCTTACAACATGAAGAAAAGTCTTGAGGTTATTGAATTGTGATTGAGCTTTGTGGACTTATGGACTTGGAGGGTTTAATGGTCTAAGTTTACTTGGTACAACGAAAAGAAGACATCAACTCCGAATTTGGAAAGAGACTAGATAGAGCTATGGTCAATGATAAATGGTTACAAGACATGCCTCACACTAACATTACTCATCTCTGTGGGTTACGATCCAACTGTCACTCTCTGCATGAAGTCTTTTGCGGAGTAGAAGAGCATATTAAATATTTCAAATTTCTTAATTTAGCTGGGTGGTCACGACCTTCATTCACGAGACCGTTGCAGGTCTTTGGGAGCAGGACCTCAAGCGAATCCTATGTGGAGCTTTCATCGGCCGAAGAGACTCTCCTGCACACTCGGTGTTTGGTCTAAACACTTGATTTGGGGATATACATGCTAAGGTCGAGGAGTTTGAAGAGAAGGCTGGGAATCTTAGAAGAAGCTTATTCATAATAACACGAGTGCAGACGGAACTTCCATGGTATTAATCGAGAATTTTATGTCAGTTTATGAAGCTAGAAGACTCCGTCGCAAACAAAATCGATTACATTGGTTGAGGAAGGTGATGCCAATTCTAAATCTTTCGTATGATTAGGGTAGAAGGAAGATTATTTATACCACAAGAATGCTCAAGGACAATGATGAATGGGTACAGTGATAGTACATTATGAGCTACATGATTATTTTCAAGACATCTTTACGGTGAGAGATGGTTAATGATGAGAGGCTCCCCGGCAGTCGTCCCAAGAATGATTACTTGAGGACTATTAAGGAGTTAGTTTACTCTATGGATCCCAATTAGCAGCGAGGACTGATGGAATGAATGGCTATTTTTTCAATCTTTGGGGATATTATCAGTTATATGGCGGTTATTCAGAAGCTTTTATTCAGTGAGATGATTACAGTATATCTCTCATGCTTGCCTAGTGTGCCCAAAGTCAAGAAGCATCTAATAAAGTACATGCAGTTCGATTTATCGGCTGATAACTTCACTAGCAAGATTATTTCTAAAATGCTATGCCTCGAGTTGACACCTATTCTTCCCAACTTTGATCTCTCCTAGTAATCGAAGCTTTATGTAAAGGCGTCACGAGAACGTCATGGCCCGGAAATTATTCACCGAGATCAAACTGACCTACCATTGGAGACAATGTGGTAATCAAACTGACATGGCCAAGGCTTATAATGAGAGATTCTTGGTCTATATTTGCCTTATTCGGGAAGATGGGATTTGATGAAATGCATTAGATATGATTTGGAGGATTATGCAAATCATGGTACTCCATCATCATTAATGGCGAAGGCATGGATTTTTTCATTCGCTCAGAGGCCTTGACAAGGTGATCCTCATCGACTATTTATTTTAGGTCTTTGAGAAGGTATTATCCAAGATCCTTAAACACCTTTATATGACCCGCTTTACCGTATGGTTTACGTGAATGATCAAGGTCCATGATTAATCATTTAAGTTTTGCGGATGACATTATCATATTTACCTGCAGAGAGACACTCTCTGAGCTTATCATGCACACTTTGAAGACTGAAGGATCTCGGGCGGCTTATTAACAAAGCTAAAGTCAACCTTCGGCCCGTTACGTGCCTTGAAACTTCTGTGTGAATAAGGAAGTACAGCTGGGCCCCCATCGGAAAGAAGCTCTATTTCTTACCTTGGATGCCCTTTATTCCTGAGGAGGCGAGATTGTCACTTTTCACGATATCGTCAACAAAGTGGCTAATAAAATCACGAGGATGGAAACCTAGAATGTTGAGTTATGAGAGTAAGGTGGTCTTAATAAAGCATGTTCTTCAATCTCTCCCCATCCACGTCCATAAACCTTCTCCACCTTCTACTACTATTAAACAAATCTGATTATTGTTGATTTCTTTTTGGGGTTGGAGGAATGACAAGAAAAATATCATTGGGCATCTTGGAAGAACTTAAGATTTCTCCTTATGCGAGAGGGAGGATTGAGTGTTAAGCTCATGAAAGATGTGTGTCGAGGCCTTCCAATTCAAGCAATGGTAGATTTGAGAACAAAGGCAAACACTTGTGGTGAGTTCACAAAAGCTAAGTATTATCGAAGATCAAATACCATTAGTAAAGTGGGATACGAGGAGAGTTGTAGTAGAATAATGATGAGAAACGAAACATCTTTGTGGAAACACATTCTGGAAACTCGAAGCAGTTCGAAACTACTTGGTGGGATAATTGGCTGAGTGTTGGCCTTAGCTCATTACATCAACATCAGTAAAGATTTAACAATGATAGGATTGTAGATTTTTATGAAGAATGGTCGGTGGAACTTGACAAGAAAGTGAACAACTTGCTCCCGAAACATAGTGTGAGATTTTGTCCACGAGATCACAGTGTGAGAACGATACGATCGAGCGGTGTGGACACTCGGTGCAAGCTGGACTCTTCTCTGTGTCTTACGCATGGGACGCATTAGAACTGCAGGAGAAACCAAAATAAACACTTATACGCAGCACAAAAGTCCATTTTTAAATGTTCCTTCTTACTATGGAGTGCAATACAGGCAAACTTCCCACCAATGAAGAAATTTGTTGACTTTGGAATTGAACGGGGATTTGTTATTGTTGTAAATCCCAGTGTTGTCTGCATTAGACATACCTTGACACGAGACATTTGCCAAAAGGTATGGAATTACTTCTTTATTTCTTCAGAGTTAAACAGACCGGTTACCTTAGAAATATGATCATGAGGTGGTGGAATGCTACACACACTAATGAAGCTCACAAACTATCCTTCAATCTACTCCCGTTTTTCATACATTGGAATCTTTGGAAGGCGGTGCTCGCGAGAAGTATGGAGGCAAACAATCTAGCATTCACGAGAGAGTCAAATTTCTTGTGATGCTAGACAAGCACCTCAAGCCCCCTCTTTTGCAAATTGCCTTCCCACATCACACAGCCCTTTGGAATGGAAGACTCTACATCTCATTGAAAATTGCTGCTGTACCAAGATGCCGTTGTTGATTGGAATAGACCCCGGATAGATAGGTTAAAATCAGCAGTCTGGGAGTACCTTAAACAATCCGGGCATCATAGTGGGTATCTCGAGAAATAAAAATGGAAGGCTGATCCTTGCTTCGCAACTCCTTTGGGAAGGAACTAATAACAGCGGAGGTGGGCGGCTATCTTGGGCCTATCTTGGTGTGTTGTCCCGAGATATGATAAAGTATCTTAGAGGTTGATTCCTGACTTAATTGGTAGTTAAAACGACCTGGCTGACAACATATGGAGCCTTCTTGAGTCAAATCACAGGCTTCAACACATTGCTCTTTGAACTTCATCCAAGTCAAATGCTCACGTTCTTAGAGAGGCCAACTATATTGCTGATTCTGCTTGCCAAATATAGTCATTGATTACTACTCACGAGATCTATTCCAACACTGTGGCTGCAAATTGGCGACAACACTTCAACAAGACTGTGGTATGGTAGGCTTCAAAGAAGGAAAGAGTAGAAGATAATTAAGAACCTCCTTGAGAGTTATTCTTTAAGGAGACCTAGGTGGAACATAATCCCCCCAGGCCTCTTTTTGATGACCTCCATGTCATATTTTAGAGTCTCTTCCTTGGTTAGATAAGTCTATTCTGTCTTGTAAAGAAGTCTCCTCATTATCAACTCCTAGAATCTTTGTGTCGAGAGGAGTCCTCTCATATAGGTTCTTAGATGATAGGTTTCTTTGCTTTAGAGGAGAGAGTTGGAGAACCAAGCTTTTACTAGAGGCTACCAGTGCCTCCACCTTTGAGAGTAAGGTTTATGTCCCCACCAAGTGTATTTCACTTTTTCTATATATGCTAAGGCCTGGGGTGTTGCTAAACCCTGACCCCCTCGAGGTCGTTCAAATAAAAAAAATCAAAGCCCTAAACCTAAACCAAACCTATAATCGACACAAGCCCTAAACTTGGAACCTGACTTTAAACACAAAACTTGAAACCCTTAACCTTAAACCCTAAACTTTTACCCTAAACTCTAAACCCTTCACCCTAAATCCTAAACTATAAACCTAAATCCTAAACCCTTAACCATAAACCATAAACCATAAACACTAAACCTTAAACCTAAACATAAACACAAACCATCGACCTAAACACTAAATCCTAACCTAAACCAATAATCCCTAAACCTAAAACCTAAGCATCTTAGCCCCAAGCCTATCTCCAATTCCAAACTTTGGCTTGACCTAAACCTAAACCCTAAAACCTTACCTGACCACAAACATAATCCCTAATCCTAAACCATTTATCCTAAACCAATCCTAAACTGAACCTAAACTCAAACACTAAACCTAAACCCAAATCCCAGACTACAAACCTTAAAACTTTAAATACTAAACTCTAAACCTGGCAGCTAAGCCCTAAACCACATACTATAAACCCTAATCCTAAACCCTTAACCTAAACTAAACCACACAACCTAAAACCCTAAGCAAACATAAACCTTAAACCCTAAACCACTGAACCTTATTAAGCCACAAACCCTAAACCCCAGACCATAAACCCAAACCCTGTAGCTTAAATGCTAAACCCAGAACCACTAATCCCTAAACCTAAATCCTAATACCTTAACTCGAGACTCCAAACCCCTAACCCTCGAGCCCCTAAATAATAAACCACTAAATACTTTCCAAACCACAAACCACTAAATCCTAAACCATATATCCACAAACCACAAACCCAAAACCAAAACCACTAATCCACTAAACACTAAACCAGGAAACCTAAACCTCAAACCCTTAAACCACAGAACCTGAAACCTTAAATACTAAACCACACAATCCATAAACCACCAAACCATAGACTCCAGACCACAAACCATGAATGTTGAAACATCAAACCCTAATCACACACAAGATAATCTCGACCCTTAAGCCACACAATCCTTTAATCCAAAACCCACCAACTTCCCTAAATCAAACTGCAAATGCCATAACCGAGGAAACTGAAATCCTAAACAACTAAACCCTAAACCCTAGCCCTAAACCTAAACCCTAAACCCTGCAAACCCCGAACCAACCTATAACCTTAGACTAAACACTAATTCAACTTATCTCTGAACACTAAATCCTATTACCCTAAACACTAAACCCCTAAAAACTGAAGCATGGACCTTAGGCCACAAGCCCTGGCCTAAGCCTGGCCTGGAAATCCACAAACCATAAATCCTGGGCACTGGGCCACTGAAACCACTAAAACCAAAACCAAAACCCTAGAACCCTGAGGCCTAGGCCCAAGGCCACAAATAGGTAGGCCCTGGGCCCCCGAATACAAGACGGCATGGGTCCTGAGCCACTGCACCTGAGCACTAGGCTGCAGGCCAGAGCCCTGGCCACTGACTTAGCTGAAGCCACTGGACCACAAGCCTAGCTGCCCAAGACCCTAGGCCCTTGATCGCCAAGACCATATATCCTAGGCCACTAGAAGCCCTAGCCCCTAGTTCCCTGGCATTGATCCATGGGGCCTGGCCTAGGCCCCAAACCCTGACCCTAGGCCACAGGCCTGAGGCTACTGATCACCTGGCGTGATCACAAGGCCTGTGTCCCTAGGCCACTGAGCCCTAGGATTCTGTTCCCAAGATTTTCCAGCTTTTAGGCTAAGGCCCCTAAACTCAGGAACCCTAACCCTAGGCCACCCTAAACCCCTAAACCAAAAAACCTAGAACCTAAACCTAAACCTAAACTTGGAGACCTTGAACTTTAAATGCTAAACTTGGAAACCACTTTAACCTTACGACCTACACTTTGAGACACTAAACTATTAACCCTACACTTTGAAATCCTAAACTCTAGGCCTAAATCTTAAATGCAACCATAAACCATAAACATAAACCTAAACCTTAAACCCTAAACTTTAATCCCAAACCATCAACCTAAACCACTAATCCTAACCACTAAACCATTAATCCTAAACCTAAAACCTAAACTACAAGCCTAAAACCTTTCTACTCCCAAATCCCAAACTTTGAAACCTTAAACCCTAAACCACTAATATACACACTAATGTTGCCTGAGAACAAACTAGAAGCGAGCGAAATTCCATCAAGTAATCAGCCATTGGAGTCTGAAGAACTCATCACATGATGCTAAAAGCCGCAACAACGAGGGGACCTAAGTCCCGGGAGCTACGAGAACGAAAAGATTAAAAACCCAGACAATGTATATGCCCGTATTGAGCAACACATGGAAATACAATCAAAAAACAATATGATCAAGAGCCAAAACAAATGCAAAATGATAAATATGATACTACAAGGTCTACTAACGATGGAAGTGGTGGAGGTGGAAGTTCCGGCACACGATTATTCTCACTTTGGAGTTAGACCAGCAGAGATACCATTTCCGATCGGTAGAGGGCAGCGGAGTTCGAATGGGAGTAAATATCACTACTTGGCACTCATAATTCAAATCAAATGCGGGGACAATTAGCGGCGGCTAATGCTTACCTGGCCGAACTTCAAAAGAGAGGATGTCCAACGGCGGTAGTACTCTGGCTATAATGCATAAACACGTCATTTTTGTTAATTTGAGTAGTCAGTGAAGTAATCATGAGCGAGTTATTTCAAATTTGCAAAACGTTAGTAGTTCGAATGATGATTACGAACAAACGAAAAGGGATTATAATGTGCAAAGGTATTGATAATGGAAAAAGAAAAAGGAATCTCACGATCCTGTGAGGCAACCAATGAGGAACTACTTGATCCTGACCACTCGCATAAGGAATTCCCTAAGATATACTAGTAATTTTGATAGACGCCAAGTACTGTGATCGAGAGAAAAACCGGCCAGATCAAACTGACATCGACTATGACTCACTGCTGCAGTGATTCTAATGAGGAGTCAAAACAACAAGCAAGATCAAAATATTGAACCCGGCGCCTTATCTTTGTGGATTCCGAACTTTTGAGCTGTAAGACTTCCAGAACAAGTTAAATACTTGCACATCTTGATCCATAGGCCCAGTAGCCCCGGAGACCTACGACCAAGCGGGGGCCAACTGCGGTGATCTATGATATGGATGACTTAAATGAATATAAATTGGGCATTGGGTAATTTGTCAAATACACCTTGATAGAGCAAAATTCGATTGCAACCATGCCTAAGGTGGAACTTCAAATTCGAAAAAGCTTACATCTTTGATGATTTACGATTTCAAATGGGAAATCAATATAGCTAATATAATGCAAAACATGTGTTTATAGATTTGGAAGAATGAGAGTACGGACTATAACTGCTTGTATGGACCACGTGAGGAGAATGACCATTGAAGGTAAGGCCCGGTGAGAATCACTGAGGCTGGACCCCAATGTTTAGAGCTGAGGGAGAAACTCTATGGATTCACTATATGGGTTAGTGCTACCCGGAGGTTGCCATGGCATTGCTTCAAAGGAATTCATCACACCTCTGCTTGATTACGCCTGCAGGAAGGTGTTGTACTTAGATACCACGATACTCTATTAAAAGAACTAGAGCTAGTATGGCCAAGGTGAAAGTCCAAGATTGATCGAGACAAAGGCAAGACCAGAGACGTATGCCGGATAGGATTGGATTGATGAAGACCTCACAATAGGGAGATGGCGAGGCCATTGAATAAAAACATCCCCACTTCTTTGTGTCATATTGCAGATTACACAAGGCCACAAATTGCGATAGAATTTTACTGTAATTTCAAAGTAAAGGGATGAAAGAATTCAAAAAGAGAGAAAAGGAAGAATTGGAAATGCAGACAGGGCATAAGCAAAAACAAGGAACAAGCTAGCTCTGAGGGGAAATGATATCACACATGACTAAAAAGCAAAGTAACGGGAGAAGAAAAACATAAACACAACAACAATGAAGAACTATCCAAGAGAACACAATACCGGCAAAAGGAAGAAGGATGGCAGAGCACAAAGGAGAAACACCAAGCAGTGGTGGGCCAGGACCCACGGAAAATCAATATGGAGAACCTCGCCTGCACTTGCTTTTGAAGCGGAGGCGAGGGCGAGGGAGCAGCGCCCAAATAAACACTGACTCAACAATCGGGTATTACTAATAACCATAATCAAAATGCTTTTGCTAACTTACATATGCGGGGAGGATCAAAGAGAGGGCGGGGAAGGACGCTTTTTAACTGCTTTGGAGGGACACCACCACGGGGAAACACAAAAGCAGACGTGGGAAAAAAACAAGACAAAATGAGACCGGGCCAAACCACAAAGGATGCAAGGATAACATAAAAAGTCGAGGGTATTGACTACGATGCTCCGCACTTTTATAAGCCCACTTATTGTTTCTATGGTTGTTACTTGCGTAATGATGAAGGTGAAGGAGGATGGATATAGGGGATGTCGGAGAACCATTAACTGCGGAAGGGTATCCAAAGGGGAATTGCCTCATATTACGCCTTGAGGGTAGCGGATAGTCGACTACCTGATTCGACCTTAGAGCCCTGCTACCACGTGAGTTTCCCACGGCTACTGAAGTCGAGGGAATAAACAAACTCACGGCAACAAATTATAGCGGCATCTCGATCTTTTCGAGAATAATGAAGTAACCCGCTGATAAGGGCTCTATGGCTAAGGCAGACTTGGGATGAAAGCTGTACCCGACAAGCAGAGAAGAGCACCCACTAAAGCGGGAACAAACCCGGTAAAAAGAAGAGGATACGACGAGAGAAGAAGCAGAACATTACGAGCGAAGGTATCTGACAACAAGGGGAAACGAAAAAAAAATGAGGAAGTGCATGAGAATTTATTATAGGTTGATGATCGAGCGGGTAGTGGATATCAACTCCTCTGCAAGCTCGATATATGACCCCTATTCCCAAGACTCCACGGACAAAGCGAACTGGCAATGTCATTGGTCTATCCCTATCACTTAGATGAGTATCTTTTGTGATTAATTACGAAGATGAATTGGATAAAGGATAATCAATCTTTGAAAGAACAAGATGAAGTGAAGAAGAAACACCCGATTGAAATGTTAATCAGCTTTCGGTCCAATTATGGACGAGTCCGTCCTTGAAAATGAAATGACAACGAGGTCACGCAGACAAACAAGGCCTATCTCGAGGGATTTCACCATAATGATTCCATTTCAAAAATCCGGGACATCGAAACAGCTGTCGCTGTAGGCGCGGACGAACGGACTAGCACTTTTTACACTCCAGTGTCATCTCGATGATTGGAGTGCAATTATATGGAATGTGAGAGTTACTACTCAAGGAGCTTTGGGAAAGAGGATCAAGAAACTCCTCAAAGAGAAGAGAAAGCTTCATCATGTCTTTCTATTATATGTGATCTCTAGAGCACTTTTTTTTAGGAGCCATTGATAATTTGAGGATTCAATCATTTATGCACCAATTGAATATGGAGTGATGATGAAGTAATGGTAATGGAAAGATTTGGTTGTTTTGGAGCAAGGATATTGGTATTTGTGTGTCCTTGAAAAAGAAGATGTGACATTGAGATCAACTTGTGAATTCTCTCACAATGAAATTGAGGAACACTTCACCATTACTTTTAGTGTATGCTAAGTGTGAGGACCAGACTCGAGAAGACCCCTCACCGGGATGAGAATGCTTCATCGTCTGCGGCGGATAATAATAAAGCTGGTGCTCGAGTAGGAGACTTCAATGTTATTACCTCTATGGAGGGAGAAGGCAGAGGAGTGTTCCACTACTGATATGAGGAAAAGTCTTGATTTCAATCTTTGTCATTGAAACTTTGGCTTTGTGATTGATGGATCTTGAGGTTTGATGGACATATATTTACAGTCTAATAAAGAAGAGAATCCATCCATAGATTTGGAAAAAGGTTGGATAGAGCCTTGGTCGATGATAAATGGCTTGATGATGCCTCGGACTACCATCACTCCACTTGCACTTTTGTAGGATCGAATCATTGTCGCTTTGTTGATGGAAATGATTCCTAAAGAGGAGAAGTACATCGGTACTTCAAATTTCTATTTAGCGTTGGTGAAGCAACCCAACTTTATAGATCTTTGTGAAATCTTTGTTGGGAGGAAAGAAATGTAGAAGGAAGTAGCATGTGGAGATTCCACCAAAAGCCTAGAAAAGTTTGTCCAACACCATAGTGCATTAGTGCAGAAGGGAACTTGGTGATATCTTGGCGAAGTTAGGGACTATGAAGAAAAAGGTGAGAAGCTGTGCAGAAGACAATTTTATTGAGAGCAGCAGTGAGAGCCAAGCGGAACTATCCACTACATGGGCTTAATGCGAGTATATCAGGTTTCTAAAACTTGAGGATTCCATTTTAAAAACAAAAAACCAACGATTACAATGGATTCGAGGAAGGGAGATGCCAATACCGTATTTCCACTCCATAATGAGGGGAGAAGAGAAGATGGTTGTTCATTCACCAACTTTTGTGACGGAGGATTGGATAATGGATACGGGGAGAGGAAACTATTGCCAAGGAAGTGCTTGTGACCACTTTTCGAGGAAAGGTTTTCCACGAGGGGGATAATAAGACTATCTATGAAGGGAGGCACAAATTGCATTCAAGAAGAGAGTCGCTCGAGGAGCAAAACAAATGCTTAACCTCTTATGCACTTACTTTGGAGGAATTGAAAAGAAGTTATTTTCTCCATGAACCCTAACTTTCGGTAATTTGGACCCGGATGGGATGAATGGACATTTTTTTAGAAGTCTTTGGTAGATTATTAAGCGGGACTATTCTTGAAGTCATTCAAGCGATTAATACGTGGACCGGGTGATACCCCAAATATTTTTCCCACTCGCATTGTTATTCTAACCTAAAGTGAACAATCCCAACAAGTTGAAGGAATTTAGACCTACTAATACTCGGCGGCAAACTTCCACTATGCAAGATCATTTTCCAAGCTATTGACAGTTCCAGGACTTGGCATACTATACTACCGGACATGGTTTCTCTCAACCAATGGTTTTGTAAAGAGGTAAAGGAATATTTGAGAAAACATCATGTTGGCCTGGAGATTATTCATCAAACAAGAAACCTAACATTGGCAGCAATGTTATCATTAAACTTGACACTTTGGCTAAGGCATATGATAGGGTTCAGTTTGGCAGTCCTACATATGTCTAGTGCTAAGAAAGAATGAGTTTTGATGAAGTCTTTATTGATATGGTTTGGAGGACTATGACTAATAATTGGTGATTCTACCCATAGTCAATGGCGAGAGATATGGTTTCTTCAAATCTACAGAGAGGGCTCAAACAAGGAGACCCTGCTCCCTGCCCCTATTTATTTTTAGAGTGCAGAGAGTCTATCGAGATCACTTAGCAGGCTGCCTAACAACCAGTTACCATGGTTTCTTTGCCCTTAAGAGGAAAGAGAGAGAGGCCCTCAAGTTAATCCCATCTAAAGCACTGCGGATGACATTTATCACTTATTCACCTCGAGAAAGACGAGAAAACACTGCAGCTAACTCATCATCACGGACTCGACCGAGATTCCTATAGAAAACATTTGAGGACAATTGAAGTGGAACAAGAGGAGAAAAGTCATTTCATGATTCATTCTAATACTTTCAATAGTACTAAGGAAAGAGATCATAAGAGTGATGAGTTTTAAGCACAAGGAAGAGAGTCATTACTTATCTAAGGAGCTTGCCGCTTTATTTGTTGTGGGGCCTGGGAATTACTATATTTCTCGGATCTCATCAACAAGGTGATCAGCGAGTGCAGGTTGTATACTAAAATAACTTAGCTATGGGGCGAGGGTAATTTTTAATCGGACTTGTTACACACCAATCACTGCCTATTCACTGTACATCTGCCATATTACCCCACTATTCTTTGTCCTCGAAACAAATACAAGGAATGATAAGCGATTTATTTTTGAGAATTTGGAGGAATAGTGGGGAAGAAATACCATTGAATCCTCATGGAAAAACTGCTAAGATTTATCATAGAGGAAGGAGGCATAGGTGTGAGGAATTTAAAAGATGTTTCTGAGGGCTTTCAAATACAAGCGTTGAGTGGATCTTGAGCGAAAGAAAAACACTCTGGGGGGACTTTCTCGGGGGCTAAATATTGTGGAGATCTAATCCCATAAG
Organism: Solanum pinnatisectum; assembly: GCA_035578085.1. Lineage (NCBI taxonomy): Eukaryota > Viridiplantae > Streptophyta > Magnoliopsida > Solanales > Solanaceae > Solanum > Solanum pinnatisectum. The sequence goes on from CM069078.1 coordinate 16,567,148, forward strand.
TAAGAAATGGGATACTGAGGAGAAAGTCTATTACATTGCAGGAAAGGGTGATTGCATAACAAAAAGCAAGGTGAGGAACACATCCAATGGCGAATCCTTTCGGTAATTTGCAATTTTACGGTGGGATAATTGGCTTGGTGTTGGACCTCTTGCTAAGATTTACTAATGATAGCCAGAGGGGATTGAGTAACTCTACTAAATTCTTGACTTGAGTTAACTTGTAGATGTGAATGGACAATGGAATGTGACAAAGAGTACATTACAACGAGCGCCTCCATTGCCAATTAGCCAACATCACCTTTGCTGACAACATGATACCCGGCGGGACACACACGACCAATATGTCGGAATCTGACAATGATGGACAATTTACTTGCTCACTACTGGCAGAATGCTATAAAGAGATAAGAGGAACAAATCTAAGTTTAATTCCTTTATTTGGCATAAGAACCATTCAACTTTTAAAGCTTCTTTTCTTTTGTGGAGAGCCTTAAAGAGGTAAACTCGACTAATGAAAAACTAACTAAGTTTAGCGATGGTAGGCAAAGTGTTTTTGTTGTAGCAGTGCGGAATGGATAATATAGAGCATATCTTCTTCAACAATGGACACTTTTGCTACCTCGTATGGAAAAGTTATTAGCATTATGCGAAAAATCACCACGAGATCACGGTTCCACCGCCTCGGTGATGCGTGCGGTGGTGGTCAACAAAGCCAAACAATAATGAAGCTCATAAGTTTGTTGTCTGAGCCACACCAATCTTCGCCATACATTGGAATCGTGGCGAAAAATAGATGTGCGAGCAAATATGGAGACAAGCGGTCCAATATGAGGCAGTTAAATATTCCCGCTATCTGAGGATAACTACGGACTAATGAACCGCGGTATTCCCACCATCAGGATAGCCCAATCCCTAGCTGGAAAGGCACGATGCGATAGAGGGAAAAGCGTATTCATATTTACTAAAGTGACCTTGGTTATGTGGAGAAGGCCACCTAAGATTGGGTAAAGCTTCAGCCAAGCGGCGGCGGTGCACTAAACATGATCCTAGAAAGCTAGGTCTTTGGAGGGTATCATCAGAGACCACGGGGAGAAATAATATTAGCCTTTTCCACACCAATGGGAGAAGGAACCAACAATCAAAAATTTGCGAAATGGGAGGTGTTATATGTTGGCATGACTTGGCTCCTCCGATTAGGCTACAAGAATGTTTTTTTTTGGAGGTGGATTCACAGCGGTACTAGTTGAAAATTTGGATCATGGCAAAAACTAAACCACCTTGGAGTATTAACACTTGCGGTACACTGACAAATGAAGGCACTTATAGAGGCAGGACAAGCAACCCGGATGCAAACATACTACCAGGCTAACTCGGTGGCTGATTCTTTATGTAAAACAAAGTCACAAAATTACGAGCTGACATATATAGCAACTTGGTCAATAAGCGCGAGGAAGCCACGAGCTCACTACTCCAACTAGGCGTTACGGAAATGGCAAGATTTCGGGGAGAAGGAAAATCAAAAGAATCAAGGAACCACCACTTGATGAAGACCCTCCTCAACCTAGTTATAATTTTTTGTTATAACTTGGTTTCTTCATTCTTTTCGGCGGCATTGTAAAGGATGATAGTCTCACTTGTTTTATGTTTCCCCGGATGCTGCTGTATCGAGGGAGTCCACCTACTCCTAGGTACACATAGTCTCTGAGTTTCTAGATTATAGTATGGGGATGAGTTGACTTTCCTTAGTAGGAAGGTAGACTTATGAACCACCATGGGTGGAGAGTTAGGATTATGCCCTACTCCTTGTACTTTTGTTTTTATATTTATGCTTTGGGCACAGAGGGTGTTGCACAAGCCCACATGACCCACTCGAGGGTCGTTTTTTAAAAAAACAAAAAAAAAAAAAAAAAAAAAAGGCCTAAACCCTTAGCCCCTAATCTTAATCCTTAAATCATTGTGCCTGAATAGTAATAGTAATCCTAAAGGCCTAAACCTAAACACTGGGCCCTAGGCTTCTAATCCCCAGTGAATGGTCGAACTATAAACCTTGGGTACCTAAACCATAAACCACTAGGCCCTATACTATAAACCCTAGTCCTAATCACTAACACACAAACCCTAAACCTGCGGAGCTTGAAAAACCTAAGACTGACGAAACCTGGGCCTTAAGGCCTGGGCCACCACGGACCTTAAACCACAAACTTTGTAGCCCAAACGGCTAAACCCTAAATCCCCCAAACCATAAACCTAAACCCTGCAAGGCCCTGGCGTAGGCCTGGGCTCTGATCCTCAGGCCCTGGGCCTGGTGCGGCGGTTTTGGACCAGGGCCTGGCCCTCGGCGCTAAACCCTAAACCTCTAATCCTTTAAACCTGAGGCCCTAATTCGGCTTAATTTTGAACTCCAAGCCCTAACCCTCTGACCCTAAATCTTAGAAGCCCTAAACACTAAACCTAAACCCTGTTCCTTAATTTTGAACTCCAGACCTAACCCTCGACCACAAATCTTAAACCCTAAACACTAAACCTAAACCTAAATCCTAAACCATATATCCTAAACCCTAAATCTAAACCTTAAACCCAAAACAAAACCTAGAACTTAAACCCTAAACCTAAACCTTTAAACACTAAAAAATTTATACTACTAAACCTAAACCCTAATCCATAAACCATAAATCATAGACTCCAAACCCTAAACCACACTGATATGTTAAACCCTAAACCCTAATCCCTAAACCCAAATCACGACACTTAAGCCCTAATCCACTTAATCCAAGACCCGTAACCCTAAATCCAAACTCTAAACCCTTAACCCCAGAAACCCTAGAATCTAAATACTAAACCACAAGCCTAGCCACAAGCCCACAAACCACAAACCTGAGCCATGACCTATAACCTTAAGCCTAAACCCTAATTCTAACATCTCTGAACACTAAGCCCACTAACCTAACCCTTAAACCTATTAAAACTTAGAACCACAGAACAGCTTTGAAACCTAAAGCCACAGCCATAACCACAGATGCACCAACCGTATATACCTGGAAACCACAAACCCTAAACTTGAAAACACTAGACCACTAAACCCACGTAACCCAAAACCTAACTCGCCAAGTACCACTAGGCTTGATACAAAACCTTATTCTAAACCTGGGCGCACCCTAAAAACTGAAACTTTAAACTGGGCCAAAACCTAACCACTAACACTAAACCTACCTTAAACCCAGAGGCCCCATGAAACCAGGCTACAATCCTTAATAATAAACCATATATCCTAAACACAAAGGCCCTAACTTTAATTCCTAAACATTAATCCATAAGTCCTAACCCCAAACCTGCGGCCCTAAACCCTAAGGCCACTGAGACACAACCTAGACTATTAATCCAAGAAGCCTGAGTCTAAACCTAAAGCCTAGAACTCCATTCCCAAAATCTTCAACTGACTTTAAACACTAAACCCCTAAACTCCCGGAACCCCTGACACAAACCTGAAACCAAAGAAACCAGAACCTAAACCACTGAACCCTAAACTTGGCAGACCCCAGACTTTAAATGCTAAGACTTGAAACCATAACCTTAAACCCTAAACTACACACCCTGCACTTTAAATCCTAAACTACAAGCTCCCTAAATCCTAAAGCTGGTAACCATCAAACCACTCAAACCACCAAACCTAAGCCATAAACACTAAACTTTAAACCCCAAAACCATCAACCCCTAAACCCTAATCCTAACCCCTAAACCCATTAATCCTAAACCCAAAACCTAAACCACTAAAACCACTAAAGCCCTTTACTCCCGAATCTCAAACTTTCAAACCTTAAACCTAAACCGCAAACCACAAACCCTTACATCCTAGGCCTACAAACCTTAATCCACTGATCCTTAAATCATTAATCCTAAACATAATCCTAAACCCTTAACCTAAACACTAAACCCTAAACTAAACCCCAAATCCCAGGCTCACAACATTAAACCTAAACCCCTAAACTATAAACTATAAATACTAAGTCTAAACCTTAAACCACAAGCAAACAAGCCACATCTTTGTAAACACTAATCCAGAGCCTAACATGCGACTCAAGCACACCAATCCTAAGGCCCTCCAACATAAAAACCTAGAAACTTTGAAATACAAACCCTAAACCAAACCATAAACTTGTATGGAAACCAAACAATGAAGCCTAAACCCAAAAACTTGGACATTCAAGCCCAAACCTCTAATCCTAAACTAAACCTAATTCCTTAACTTTGAATACCAAACCCCTAACCTGACTAAGTATTGACCCTAAACACTAAACCCTAAACCCTAAATCCTAAACCTAAACCCAAACAAAACCCTAAACCCTAAACCCTAAACCCAAAACTATTAAACCTAAACAACCCAAGCCTAAAACCCTAATCCAAACTTTCAACTAAACCGAATTAAACCATAAATACTAAACTCTAAACCCTAAACCTAAACACTAAAGCCTAAACCCTAAACACTAAACCATAAACCACCCTAAACCCTAAATCCTAAACCCTAAACCATAAACTCTAAACATAAACCATAAACCCTAAACCTTAATCCCTAAACCAAACCCTAAACCATAAACCATAAACCCTAAACCCTAAACCCCTAAACCCTAAACATTAAATACTAAACCCTAAACCCTAAAAATTAAATCAGAAACCCTAAACCCTAAACCTAAACCTAAACCCTAAACCCTAAATTCTAAAACCCTAAACCCTCAACCCTAAATTTTAAAACCCTAAACCCTAAACCATAACCCTAAACCCTAAACCCTAAACACTAAACCCTAAACCCCAAACCCTAACCCTAAACACTAAACCCAACATCCACACTTCAAACCTAAACCCTAAACCCTAAATCCTAACCTAAACCTAACATTAAACACTAAACTATAAACCCTAAACCATAAACAATAAACAATAAACTATAAAACTAAAACTCTAGAGCCTAAACCCCAAATCCTAACCCTAGACTCTAAACTCTAAACCATATAAATTTTAAACCCTAAACACTAAATTTTAAAGCCTAAACTAAATGTTAAACCGTAAACCCTAAACACTAACCCTAAGCCTAAACCTTAAACCCTAAACAAACCTTACACCCTAAATCCTATACTATAAACCTTAAACCCTAAAAACTAACGCCTAAATCCTTAAATCCCCAAAACCCTAATCCATAATCTCTAAATTAACCCTAAACCCTAAACCCTAAACCTAAATCTACAACTCCAAACACTAACCTCCAAACCCTAAACCCTAAATCAAAATCTAAACCCTAAACCCTAAATCCTAAACCCTAAACCCTAAACCCTAAACTCTAAACCCTAAACTCTAAAACCCTAAACTCTAAACCATAACTCATAAATCCAAACTTTAAACCCTAAACCCTAAATCCTAAACCCTAAAACCCTAAACCCTAAAACTCCAAAGCCTAAACTCCTAAACCTAAAACCCTAAAAGCTAAAGCTTTAACCCTAAACCCTAAACCTTAAACCCTAAACCCAAACACTAAACCCAAAACCCTAAATCAAAATACTTAACTCTAAACCTTAAACCCTAAACCCTAGATCATAAACTCTAACCACTAAACCATAAATACCAAACTCTAAACCTCTAAACCCTAAATCTAAAACCCTAAACCATAAACACTAAATCCTAAACCCTATACCCGAAACACTAAACCCTAAACCTTAAACCCTAAACCCTATATCCTAATCTATAAACCATATACATTAAACACTAAATCCTAAATCCTAAATACTAAACCCTAAACCCTATACCATAAACGCTACACCCTAAACTCTAAACCCTAAATCCTACATCCTTTACCCTAAATTCTAAACCTTAAACCCGAAACCTTAAACCCTAATCCCTAAACCCTAAACCATAAACCCTAAAATAAACCCTAAACCCTAAAATCTAAACCCTAAACCATAAACACTAAATCCTAAACCCTATACCCAAAACACTAAACCCAAAACCTTAAACCCTAAACCCTATATCCTAATCTATAAACCATATACATTAAACACTAAATCCTAAATCCTAAATCCTAAATACTAAACCAGAAACCATAAACTCGAAACCCTAAACCCTATACCATACCATAAAGCCTAAACTCTAAACTCTAAACTCTAAACCCTAAATCCTAAATCCTACATCCTTACCCTAAACCCTAAACCATAAACCCAAACCTTAAACCCTAATCCCTAAATTCTAAACCCTAAACCCTAAACTATAAACTATAAACCTAAACCCTAAACCAAACCTCAACCCTAAACCATAAATACTAAACACTAAACCCTAAAAACTTAAACCCTAAACTCTAAATCCCAAACCATAACCCTAACCTCCTAAATCCTAAAACCTAAATCCTAAACTCCTAAACCGTAAACACTAAAACTAAACACTAAAAACTCCTAAACCCTAAACCCTAAACCTAAACCCTAAACCCTAAACCATAAAACCTTAAACCCTTAACCCTATACCCTAAACCCTAAACCCTAAACCCAAAACCCTACAACTGAAAACCATAAGCCCTCAAACATAAACTCTAAGCCCTAAACACTAAACCCCAAATAGTAGACCATAAACTCTAAACACTAAACCCTTAATCAAAACAAATCCTAAATCCTAAACCTCAAACCCTAAACCCTAAATCGTAAACTCTAAACCCTAAACATTAAAAACTAAATGCTAAACCCTAAACCATAACCCCAAACCAAAATCTAAATCAAAACCCTAAACTCAAAACCCTAAACCCTAAATCCTAAACTCTAAACTAAATAGTAAACACTAAACCCTAAACCCTAAACACAAAACCTTTAAACATAAACTCCTAAACCTTAACCCTAAACCCTACAACCCTAACTCCTAAACCCTAAACCCTAAACCAGAAATCCTAAACTCTAAACCCTAAATATTAGACACAAAAACATAAACCCTAAACGCTAAATCCTAAACCATAAACCCTAAACCTAAAACCTAAAACCTAAATCCTAAACCCTATAACCTAAACCCTAAATCAAAACTCTAAACCCTATGACTTAAACCCTAAATCCTAAATACTAAACTCTAAACCCTAAAGATTAAACACTAAACCCTAAACCCTAAATGAAAAACCCTAAACCCTAAACCCTAAATTATAGAACCTAAACTTTAAATCCAAAACCCAAAACCCTAAACCCTAAACCCTAAAACATTTATTTTAAACCCTAAACCCAAAACCTATAGCTCAAAACCATAAACCCTAAACTCTAAACCATAAACCCTAAACCCTAAAATCTAAACCATAAACTCTAAACAGTTAACCCTAAACACTAAACCCTAACCCATAAACCATAAACCCTAAACCCTAAGCCTTAAACCTACAACACCTCACCCTAAACCATAAATACTAAACCCTAAACCCTAACCCTAATCCTAAACCTTAAATCAATACTAACCTTAAACCTAAAACCTCTAAACCCTAAATCTAAAACCCTAAACCCTATACCCTAAAACCCTAAACACAAAAACTACAACTCAGAACCCTAAACCCCAAACCCTAAATCCTAAACCTAAACTTTAAACCCTACATTAAACACTAAATCCTAAATTGTAAGCCCTAAACAACAAACCCTAAACCCTAAATATTAAACCTACAACTCCAAGCCTTAAACCCTAAATCCAAACTTTCAATCCAAAATACTAAATACTATACTCTAAACCTTAAAACCTAAACACTAAAGCCTAAAGCCAAAACACTAAACCATAAACCCTAAACCCGAAACTCTAAACACTAAAACATATACAATAAACCATAAACTATAAACCCTAAAACCTAAGTCTACATCTCCAAACCCTAAACCATAAGGCATAAACCCTAAACCCTAAACCCTAAACCCTAAACATTAAATACTAAACCCTAAACCCTAAAAATTAAATCGTAAACCCTAAACCCTCAAACCTAAACCCTAAACCCTAAACCCTAAATCCTAAGCCCTAAACCATAAATCCTCAACTCTAAAAGTTAAACCCTAAACCCTAAACTATAACTCAAACCCTAAACCCTAAACCCTAAACCATAACCCTAATCCTAAACCCTAAACCCAACATCCAAACTTCAAACCTTAAACCCTAAACCCTAAATCCTAAACTCTAAACCCTTAACATTAAACACTAAACTATAAACCCTAAACCAAAAACAATAAACAATAAACTATAAATAAACCCTAAACCCTAAACTCTAGAGCCTAAACCCTAAATCCTAAACCCTAGACTCTAAACTCTAAACCATATAAATTTTAAACCCTAAACACTAAATTTTAAAGCCTAAACTCTAAATGTTAAACCGTAAACCCTAAACACTAACCCTAAGCCTAAACCTTAAACCCTAAACCCTAAACCTTACACCCTAAATCCTATACTATAAACCTTAAACCCTAAAAACTAACGCCTAAATCCTTAACCCAAAACCCTAATCCATAAATCCTTAACCCTAAACCCTAAACCCTAAACCTTAAATCTACAACTCCAAACACTAACCTCCAAACCCTAAACCCTAAATCAAAAATCTAAACCCTAAACCTTAAACCCTAAACCCTAATCCTAAACCCTAAACCCTAAACTCTAAATTTGAAACCCTAAACTCTAAACCATAACTCATAAACTCTAAATGTTAAACCCTGAACCGTAAATCCAAACTTTAATCCCTAAACCCTACACCCTATATCCTAAACTCTAAACCTTAAACCCTAAAAACTAAAGCCTAAACCCTAAATCCTAAACCATAAAAGCTAAAGCTTTAACCCTAAACCCTAAACCTTAAATATACAAGTCCAAACACTAAACCCAAAACCCTAAATCAAAATACTTAACTCTAAACCCTTAAACCCTAAACCCTAGATCATAAACTCTAAACCATAAACATTAACCACTAAACTCTAAACCCTAGACCCTAAACCCTAAAATCTAAACCCTAAACCATAAACACTAAATCCTAAACCCTATACCCGAAACACTAAACCCTAAACCTTAAACCCTAAACCCTATATCCTAATCTATAAACCATATACATTAAACACTAAATCCTAAATCCTAAATACTAAACCCTAAACCATAAACCTGAAACCCTAAACCCTATACCATAAACGCTACACCCTAAACTCTAAACCCTAAATCCTACATCCTTTACCCTAAATTCTAAACCTTAAACCCGAAACCTTAAACCCTAATCCCTAAACCCTAAACCATAAACCCTAAACTCTAAACCCTAAACCCTAAACCCTAAAATCTAAACCCTAAACCATAAACACTAAATCCTAAACCCTATACCCAAAACACTAAACCCAAAACCTTAAACCCTAAACCCTATATCCTAATCTATAAACCATATACATTAAACACTAAATCCTAAATCCTAAATCCTAAATACTAAACCAGAAACCATAAACTCGAAACCCTAAACCCTATACCATAAATGCTAAAGCCTAAACTCTAAACTCTAAACCATAAATCCTAAATCCTACATCCTTTACCCTAAATCCTAAACCATAAACCCGAAACCTTAAACCCTAATCCCTAAATTCTAAACCCTAAATCCTAAACTATAATCCGTAAACATTAAACCCTAAACCATAAACCCTCAACCCTAAACCATAAATACTAAACACTAAACCCTAAATCCTAAACCCTAAACTCTATACCCCAAACCATAAACCTTAAACCTAAATCCTAAATCCTAAACTCTAAACCGTAAACACTAAACACTAAACACTAAACCCTAAACCCTAAACCCTAAACCCTAAACCCTAAACCCTCAACTCTAAACCCTAAACCATAAACCCTTAACCCTTAACCCTATACCCTAAACCCTAAACCCAAAACCTACAACTGAAAACCATAAGCCCTCAAACATAAACTCTAAGCCCTAAACACTAAACCCTAAATAGTAGACCATAAACTCTAAACACTAAACCCTTAATCAAAACTCTAAATCCTAAACCTCAAACCCTAAACCCTAAATCGTAAACTCTAAACCCTAAACATTAAAAACTAAATGCTAAACCCTAAACCCTACCCCCAATCCAAAACCCTAAATCAAAACTCTAAACCCTAAGATTTAAACCCTAAACCCTAAATCCTAAACTCTAAACCCTAAATAGTAAACACTAAACCCTAAACCCTAAACACAAAACCTTTAAACATAAACCCTAAACCTTAACCCTACAACACCAAACCCTAAACCCTAAACCAGAAATCCTAAACTCTAAACCCTAAATATTAGACACAAAAACATAAACCCTAAACGCTAAATCCTAAACCATAAACCCTAAACCTAAAACCTAAAACCTAAATCCTAAACCCTATAACCTAAACCCTAAATCAAAACTCTAAACCCTATGACTTAAACCCTAAATCCTAAATACTAAACTCTAAACCCTAAAGATTAAACACTAAACCCTAAACCCTAAATGAAAAACCCTAAACCCTAAACCCTAAATTATAGAACCTAAACTTTAAATCCAAAACCCAAAACCCTAAACCCTAAACCCTAAAACATTTATTTTAAACCCTAAACCCAAAACCTATAGCTCAAAACCATAAACCCTAAACTCTAAACCATAAACCCTAAACCCTAAAATCTAAACCATAAACTCTAAACAGTTAACCCTAAACACTAAACCCTAACCCATAAACCATAAACCCTAAACCCTAAGCCTTAAACCTACAACACCTCACCCTAAACCATAAATACTAAACCCTAAACCCTAACCCTAATCCTAAACCTTAAATCAATACTCTCAACCTTAAACTCTAAACCCTAAACCCTAAATCCTAAACCCTATACCCTAAACCCTAAACACAAAAACTACAACTCGTAACCCTAAACCCCAAACCCTAAAACCTAAATCCTAAACTTTAAACCCTACGCATTAAACACTAAATCCTAAATTGTAAGCCCTAAACAACAAACCCTAAACCCTAAATATTAAACCTACAACTCCAAGCCTTAAACCCTAAATCCAAACTTTCAATCCAAAATACTAAATACTATACTCTAAACCTTAAAACCTAAACACTAAAGCCTAAAGCCAAAACACTAAACCATAAACCCTAAACCCTAAACTCTAAACCCTAAACCATAAACCATAAACAATAAACCATAAACCCTAAACCTTAAGTCTACATCTCCAAACCCTAAACCATAAGGCATAAACCCTAAACCCTAAACCCTAAACCCTAAACATTAAATACTAAACCCTAAACCCTAAAAATTAAATCGTAAACCCTAAACCCTCAAACCTAAACCCTAAACCCTAAACCCTAAATCCTAAGCCCTAAACCTTAAATCCTAAACTCTAAATGTTAAACCCTAAACCCTAAACCATAACCCTAAACCCTAAACCCTAAACCCTAAACCATAACCCTAATCCTAAACCCTAAACCCAACATCCAAACTTCAAACCTTAAACCCTAAACCCTAAATCCTAAACTCTAAACCCTTAACATTAAACACTAAACTATAAACCCTAAACCATAAACAATAAACAATAAACCATAAACCGTAAACTCTAGAGCCTAAACCCTAAATCCTAAACCCTAGACTCTAAACTCTAAACCATATAAATTTTAAACCCTAAACACTAAATTTTAAAGCCTAAACTCTAAATGTTAAACCGTAAACCCTAAACACTAACCCTAAGCCTAAACCTTAAACCCTAAACCCTAAACCTTACACCCTAAATCCTATACTATAAACCTTAAACCCTAAAAACTAACGCCTAAATCCTTAACCCAAAACCCTAATCCATAATCTCTAAATCCTTAACCCTAAACCCTAAACCCTAAACCTTAAATCTACAACTCCAAACACTAACCTCCAAACCCTAAACCCTAAATCAAAAATCTAAACCCTAAACCTTAAACCCTAAACCCTAATCCTAAACCCTAAACCCTAAACTCTAAATTTGAAACCCTAAACTCTAAACCATAACTCATAAACTCTAAATGTTAAACCCTGAACCGTAAATCCAAACTTTAATCCCTAAACCCTACACCCTATATCCTAAACTCTAAACCTTAAACCCTAAAAACTAAAGCCTAAACCCTAAATCCTAAACCATAAAAGCTAAAGCTTTAACCCTAAACCCTAAACCTTAAATATACAAGTCCAAACACTAAACCCAAAACCCTAAATCAAAATACTTAACTCTAAACCCTTAAACCCTAAACCCTAGATCATAAACTCTAAACCATAAACATTAACCACTAAACTCTAAACCCTAGACCCTAAACCCTAAAATCTAAACCCTAAACCATAAACACTAAATCCTAAACCCTATACCCGAAACACTAAACCCTAAACCTTAAACCCTAAACCCTATATCCTAATCTATAAACCATATACATTAAACACTAAATCCTAAATCCTAAATACTAAACCCTAAACCATAAACCTGAAACCCTAAACCCTATACCATAAACGCTACACCCTAAACTCTAAACCCTAAATCCTACATCCTTTACCCTAAATTCTAAACCTTAAACCCGAAACCTTAAACCCTAATCCCTAAACCCTAAACCATAAACCCTAAACTCTAAACCCTAAACCCTAAACCCTAAAATCTAAACCCTAAACCATAAACACTAAATCCTAAACCCTATACCCAAAACACTAAACCCAAAACCTTAAACCCTAAACCCTATATCCTAATCTATAAACCATATACATTAAACACTAAATCCTAAATCCTAAATCCTAAATACTAAACCAGAAACCATAAACTCGAAACCCTAAACCCTATACCATAAATGCTAAAGCCTAAACTCTAAACTCTAAACCATAAATCCTAAATCCTACATCCTTTACCCTAAATCCTAAACCATAAACCCGAAACCTTAAACCCTAATCCCTAAATTCTAAACCCTAAATCCTAAACTATAATCCGTAAACATTAAACCCTAAACCATAAACCCTCAACCCTAAACCATAAATACTAAACACTAAACCCTAAATCCTAAACCCTAAACTCTATACCCCAAACCATAAACCTTAAACCTAAATCCTAAATCCTAAACTCTAAACCGTAAACACTAAACACTAAACACTAAACCCTAAACCCTAAACCCTAAACCCTAAACCCTAAACCATAAACCCTAAATCCTAAAGACTATACCCTAATCCTACTCCTAAACCTTAAACCCTAAATCCAAAACCCTAAACCCTAAACCATAAGCCCTCAAACATAAACTCTAAGCCCTAAACTCTAAGCCCTAAACACTAAACCCTAAATAGTAGACCATAAACTCTAAACACTAAACCCTTAATCAAAACTCTAAATCCTAAACCTCAAACCCTAAACCCTAAATCGTAAACTCTAAACCCTAAACATTAAAAACTAAATGCTAAACCCTAAACCCTACCCCCAATCCAAAACCCTAAACCCTAAATCCTAAACTCTAAACCCTAAATAGTAAACACTGAACCCTAAACCCTAAACCCTAAATAGTAAACTAAACCTAAACCCTAAACCCTAAACACAAAACCTAAACCCTAAACCCTAAACCCTAAACCCCTAAACATAAACCCTAAACCTTAAAACCCTAAACCCTAAACAAAATAAACCTAAACCCTAAACCCTAAACTCAAAATCCTAAACCATAAACATAAACCCTAAACGCTAAATCCTAAACCATAACCTAAATCCTAAACCCTAAACCTAAACCAAACCCTAAAACCTCAATCCAAAACCCTATAACCTAAACCCTAAATCAAAACTCTAAACCCTATGACTTAAACCCTAAATCCTAAATACTAAACTCTAAACCCTAAAGATTAAACACTAAACCCTAAACCCTAAATGAAAAACCCTAAACCCTAAACCCTAAATTATAGAACCTAAACTTTAAATCCAAAACCCAAAACCCTAAACCCTAAACCCTAAAACATTTATTTTAAACCCTAAACCCAAAACCTATAGCTCAAAACCATAAACCCTAAACTCTAAACCATAAACCCTAAACCCTAAAATCTAAACCATAAACTCTAAACAGTTAACCCTAAACACTAAACCCTAACCCATAAACCATAAACCCTAAACCCTAAGCCTTAAACCTACAACACCTCACCCTAAACCATAAATACTAAACCCTAAACCCTAACCCTAATCCTAAACCTTAAATCAATACTCTCAACCTTAAACTCTAAACCCTAAACCCTAAATCCTAAACCCTATACCCTAAACCCTAAACACAAAAACTACAACTCGTAACCCTAAACCCCAAACCCTAAAACCTAAATCCTAAACTTTAAACCCTACGCATTAAACACTAAATCCTAAATTGTAAGCCCTAAACAACAAACCCTAAACCCTAAATATTAAACCTACAACTCCAAGCCTTAAACCCTAAATCCAAACTTTCAATCCAAAATACTAAATACTATACTCTAAACCTTAAAACCTAAACACTAAAGCCTAAAGCCAAAACACTAAACCATAAACCCTAAACCCTAAACTCTAAACCCTAAACCATAAACCCTAAACCCTAAGTCTACATCTCCAAACCCTAAACCATAAGGCATAAACCCTAAACCCTAAACCCTAAACCCTAAACATTAAATACTAAACCCTAAACCCTAAAAATTAAATCGTAAACCCTAAACCCTCAAACCTAAACCCTAAACCCTAAACCCTAAACCCTAAATCTTAAACCCTAAACCCTAAACCCTTAACATGAAATCGTAAACCTTAAACCCTAAACCCTAAACCATAACCCTCAACCCTAAACCCTAAAAACTAATCCCAAAATCCTAAACCCTAAACCCAACATCCAAACTTCAACCCTAAACCCTAAACCCTAAATCCTAAACTCTAAACCTTAACATTAAACACTAAACTATAAACCCTAAACCATAAACAATAAACAATAATCCATAAACCGTAAACAATAGAGCCTAAAACCTAAAACCTAAAACATAGACTATAAACTCTAAAACAAATAAATATTAAAACATAAACACTAAATTTTAAAGCCTAAACTCTAAATTTGAAACCCTAAACCCTAACACTAACCCAAACTCTTAACCTAAACCCTAAACCTTACACCCTAAATCCTATACTATAAACCTTAAACCCTAAAAACTAACGCCTAAATCCTTAACCCAAAACCCTAATCCATAATCTCTAAATCCTTAACCCTAAACCCTAAACCCTAAACCTTAAATCTACAACTCCAAACACTAACCTCCAAACCCTAAACCCTAAATCAAAAATCTAAACCCTAAACCTTAAACCCTAAACCCTAATCCTAAACCCTAAACCCTAAACTCTAAATTTGAAACCCTAAACTCTAAACCATAACTCATAAACTCTAAATGTTAAACCCTGAACCGTAAATCCAAACTTTAATCCCTAAACCCTACACCCTATATCCTAAACTCTAAACCTTAAACCCTAAAAACTAAAGCCTAAACCCTAAATCCTAAACCATAAAAGCTAAAGCTTTAACCCTAAACCCTAAACCTTAAATATACAAGTCCAAACACTAAACCCAAAACCCTAAATCAAAATACTTAACTCTAAACCCTTAAACCCTAAACCCTAGATCATAAACTCTAAACCATAAACATTAACCACTAAACTCTAAACCCTAGACCCTAAACCCTAAAATCTAAACCCTAAACCATAAACACTAAATCCTAAACCCTATACCCGAAACACTAAACCCTAAACCTTAAACCCTAAACCCTATATCCTAATCTATAAACCATATACATTAAACACTAAATCCTAAATCCTAAATACTAAACCCTAAACCATAAACCTGAAACCCTAAACCCTATACCATAAACGCTACACCCTAAACTCTAAACCCTAAATCCTACATCCTTTACCCTAAATTCTAAACCTTAAACCCGAATCCCTAAACCCTAAACCATAAACCCTAAACTCTAAACCCTAAACCCTAAACCCTAAAATCTAAACCCTAAACCATAAACACTAAATCCTAAACCCTATACCCAAAACACTAAACCCAAAACCTTAAACCCTAAACCCTATATCCTAATCTATAAACCATATACATTAAACACTAAATCCTAAATCCTAAATCCTAAATACTAAACCAGAAACCATAAACTCGAAACCCTAAACCCTATACCATAAATGCTAAAGCCTAAACTCTAAACTCTAAACCATAAATCCTAAATCCTACATCCTTTACCCTAAATCCTAAACCATAAACAACCCCAAACTAAACCTAATCCCCTAAATTCTAAACTCTAAATCCTAAACTATAATCCGTAAACATTAAACCCTAAACCATAAACCCTCAACCCTAAACCATAAATACTAAACACTAAACCCTAAATCCTAAACCCTAAACTCTATACCCCAAACCATAAACCCTAAATCCTAAAACCTATACCTTAGAGCCAAAACTCAAAACCCTAAACCATAAACCCTAAATCCTAAAACCTATACCCTAAACCCTAAACCATAAACCCTAACCCTAAACCCTAAACCCTAAACCCTAAACCCTAAACCCTAAACCCAAAACCCTAAACCCTAAACTTAAACCCTAAACCAAAACCATAAACCCCAAACCTAAACCCTAAACTCTAAACACTAAACCCTAAACCCCTAAACTTTAAACCTAAATCCTAAACTCTAAACCCTAAACCTAAACTCCTAAAACCTAAAAACCCAAATCCTAAACCCTAAACCCTAAACCATAAACTCAAAACCCTAAACAATAAACCCTAAACCCTATACCCAAACCCAAACCCTAAATCGTAAACCCTAAATAATAAACCCTAAACCCTAAACCCTAAACTCTAAATCCTAGACATAACCCTAACCCTAAACCCTACACTCTAAACCTTACACCCTAAACTCTAAACCCTAAACAACACCAAAACTCCAACCCTAAAACCATAAATCCTAAACCCTAAATCCTAAACTCTAAACCCTAATATTAGACACAAAAACATAAACCCTAAACGCAAATCCTAAACCATAAACCCTAAACCTAAAACCTAAAACCTAAATCCTAAACCCTATAACCTAAACCCAAATCAAAACTCTAAACCCTATGACTTAAACCCTAAATCCTAAATACTAAACTCTAAACCCTAAAGATTAAACACTAAACCCTAAACCCTAAATGAAAAACCCTAAACCCTAATCCCTAAATTATAGAACCTAAACTTAAATCCAAAACCCTAAACTCCTAAACCCTAAAACATTTATTTTAAACCCTAAACCCAAAACCTATAGCTCAAAAAAACCATAAACCCCTAAATCCTAAAAACCATAAACCCTAAACCCTAAAATCTAAAAACCATAAACTCTAAAACAGTTAACCCTAAACACTAAACCCTAAACCATAAACCTAAAACCCTAAACCCTAAACCTTAAACTAAACCTACAACCCTAAACCTAAACCATAAATACTAAACCCTAACCCTAAACTCCTAAACCCTAAATCCTAAAACCTTAATCCTAAACTCAAATAAATCCAAAACCCTAAAACCTAAACCATAAACCAAAAAACCTAAACCTAAACTCAAAAAAAACCTAAATCCTAAACCCTAAAACCCTAAACCTAAACACTAAACCCTAAATTGTAACTCCTAAACAACAAACCCTAAACCCTAAATCCTAAATACTAAACTCTAAACCCTAAATCCTAAACTCCTAAACCATAAACTCTAAATACTAAACTCTAAACCTTAAACCCTAAACACCAAACCCTAAAATCTAAACATAAACCCAAACCCTAACTCCCTAAACCCTTAACACTAACCCCTAAACACTAAACCCTAAATTCCAAACCCTAAACCTTAAACCCTAAACCCTCAGCTCTAAACCTAAACAATAAACCATAAACCCTAACCTAAACTTAAACCCTAAACCTTAAACTCCTAAACTCTAAACCCTAAACCATAAACCCTAAACCCTAAATCCTAAACCCTAAACCTAAACTCTAACTTAAACTCCAAACCTTAAACCTAAACCTAATCCTAAACCCTAAACCTAAACTCCACAAAAACTAAACTCTTAAAACCTAAACCCTAAATTCTAAACTCTAAACCCTAAACCATAAATCCTAAACCCTAAACCTAACACTAAACACTAAACCCTTAAACCCTAAACCCTAAATCCAAATCTATAAACCCTAAACCCTAAACCCTAAACACTAAATCCTAAACCTAAAACCTAAACCCTAAACCCCTAAAACCTAAAAACTCTAAACCCTAAACCCTAACTCTAAACCCTAAAACCTAAACCCTAAACCTTAAAACCTAAAATCCTAAACCCAAAACCCTAAACCCTAAAACTCCTAAACCCAAAACCTAAACTCCTAAACCCTAAACCCTAAACCCTAAACCTAATACTAAACCCTAAACCCTAAAAACCTAAAAACTCCTAACCTAAACCCTAAATCCTAAACCTAACCAAAACCCTAAACTCTAAATCCTAAACCCTAAACTTAAACCCTAAAACCATAAACCTAAACCCTAAACCCCTAAACCCTAAATCTAAAACCTAAACCCTAAACCCTAATCCTAAACCCTAAACCCTAAACTCTAACCTTAAACCCTAAACTCTAAACCCTAAATCCTAAACCTAAATCCCTAAACATTAAACCCTAAACCCTAAACCCTAAACCCTAATCCCTAAACACTAAACCCTAAAGCCTAAACTCTAAACCCTAAATCCTAACTATAAACCAAAAACCCAAACCATAATCCTTAAACCGTAAATTCTAACCCCAAAACCTAAATACTAAACCCTATGTCCTAAACCATAAACCCACTCTAAACCTTAAACCCTAAACCCTAAACCCTAACCCTAAACCCTAAACCCAAAACTCCTAAACACAAACCCTAAACCTAAATGCTAAACTTAACCCTAAACCCTAAACCTATACCATTAATCATAAACCCTAAACCCCAAATCCAAATCTAAACCCAAAACCCTAAACCTTAAACCCTAAATCCTAAACTCCAAACCCTAAACACTAATTGTAACTTTAACCCTAAATCCTAAATTATAAACCCTAAACCCTATTCTTAAACCCTAAACCCTAAATCCTAAACCCTAAACCCTAAACACTAAACCCTAAACTTAAAACACTAAACCCTAAACCCTAAATTCTAAATCCCAAACTCTAAACCTAAAATCCAATACCCTAAACCTAACCAAATTCCTAAACCCTAAACTCAAAACCCAAACTCAAACCCTACTCCAACCCTAAACCCTAAACAAGATATCCTAAACCCCTAAACCATAAACCCTAAACCCAAAATTATAAATGCAAAACCATAAACCCTAAACCCTAAATCCTAAACTCTAAACCATAAACCCTAAACCCTAAAACCCAAACCCTAACCATAAACCCTAACTGATAAATCCTAAACCTACACCCTAAACCCTAAACCCTAACCCCTAAACCCTAAACCATTAATCCTAAACCATAAACTCAAACCCTAAACACTAAACCCTAAAACCAAATCCTAAAACCTAAACCCTAAACCCTAAACGAAAACTTTAACCCTAAAAGGTAAACTACAAACCCTAAATCCTAACCCTAAACCTTAACTCCAAACTCCTAAACCAACAACCTTAATCCTATACTAAACACTAAACCCTAAACCCTAAACCCTAAATTCTCAATCCCAAACTCTTAACCTAAACCCTAAACCCTAATACAAAAACCTTAAATCTTAAACCCTAAACGTTAAACTCTAAACCATAAACCCTAAACCCTAAACTCTAAACACTAAATCATATACCCTAAATCCTAAACACTAAACCATAAACCCTAAACAATAAATGATAAACACTAAAACTTAAACTCTAAACCCTAACAATAACCCTAAACCTAAACCCTAAACCTAAACCTTACACCTAAACACTAAACCATTAATAACCCTAAACCTAAACACTAAACACTAAACCTTAAAGCCTAAACCCTAAATTCCAAACTCTAAACCTAAAACAGTAATCCTACACCCTAAACCTAACACTAAACACTAAACCCTTAAGTCTAAACCCTAAATTCAAAACCCTAAACCCTAAACCCTAAATCCTAAACTCTGAACTTCAAACACTAATCCATTAACCCTAAACCTTTACCCCAAAACCATATCCTAAACCACTAAACCCTAAACACAAAATCATAAACTCTAAACCCAAAACCTTAAACCCTAAACCCTAAACCCAAAATCCAAAACCCTAGACCCTAAACCCTAAACGTAAACCCTAAACCCTAAATCCTAAACTTTAAAACTTAAACCCTAAACACTAATCCCAAAACCCTAAACCCTAAATGCTGAACCCTAACCAAAAATCCTAGACATGAAACCCTAAATCTAAATGCTAAACTTGTAACCCTTAACCCTAAACCCTAAACCTTAAACCTAAACCATTAATCAAAAACACTAAACCTAAACCTTAAGCCCTAAACCCCAAATCCATAATCTAAACCCAAAACCCTAAATCTTAAACCCTAAATCCTAAACTCTTAATCCTATACACTAACTGTAAGCCTTTAACCCTAAACAATAAATTATAAACCCTAAACCCTAATCTTAAACCCTAAACCCTAAACCCTAAAAACTCCAAACCCTAAACCCTAAACCCTAAACCCTAAATTCTAAATTCCAAACTCTTAACCCTAAAACCCAAAACCCTAAAATCTAAACCATAAACCATAAACTATAAACCCGAAACCCTAAACCCACAAACCTCACCAAACATAAACCCTAAACTCTAAACCCAAAACACTAAATCCTAAACCCTAACCATAAACCCTAAACCATAAATCCTAAATTCTAAACCTTAAACCCTAAACCCAAACCCTAAACCCTAACCCTAAACCCTTAACCCAAAACCTAAACCATAAACCCTAAATCCTAAACCCAAAACCCTAAAGCCCAAACCCTAACCCTAAACCATTAATCCTAAACCCTAAATCTAAATTCTAAACCTAACCCTAAACCCTAAACCTTAAACTTTAGCCCTAATGCATAAACAACAAACCCTAAACTGACCTTAAACCCTAAACCATAAACACTAAACCCTAAATCCTAAACCCTATTCTAAATCCCAAATTCTTAACCAAACCCCAAACCCCAAACCCTAAAACCCTAATACATAAACCCTAAATCTTAATCCCTAAACCTTAAACCCTAAACCATACACCCTAAATCTAAACTCTAAACCCAAAACCCTAAATCATATACGCCATAACCCTAAACACTAAACCCTAAACAATACACCCTAAACCCTAAACCTTAAACTCTAAACCTTAAACCATAACCCAAAACTCTAAACCTTCCACCAAAAACTCTGAACACTAAACCCTAATTCACCCTAAATTCCAAACTCTAAATCTTAAACTCTGAACTTCAAACACTAAACCATTAACCCTAAGCCCTTACTCCTAAACCATACCCTAAACCCCTAAACCCAAAACCCTAAACCCTAAAACCTAAAATCTAAAACCAAAACCTAACCCTAAACCCTAAACCTAGACACTAAACCCTAAACCCAAAATCGTGAACTCTAAACCCAAAACCCTAAACCCTAAACCCTAAAACCTAAACTCTAAACCTTAAACATAAATCCTACACTCTAAACCCTAAACCGCAAACCCTAAACTCTAAACCCTAAACCCTAAACCCTAAACCCTAAACCCTAAACCCTAAACCCTAAACACTAAACCCTAAACCTTAATTTATAAACCCTAAATTCCTGATCCTAAACCCTAAACTCTAAACCCTAAACCCTAAACTCTAAACCCTAATTCCTAAACCATAAACCCTAAATCCTAAACTCTAAACCCTAAACCCAAACTATAAACCAAAAACCCTAAACCCTAAACCCTAAATTCTAACCCTAAAACCTAAATCCTAAACCCTATGTCCTAAACCTAAACCCTAAACTCCCCGAACCTTAGCGCATACCCTAAACCCTAAACCCTAAACCTACAACTTGAAACCCTCAACCCTAAAACACAAACCCTGAACCATAAACTCTATACCCTAAACCCTAAACCATAAACCATAAACCAGAAAATATAAAACCTAAACCCTAAGCAATATAACCTATACCATCAACACTAAACCATAATTACTAAATTTAAACCCTAAACCCTATTTCATAAATTCTCAACCCTATACCCTAACCCAAAACCCTAAACCCAAAACCCTAAACCCTAACCCTAAACCATAAACCTAAACCCTAAACATTAAACCCTAAACCCTAAATCCAATTGCTTCCCCATTTCCCAATTTTTTTCACCCTCTAATGCAGCTAACTAAAAGGAACGCTCTCTGACATAAGCTCTAATGACTATAGTCCCAAAGCCACGAATGGCGCGTGAGCCGCCAGAGGCAATCGCCCGACCACCGGACCAAGCTCAACAGAGCGCCTCAACCGCATTTAACAAAACCCACCATCAACCGCCCTCTAATTCATCCTAGAACTCCGTGAATTCGAGAAACAATGAAGTGATGAACAGTGTGAATTCTCGGAGAGAAATAGAAGGCAATCAGAAAATTATTCCCCAATTCGCGATAGCTTGAATCGAGTAAGGATGGTTAAAGGGAATGATTCTACTAGTCAAGACCTACAACATACTAAAAAATCAAATGATTCTATCTCGCCAATTGAGAAATCTGGAGAGGCGATTTTTGGAGGAATCGCCGAAAAATCGCCGAAAATGCGCCTTCAAATTCGAGCACACTCCCATCAATTTCAGGGCGATTTGAGCATTGGGGATTACTCTCCTGGTGAAGAGGTACATCCCACTGAAGTTTCAAGAAAAACGGACAGTCCAATCACCGGCGGCAAGGATTTCGGTGGTCGAGCAGTGAAAGAACAGAAAACTTTTGGCTGCGTTGACGGAGGAATCTATCCCAATGAAGAGGAGGTTCATCACACTAACATACACACTAATGTTGCACAAGAACGAACGAAACGAAATTCCATCAAGTAATCAGCCATTGGAGTCTGAAGAACTCATCTGTAGAACTGAAGCACAACAACAGGGGACTAAGTCCCAGGAGCACCAAGGATCAAAGTTTCAAAAACAAGAACAATGTATAACTGATGAGCAACACATGGAAATATAATCAAAACAATATGATCAAGAGCCAAAACAAATGCAAAATGATCAATATGATATTACAAGGCCTACAACTATGGAAGTGGTGGAGGTGGAGAGTTCCACACAATTCTCCTTTGGAGTTAGACCAACAAATACCATTCCAATCAGTGGGGAACAACAGAGGTCAGGTGGGGAGGTAAATATCACTAATGTTCGTAATTCGAATCAAATGCAGGTACAATTAACAGTAGTTAATGCTTCACAAGTAGCGAACTCAAAAGAGGATGTCCAACAAGCAGGTAAGTACACTAACTCAAATCATAAACACAGTGCTGTTAATTTGAGTAGTAGTGACTGTCATAAACAGGTTACTACAAATCTGCAAAAGGTTAGTAGTTCGAATGATTCTGAACAAAGAAAAAGGGACTATAAGGTGCAAGGTCCTGATAATGGAAAAGAAAAAGGAATGCAGGCACAGCAGGCAACCAACGAGAGAAATACTGATCACAATAACTACTATAAGGAATTCCCTAAGATATCTAGTAATTTTGATAGACATAAGTCTAATGAACAGAAAAACCAGCAGACCAAACCACATCATCAGCTCACTGCTACCGGCAGACCAAATGAGAGTCAAAACAACAAGCAAGATCAAAATATTGAACGGCAAAGCCTTATCATGGTTCAAACTTTGGCTGCAAGACTGAACAAATTCATGCCGCACATCGCCGATCCCGTTAATTTGGTAGCCCCGGACACACGACTGCGGGGCCAACTGCAGCGATCTATGATATGGATGACTTCATGAATAAATTGGTCGTGGATAAATATACCTTGATAGGCAAATTCGATTGCCACCATGCCTAGGTGGAACTCATTCAAAAAGCTTCATCTTGCGGACTCACCAATGGTGGTGTCAATATAGCTCACTATAATGCAAAACATGTGTTTATAGATTTGGAGAATGAGCTGGACTATAACACTGTATGGACACAATAGAGAATGACCATTGAAGGTAAACTGATGAGAATACAGGCCTGGACCCCTAATTTTAGACCTGAGGAGGAAACTCCTATAGTTCCTATATGGGTTCTGCTACCAGGGCTACCATGGCATTGCTTCAAAAAGGAATTCATCACACCTCTGCTTGATTCTGTGGGAAAGGTGTTGTACTTAGACACAGCCTCTATTAAAAGCACTAGAGCTGGTATGGCCAAGGTGAAAGTCCAAGTTGATCTGACAAAGGCAAGACCAAGACATGTATGGATAAGATTGGATGATGAAGACCTCACAATAGGGAGATGGCAGGCCATTGAATATGAAAACATTCCCCCTTACTGTGTATATTATAGACACCAAGGCCACATGATAGAAGATTGTAACTTCAAAGTAAGGGATGAAGAATTCAAGAAAAGGAAGGAGCTGGAAACAGACAAGGCAAACAAAAACAAAGGGGAACAACTGCAGCAGGGAAAGGATATCACACAAACTAAAGCAAATGAACGGGAAGAAAAGCATAAACACAACAACAATGAAGGGAACTATCAAGAACAGAATACACAGCAAAAAGAAGAAGGATGGAAAACACAAAAAAGGAGAAACACCAAACAGCAGGTGGACAGACCGCAAAAATCAATATGGAGACCTACCTCACCACAGAGTAGGCAGACAAGGGAGCACCAAATAAACACAGCTCAACAAACAGGTATTACTAATAACCATAATCAAAATGCTTTTACTAACTTACACATGCAGGAGGAGCAAAAGGAGGACAGGGAAGGACCTTTTAACACTAGAGGGACACCACCACAAGAAACACAAAACAGAAGGGACAAAAAATAAGACAAAATAGACCAGACCAGACCAGACACAAAGGATGCAAGGATAACATGAAGAACTCAGGTATTGACTCAATGCTCCCCACCCCTGTAAACCCCAATATTGGTTCTATGGTTGTTACTTGTAATGATGAAGCTGAAGGAGGGATGGATGGGGGATGTCAGGAGAACCACACTAACCTGCAGGAAGGGGCATCCAAAGGGGGGATTCTGCCTCATGTTCTGCATGAGGGTATGGATAGTGACCACAGTTCTGACCTTAGAACCCTTGCTACCACTAAAGTTTCATAGCACAAGTCAAGGAATCAACAAACTCAAGAATGTGATTATAGCGGATCTCAATCTCAGACTGACAAAAGTAACCATAATAAGGGCTCTATGGCTAAAGACTTAGGATCCAAGGGTAGTACCAACAAGCAGGAAGGCAACCCTAAAAGCAAGAACAAACCCAGCAAAAAGAAGAGGGATGCAGCCAAGAAGAAACAGAAGATGCAACATAGAGGTGTGCAACAAGGGGAACAGGAAAAAAATGAGGAGATCTGTAAGAAATTTATTATGGTTGATGATCAACAGGGTATGGATATCACTCCTCTGCAGGCTCAGTATATGACCCCTATTCCCAAGACTCCACCAGAAAAGAACGAGCAATCACAACTGAATTCTATCCCTATCATAGATGAGTATCTTTGTGATTAATTTCAAGATGAATTGGATGGGGATAATCAATCTTTCAAAGAACAAGATGATGAAGAAGAAACTAGTGAGCGTGTCAGGCTTTCATCCCAATTATGACCAGTCCTTGAAAATGAAATACAACAGTCACGCATAAACAGGGCCTATCTCCAAGGGGATTTCACCATGACAGATTCCACTTCAAAAATCAAGACATCAACACATCACTGCAGTGCACCAAACACTAGACTTTTTGCCTCCAAATCATCTCAATGATTAGTGCAATTATTTGGAATGTGAGGGGGATTACTACTCAAGGAACTTTGGAAAGGATCAAAACTCTTAGGAAGCTTCATCATCTTTCTATTATAGCCATTCTAGAACCTTTTTCAGACAGTAATTTGATTCAATCATTTATGTACCAAATGAATATGGAACAGGCAGTGAGTAATGGAAATGGAAAGATTTGGCTGTTTTGGAGCAAGGATATTGGTGTGTAGTCCTTGAGGAAGATGACCGATGAGATCACTTGTGAATTCTCTCACAATGAAATTCAGAACACTTCACCATTACCTTTGTGTATGCTAAGTGTAAGGACCAACTCGTAAGGCCCTCTGGGATAGAATGCTTCATCATCTGAGATAATGATAAAACCCGGTGCTCGTAGGAGACTTCAATGTTATTACCTCTATGGAGGAGAAGGCGGAAGTGTTCCCTACAATATGAGGAAAAGTCTTGATTTCATTCTTTGTCATTGAAGCCTGTGGATTGATAGATCTTGGTTTGGTGGACATAAATTTAATTGGTCTAATAAAGGGAATACATCATAGAATTTGGAAAAGGTGGCTAGAGCCTTGGTCAATGATAAATGGTGGAAATGATGCCTCGGACTACCATCACTCATTTGCCTTCTGTAGGATCGGATCATTGTCCTTTGTTGATGGAAATGATTCCTAAAGAGGAGGAGCACATCAGTACTTCAAATTTCAAAATCATTGGGTGAACAACCCAACTTTATAGATCTTTGTGAAATCTATTGGGAAAGAAATGTAGATGGAAGCGTGTGGAGATTCCACCAAAAGCTGAAAAGGTGTCCAACACCCTTAGTGTGTGGTCTAGAAGGAACTTGGTGATATCTTCACCAAAGTCGAGGATTATGAAGAAAAAGTGAGAACTGAAGATAATTTTATTCGAGAGCAGAGAAGGCCAATGAACAATCTTTCATGGGCTGAATGCAGAGTATATCAGGTTTCTAAAACTTGAGGATTCCATTTTAAAACAAAAAACACAGTTACAATGGTTCAAGGAAGGAGATGCCAATACCAAATATTTTCACTCCCTAATGAGGTGGCGAAGAAGAAGGTTGTTCATTCACAAACTTTTGTGAGAGGATGGAGAATGGATCTGAGGAGAGGAAACTATTGCCAAGGTCGCTTGTGACCACTTTCGGAAGGTTTTCATAGGGGATAATAAGACTATCAATGAAGGAGGCACTGGTGCATTCAAAGAAGGGTCACTCAGAGCAAAACAAATGTCTAACCTCTATGCCCACTTTGGAGGAATTGAAAGAAGTAGTTTTCTCCATGAACCCTAACTCAAGTATTTGGACCGGATGGGATGAATGGACATTTTTCGAAGTCTTTGGCATATTATTAAACAGGACCTTCTTGAAGTCATTCAAGCATTCTTCTGTGGACAGGTGATACCCAAATATTTTTCCCATTCCTGTATTGTTCTTCTTCCTAAAGTGAACAATCCCAACAAGTTGAAGAAATTTAGACCTATCAGCCTCAACAACTTCACTAGCAAGATCATTTCCAAGCTATTGAGTTCCAGACTTGGCCCTATACTACCAGACTTGGTTTCTCTCAACCAATCTGGTTTTGTAAAGGGTATGAATATTTCAGAAAACATCATGTTGGCACAGGAGATTATTCATCAAACCAAGAAACCTAACATTGGCAGTAATGTTATCATTAAACTTGACATGGCTAAGGCATATGATAGAGTTCATTGGCCCTACATATGTCTAGTGCTGAGAAGAATGGGTTTTGATGAAGTCTTTATTGATATGGTTTGGAGGACTATGACTAATAATTGGTACTCTATTATAGACAATGGCAAGAGATATGGTTTCTTCAAATCTACCAGAGGACTCAAACAAGGTGACCCCCTCTCCCCTACCCTATTTATTTTAGATGCAGATGTCCTATCCAGATCTCTTAACAGGCTGCATAACAACCCAGACTATCATGGTTTCTTCATGGAAAAGAGAGGTCCTCAAGTTAATCATCTAAGCTTTCCAGATGACATTATCATATTCACCTCAGGAAGACAGAAAACCCTACAACTCATCATGCAGACTCTTAGTTCCTATGAAAATATTTCAGGACAATTAGTGAACAAGGAGAAAAGTCATTTCATGATTCATTCTAATACTTTCAATAGTACTAAGGAAAGAATCATAAGAGTGACAGGTTTTAAGCACAAGGAAGGAGTCATTACTTATCTAGGCTGCCCTTTATTTGTTGGCAGGCCTAGAATTATATATTTCTCAGACTTCATCAATAAGGTGATCAACAGGATTACAGGTTGGCATACTAAAATTCTTAGCTATGGGGGTAGGGTAATTTTAATTAGACATGTTCTACAATCTTTGCCTATTCACTGTATGCGCAATTACCCCCACATTCGTCCTCAAACAAATCCAAGGAATGATAGCACTTTTTTGGGGTGGAGGAATGACAGAAGAAATACCATTGGTCCTCATGGAAAAACCTAAGCTATCCTCTAGATGAAGGAGGCATAGGTGTGAGGAACTTAAAAGATGTTTGCGTGGCCTTTAAATACAAGCAGTGGTGGATCTTGAGCAAGAAAAACACTCAGGGACTTTCTCGGGGCTAAATATTGTCGAGATCAAATCCCATAAGTAAGAAATGGGATACGGGACATCTATTACTTGAAGCGGTGATGCATAACAAAAAGCAAGCTGAGGAACACATCCAATGGAGAATCAACTCTGGCAGCTGCAATTTCTGGTGGGATAATTGGCTTGGTGTTGGACCTCTTGCTAGATTTACTAATGATAGCAAGAGGTTCAATAATACTAAGGTTGCAGAGTTCTTAGTGAATGGACAATGGAATTATGACAAGCTGATACAACAGGCTCCTCCATGCCAATTAGCCAACATCCTTGCAACAGACCTTCACTACCAGCAGGACACACCTGACCATGCCATCTGGAATCTGAACAATGATGGACACTTTACTTGCTCCTCTGCTTGGAATGCTATAAGAGATAAGAGGAACTAATCTAAGTTTAGTTCCTTTAATTGGCATAAGAACATTCTTTTAAAGCTTCTTTTCTTTTGTGGAGTGCCTTAAGAGGTAAACTCCCTACTAATGAAAAACTAACTAAGTTTGACAATGAGCCGGCAAAGTGTTTTTGTTGTAACAGGTCTGGAATGGATACTATAGAGCATATCTTCAACAATGGACACTTTGCTACCTATGTATTGAAAAGTTATTCTGAAACTACAGGCATCACCACAGATCACAGCTCACTGCCTCAATTGATCATGCAATGGTGGTCAACTAAACCAAACAATGAAGCGGCTGTTGATACAGGCCCCACCAATCTTCATCTGTTGGAATCTGTGGAAAAACAGACGTGCAAGCAAGTATGGAGGCAAGCAGTCCAATATGAGCAGAGTTAAATATTCCATATACAAGGATAACTACAAACTAATAAACAGATTCCTCATATCGATGGCCATCTAACTAGAAGGACCTCATAGCAAATGGGGAAAATCGTATTCATGACACTAAAGTGACCTTGGTTATGTGGAGAAAGCCACCAAAAGATTGGGTAAAGCTCAACACCGGCGTGCACTAGACAATCTGGAAAGCTAGGTCCGGAGGTATCATCTGAGACCACAGGGGAGAAATAATATTAGCCTTCTCCACACCAATGGGAGAAGGAACTAACAATCAAGCTGAAATTGGAGCTGCTATATTTGGCATGACTTGGCTCCTTCAATTAGGCTACACGAATGTCCTTTTGGAAGTGGATTCGCAGCTACTAGTTGACTGGATCATGGCAAAAACTAAACCACCTTGGAGTGTTAACACGCAGGTACAGCAGATGAAGGCACTTATAGGGCAGACAAGCAACTTTAGATGCAAACATACATACAGAGAAGCCAACTCAGTGGCTGATTCTTTAGCAAAACAAAGTCACAAAATTACGAGCCCCAACATATATAACAATAGTCAGCAACTGCCCAAGGAAGCACGAACTCACTATCAACTAGACATTCTGGAAATAGCAAATTTCAGGAGAAGGAAAATCAAAAGAATCAAAGAACCACCATGATGAAGACCCTCCTCAACCTAGTTATAATTTTCGGTTATAGCTTAGTTTCTTGTTTTGTTTTCAGTATTGTAAGGGGAGAGTCTCCCTTGTTTATGTTTCCTAGATTCTCTGTATCGAGGGGAGTCCCCTCGCCTAGGTACATAGTCTCTAGGTTTCCCGTTATAGTATGGGGATGAGTTGACTTTCCTTAGCAGGAATGTAGACTTATGAACCACCATAGGATTGGAGATTAGGTTTATGCCCCCCTCCTTGTAACTTTTATTTTTATATTTATGCTAAGGCCTGGGGGTGTTGCTAAGCCCCTGACCCCCTCAAGGGTCGTTCAAATTAAAAAAAAAAAAAACCCTAAATCCCAAACTCTAAACCTTAAACCCTAAACCCTAATCCCAAAACACTCTAAACCCTAAACCCTAAACCCTAACCCTAAACCCTAAACTCTAAACCCTAAACTCTAAACCCTAAACACAAAGCCCTAGACACGAAATCCTAAACCTAAATGCTAAACTTGGAACCCTAAACCCAAAACCCTAAACCCTAAACCTAAACACTCAACACTAAACCTTAAAGCCTAAACCCTAAATTCCAAACTCCAAACCCTAAAACAGTAATCCTACAACCTAAACCTAACACTAAACACTAAACCCTTAAGTCCAAACCCTAAATTCCAAACCCTAAATCCTAAATTCTAAACTTCAAACACTAAACCATTAACCCTAAACCTTTACCCCAAAACCATATCCTAAACCCCTAAACCCTAAACATAAAATCATAAACCCTAACCACAAAATCATAAACTCTAAATCCAAAACCTTAAACCATAAACCCTAAACCCTAAACCCAAAACCCTAGATCCTAAACCCTAAACCTAAACCCTAAACCCTAAATCCTAAACTTTAAAACTTAAACCCTAAACCCTAAATGCTAAACCCTAACCCAAAATCCTAGACATGAAACCCTAAATCTAAATGCTAAACTTGTAACCCTAAACCCTAAACCCTAAACCCTAAACCTAAACCATTAATCATAAACCCTAAACCTAAACCTTAAACCCTAAACCCCAAATCCAGAATCTAAACCCAAAACCCTAAACCTTCAACTCTAAATCCTAAACTCTAAACACTAAACATTAACTGTAAGCCTTTAACCCTAAATCGTAAATTATAAACCCAAAACCATAATCTTAAACCCTAAACACTAAATCATAAACCCAAACCCTAAACCCTAAACCCTAAACCCTAAACCCTAAACCCTAAACCCTAAACCCTAAACCCTAAACCCTAAACCCAAAACCCTAAACCCTAAACCCTAAACCCTAATACATAAACCCTAAATCTTAACCCCTAAACCTTAAACCCTAAACCATAGACCCTAAACCCTAAACTCTTAACCAAAAACCCTAAATCATATATGCCTTTACCCTAAACACTAAACCCTAAACAATAAACCATAAACCCTAAACAATACACCCTAAACCCTAAACCTTAAACTCTAAACCTTAAACCATAACCCTAAACTCTAAACCATACACCCAAAACTCTAAACATTAAACCCTTAATCCTAAACCCTTAATCTAAATACTCAACAATAAAACTTAAAGCCTAAACCCTAAATATCTAACTCTAAACCCTAAACCATTGATCCTAAACCCTAAACCTCACACTAAACATGAAACAATAAACCATAAACCCTAAATTCCAATCTGAATTTCAAACACTAAACCATTAACCCTAAGCCCTTACTCATAAACCATACCCTAAACCCTTAAACCAAAAACCCTAAACCCCAAAACCTAAAATCTAAAACCAAAATCTAACCCTAAACCCTAAACCTAAACCCTAAACCCTAAACCCAAAATTGAGAACTCTAAACCCAAAACCCTAAACCCTAAACCCTAAACCGTAAAACCTAAACTCTAAACCCTAAACATAAATCCTACACTCTAAATCCTAAACCCCAAACCCTAAAGCCTAAACCCTAAACCCTAAACCCTAAATGCTAAACCCTAAACCCTAAACACTAAACCCAACCTCAACCCTAAACCTTATTTTATAAACCCTAAATTCCTAACCCTAAACCCTAAACTCTAAACACTAAACCTTAAACCCTAAACCCTAAACTCTAAACCCTAATTCCTAAACCATAAACCCTAAATCCTAAACTCTAAACCCTAAACCCTAACTATAAACCAAAAACCCTAAACCCTAAACCCTAAACCCTTAATTCTAACCCTAAAACCTAAATCCTAAACCCTATGTCCTAAACCTTAAACCCTGAACCCTAAACCTAAACCCTAAACCTACAACTTGAAACCCTCAACCCTAAAACACAGACCCTAAACCATAAACTCTATACCCTAAACCTAAACGATAAACTATAAACCATAAAATATAAACCCTAAACCCTAAGCAATATAACCTATACCATAAACCTAAACCATTATTACTAAACTTAAACCCTAAACCCTATTTCAAAAATTCTCAACCCTATACCCTAACCCAAAACCCTAAACCCAAAACCCTAAACCCTAACCCTAAACCATAAACCTAAACCCTAAACATTAAACCCTAAACCCTAAATCCCACACTCTAAACCTTAAACCCTAAACCCTAATCCTAAAACACTCTAAACCCTAAACCCTAAACCCTAACCCTAAACCCTAAACTCTAATCCTAAAACACTCTAAACCCTAAACCATAAACCCTAACCCTAAACCTTAACCCTAAACCCTAAACTCTAAACCCTAAACACAAAACCCTAGACACGAAATCCTAAACCTAAATGCTAAACTTGGAACCCTAAACCCTAAACCTAAACACTCAACACTAAACCTTAAAGCCTAAACCCTAAACCCTAAACCCTAAACCCTAAACCTTAAACTTAAACCATAAACCTAATTTGTAAACCCTAAATTCCTAACCCTAAATCCAAAACTCCTGACCCTAAATATTAAACCCTAAACCCTAAACTCTAAACCCTATTTCCTAAACCCTAAACCCTAAATCCTAAATTCTAAACCCTAAACTCTAATGATAAACCAAAACCCTAAACCCTAACATTAAACCCTAAACGCTAAAATCCTAAACTCAAAACACTAAACCCTAAACCCTATATTCTAAATTCCAAATTCTTGACCAAAACCCTAATCCCCAAATCCTAAACCCTAAATTCTAAACCTAAAACCTAAATCATGAACCCTATGTCCAAAATCCTAAATCCTGAACCTTAAACCCTAAATATTAAACCCTAAACCCTAAACCTACAACTTGAAACCCTCAACCCTGAAACACAAACCCTAAACCCTAAACAGTAAACCATAAACCTTAAAATATAAACCCTAAACCCTAAGCAATATAAATTATACGATAAACCCTAAACCAAAATTACTAAACTTAAACCCTATACCCAATTTCATAAATTCTCAACCCTATTCCCTAACCCTAAACCCTAAACCCTAAACCCTAAACCCTAAACCCTAACCCTAAACCATAAAACTAAACCCTAAACCCTAAATCCTAAACTCTAAACCTTAAACCCTAATCCCAAAACCCTAAACCCTAAACCCTGAACCTTAAACCTAAACCCTAAACTCTAAACCCTAAACACAAAACCCTAGTCACGAAACCCTAAACCTAAATACTAAACTTGGAACCCTAAACCCTGAACCTTAAACCCTAAATATTAAACCCTAAACCCTAAACCTACAACTTGAAACCCTCAACCCTAAAACAAACCCTAAACCCTAAACTCTATACCCTAAACCATAAATCATAAAATATAAACACTAAACCCTAAGTAATATACATTATACGATAATCCCTAAACCATAATTACTAAACATAAACCCTATACCCAATTTCATAAATTCTAAACCCTATACCCTAACCCTAAACCATAATCGCTAAACCCTAAACCCTAACCCTAAATCCTAAACCTAAACCCTAAACCCTAAATCCTAAACTCTAAACCCTAATCCCAAAACCCTAAACCCTAAACCCTAAACCCTAACCCTAAACCTTAACCCTAAATCCTAAACTCTAAACACTAAACACAAAACCCTAGACATAAAACCCTAAACCTAAATGCTAAACTTGGAATCCTAAACCCTAAACCCTAAACCTAAATAATTAATCATAAACCCTAAAACTAAACCTTAAACCCTAAATCCCAAATCCAGAATCTAAACCCAAAACCCTAAACCTTCAAACCTAAATACTAAACTCTAAACTCTAAACACCAATTGTAAGCCTTTAACCCTAAACCGTATATTATAAACCCTATACCCTAATCTTAAACCCTAAACCCTAAACCCTAAACCCAAACCCTAAACCCTAAACTCAAAACACTAAACCCCACACCCTAAATTCTAAATCCAAAACTCTTAACCCTAAAACCCAAAACCCTAAAACCTAAACCCTAAACCCACAAACCCTACACCATAGACCATACACCCTAAGATCTAAACCATAAACACTAAATCCTAAACCCCTTAACCATAAACCCTAAACCATAAATCCTAAATTCTAAACCTTAAACCCTAAACCCTAAACCTTAAACCCTAACACTAAACCATAAACCATAAACCATAAACCCAAACACCTAAACCCTAAACCCTAAACCCAAAACCCTGACCCTAAACCATTAATCCAAAACCCTAAATTTAAATTCTAAACCCTAAACCCTAAACCTTAAACTTTAACCCTAATGAGTAAACTACAAACCCTATAACCTAACCTTAAACCCTAAATCCTAAACCCTAAACCCTAAATCCTAAACTCAAAACACTAAACCCTAAACCCTAAACCCTATATTCTAAATCCCAAACTCTTAACCTAAATGCTAAACCCCAAACCCTAAACCTTAGTACATAAACCCTAAATCTTAACCCCTAAATCTTAAACCCTAAACCATAGACCTTAAACCCTAAAATCTAAACCCTAAACCCTAAATCATATACCTCTTAACCCTTAAAACTAAACCCTAAACAATAAACCATAAACCCTAAACAATAAACCTTAAAACTCTAAACCCTAAACTCTAAACCTTACACCCAAAACTCTAAACACTAAACCATTAATCCTAAACCCTAAACCTAAACACTCAACACTAAACCTTAAAGCGTAAACCCTAAATTCCAAACTCTAAACCCTAAACCATTAATCCTAAACCCTAAACCTAACACTAAAAAATAAACCCTAAAGCCTAAACCCTAAATTCCAAATTCTAAACCCTAAACTCTAAATCCTAAACTCTGAACTTCAAACACTAAACCATTAACCCTAAGCCCTTACCCCTAAACCATACCCTAAACCCAAAACCCTAAACCCTAAATCCTAAAACCTAAAACCTAAACCCTAAACCTAAACTCTAAACCCTAAACCCAAAATCGTAAACTCTAAACCAAAAACCCTAAACCCTAAACCCTAAACCCTAAATCCTACACCCTAAATCACTAAACTTGGAACCCTAAATCCTAAACTCTAAAGCCTAAACTCTAAACCCTAAACCCTAAAACCTAAACCCTATACACTAAACCCTAACCAAAACCCCAAACCTTACACCCTAAACCCTAAATTCTAAATCCTAATTCCTAAACCCTAAACCCTAAATCCTAGACCCTAAACCCTAAACCCTAAACCCTAAACCCTAAACTCTAACCCCTAAACCCTTAAACCTAAACCCTATTCACTAAACCCTAAACCTAAACCCTAAACCTTAAACTTAAACCAGAAACCCTATTTTGTAAACCCTAAATTCCTAACCCTAAACCGTAAACTCCAGACCCTAAAACTTAAAGCCTAAACCCTAAACTCTAGACCCTAATTCCTAAACCCTAAACCCTAAATCCTAAATTCTAAACCCTAAACTCTAATGATAAGCCAAAAACCCTAAACCCTAACATTAAACCCTAAACCATAAAACCTAAACCCTAAAATCCTAAACTCAAAACGCTAAACCCTAAACCCTATATTCTAAATTCCAAATTCTTGACCTAAACCCTAATCCCCAAATCCCAAACCCTAATACATAAACCCTAAATCTTAACCCCAAAACCTTAAACCTTAAACCATAGAACCTAAACCCTAAACTCTAAACCCTAAACCCAAAATCATATACCCCTTAACCCTAAACACTAAACCCTAAACAATAAACCCTAAACCCTAAACCTTAAACTCTAATCCCTAAACCATAAAGCTAAACCCTAAACCCTAAATACAAAACTATAAACCCTAATCCCAAAACCCTAAACCCTAAACCCTAAACCTAACCCTAAACTCCTAACCCTAAAACTTAACACAAAACCCTAAACTCTAAACCCTAAACACAAAACCTCGGCTAAACCCTAAACCTAAATGCTAAACTTGGAACCCTAAACCAAAAACCATAAACCCTAAACCTTAAAACCAAAATTCTAACCCTAAAACCTAAATCCTAAACCCCATGTCCGAAATCCTAAACCCTAAACCATAAATCATAAAATATAAACCCTAAACCCTAAGCAATATAAATTATACGATAATCCCTAAACCATAATTACTAAACTTAAACCCAATACCCAATTTCATAAATTCTCAACCCTATACCCTAACCCTAAACCCTAATCCCTAAACCCTAAACCCTAACCCTAAATCATACACCTAAGCCCTAAACCCTAAATCCTAAACTCTAAATCCTAATACCTAATCCCAAAACCCTAAACCCTAAACCCTAAACCCTAAACCCTAAACCCTAAACCTAAACCTTAACCCTAAACCCTAAACTCTAAACCCTAAACACAAAACCCTAGACATGAAACCCTTAACCTAAACCCTAAACTTGGAACCCAAAACCCTAAACCCTAAACCTAAACCATTAATTATAAACCCTAAACCTAAACCTTAAACCCTAAACCCCAAATCCAGAATCTAAACCCAAAACCCCAAACATTCAACCCTAAATACTAAACTCTAAACTCTAAACACTAACTGTAAGCCTTTAACCCTAAACCCTAAACCCTAAACCCTAATCTTAAACCCTAAACCCTAAACCCAAACCCCAAACCCCAAACCCTAAACTCAAAACACTAAGCCCCACACCCTAAATTCTAAATTCAAAACTCTTAACCCTAAAACCCAAAACCCTTAAACCTAAATGCAAAACCATAAACCCTAATTCCTAAACTCAAACCTTAAACCCACAAACCCTATACCATAGACCATACACCCTAAACTCTAAAACCTAAACACTAAATCCTAAACCCCTTAACCATAAACCCTAAACCCAAAATCCAAAATTCTAAACCTTACACCCTAAACCCTAAACCCTAAACCCTAACCCTACACCATAAACCATAAACCCTAAACCCAAAACCCAAAACCCTAAATCCTAAACCCTAAATCCTAAACCCTAACCCTAAACCACTAATCCTAAACCCTAAACCAAAACCCTAAATCTAAATTCTAAACCCTAAATCCTAAACCTTAAACTTTAACACTAATGCGTAAACTGCAAACCCTAAACCCTAAACTTAAACCCTAAACCATAAACCCTAAACACTAATTCCTAAACTCAAAACACTAAACCCTAAGCCCTAAACCTTATATTCTAAATCCCATACTCTTAACCTAAACCCTAAACCCCAAACCCTAAACCCTAATACATAAACCCTAAATCTTAACCCCTAAACTCACAACCTAAACCATAAACCTCTAAATGCTAAACCCTAAATCATATACCTTAACTAAACACTAAACCGTAAACAACAAACCATAAACCCTAAGCAATAAACCCTAAATCCTAAACCTTAAACTCTAAACCCTAAACCATAACACTAAACTCTAAATCTTACACCCAAAACTCTAAACACTAAACCATTAATCCTAAACCCTAAACCTAAACACTTAGCACAAACCTAAAGCGTAAACCCTAAATCCACTTTAAACACTAAATTGTAAAACCTAAACCCTAAACCCTAGCCCTAAACCCTAAACATAAATCCTACATTCTAAACCCTAAACTCTAAACATTAAACCCATAATCCTAAACCCTTAATCTAAATACTCAACACTAAAACTTAAAGCCTAAACCCTAAATATCTAACTCTAAACCCTAAACCATTGATCCTAAACCCTAAACCTAAAACTAAAAAGAAAACAAGAAACCATAATACCTAAATTCCAAACTCTAAACCCTAAACTCTAAATCCTACACTGACAAACACTAAACCATTAACCCTAAGCCCTTACTCATAAACCATACCCTAAACCCTTAAACCAAAACCCTTAACCCTAAAACCCAAAACCCTAAAACCTAAAATCTAAACCCAAAACCCTAACCCTAAACCCTAAACCCTAAATCTAAACCCTAAACCCAAAATCCTAAACCTCTAAACCCAAAACCCTAAACCCTAAACCCTAAACCGTAAAACCTAAACTCTAAACCCTAAACATAAATCCTACACTCTAAATCCTAAACCCCAAACCCTAAAGCCTAAACCCTAAACCCTAAACCCTAAACCCAAAACCCTGACCCTAAACCATTAATCCAAAACCCTAAATTTAAATTCTAAACCCTAAACCCTAAACCTTAAACTTTAACCCTAATGAGTAAACTACAAACCCTATAACCTAACCTTAAACCCTAAATCCTAAACCCTAAACCCTAAATCCTAAACTCAAAACACTAAACCCTAAACCCTAAACCCTATATTCTAAATCCCAAACTCTTAACCTAAATCCTAAACCCCAAACCCTAAACCTTAGTACATAAACCCTAAATCTTAACCCCTAAATCTTAAACCCTAAACCATAGACCTTAAACCCTAAAATCTAAACCCTAAACCCTAAATCATATACCCCCTAACCCTTAAAACTAAACCCTAAACAATAAACCATAAACCCTAAACAATAAACCTTAAAACTCTAAACCCTAAACTCTAAACCTTACACCCAAAACTCTAAACACTAAACCATTAATCCTAAACCCTAAACCTAAACA
Source organism: Solanum pinnatisectum (assembly GCA_035578085.1). Lineage (NCBI taxonomy): Eukaryota > Viridiplantae > Streptophyta > Magnoliopsida > Solanales > Solanaceae > Solanum > Solanum pinnatisectum. Next base: position 16,606,118 of record CM069078.1, read on the forward strand.
CTCAACACTAAACCTTAAAGCGTAAACCCTAAATTCCAAACTCTAAACCCTAAACCATTAATCCTAAACCCTAAACCTAACACTAAACAATAAACCCTAAAGCCTAAACCCTAAATTCCAAATTCTAAACCCTAAACTCTAAATCCTAAACTCTGAACTTCAAACACTAAACCATTAACCCTAAGCCCTTACCCCTAAACCATACCCTAAACCCAAAACCCTAAACCCTAAATCCTAAAACCTAAAACCTAAACCCTAAACCTAAACTCTAAACCCTAAACCCAAAATCGTAAACTCTAAACCCAAAACCCTAAACCCTAAACCCTAAACCCTAAATCCTACACCCTAAACACTAAACTTGGAACCCTCAACCCTAAACTCTAAAGCCTAACGCAAAACCCAAAACCCCAAATAAAAAAACCAAAAAATGAAACCCTAACCCTAAACCCTAAACATAAATCCTACACTCTAAACCCTAAATCCTAAAGACTAAACCGTAAACTATAACCCCTAAACCCTAAAACCCAAACCCTATACACTAAACCCTAAACCTAAACCCTAAACCTTAAACCCTAAACCCTAAACTCTAAACCCTAATTCCTAAACCCTAAACCCTAAATCCTAAACCCTAAATCCTAAACCCTAAACCCTAAACCCTAAACTCTAACCCCTAAACCCTTAAACCTAAACCCTATTCACTAAACCCTAAACCTAAACCCTAAACCTTAAACTTAAACCAGAAACCCTATTTTGTAAACCCTAAATTCCTAACCCTAAACCGTAAACTCCAGACCCTAAAACTTAAAGCCTAAACCCTAAACTCTAGACCCTAATTCCTAAACCCTAAACCCTAAATCCTAAATTCTAAACCCTAAACTCTAATGATAAGCCAAAAACCCTAAACCCTAACATTAAACCCTAAACCATAAAACCTAAACCCTAAAATCCTAAACTCAAAACGCTAAACCCTAAACCCTATATTCTAAATTCCAAATTCTTGACCTAAACCCTAATCCCCAAATCCCAAACCCTAACACATAAACCCTAAATCTTAACCCCAAAACCTTAAACCTTAAACCATAGAACCTAAACCCTAAACTCTAAACCCTAAACCCAAAATCATATACCCCTTAACCCTAAACACTAAACCCTAAACAATAAACCCTAAACCCTAAACCTTAAACTCTAATCCCTAAACCATAAAGCTAAACCCTAAACCCTAAATCCTAAAATATAAACCCTAATCCCAAAACCCTAAACCCTAAACCCTAAACCCTAAACCCTAAACCCTAACCCTAAAACTTAACACAAAAACCTAAACTCTAAACCCTAAACACAAAACCCTAGACACGAAATCCTAAACCGAAATGCTAAACTTGGAACCCTAAACCCTAAACCATAAACCCTAAACCTTAAAACCAAAATTCTAACCCTAAAACCTAAATCCTAAACCCTATGTCCGAAATCCTAAACCCTAAACCATAAATCATAAAATATAAACCCTAAACCCTAAGCAATATAAATTATAGGATAATCCCTAAACCATAATTACTAAACTTAAACCCTATACCCAATTTCATAAATTCTCAACCCTATACCCTAACCCTAAACCCTAATCCCTAAACCCTAAACCCTAACCCTAAACCATAAACCTAAGCCCTAAACCCTAAATCCTAAACTCTAAATCCTAATCCCTAATCCTAAAACCCTAAACCCTAAACCCTAAACCCTAAACCCTAAACCTAAACCGTAACCCTAAACCCTAAACTCTAAACCCTAAACACCAAACCCTAGACATGAAACCCTAAACCTAAACCCTAAACTTGGAACCCTAAACACTAAACCCTAAACCCTAAACCCTAAACCCTAAACCCTAAACCTTAAACTTAAACCATAAACCTAATTTGTAAACCCTAAATTCCTAACCCTAAATCCAAAACTCCAGACCCTAAATCTTAAACCCTAAACCCTAAACTCTAAACCCTAATTCCTAAACCCTAAACCCTAAATCCTAAATTCTAAACCCTAAACTCTAATGATAAACCAAAAACCCTAAACCCTAACATTAAACCCTAAACGCTAAAATCCTAAACTCAAAACACTAAACCCTAAACCCTATATTCTAAATTCCAAATTCTTGACCTAAACCCTAATCCCCAAATCCTAAACCCTAAATTCTAAACCTAAAACCTAAATCCTGAAACCTATGTCCAAAATCCTAAATCCTGAACCTTAAACCCTAAATATTAAACCCTAAACCCTAAACCTACAACTTGAAACCCTCAAACCTAAAACACAAACCCTAAACCCTAAACTCTATACCCTAAACCATAAATCATAAAATATAAACCCTAAACCCTAAGCAATATAAATTATACGATACTCCCCAAACCATAATTACGAAACTTAAACCCTCTACCCAATTTCATAAATTCTCAACCCTATACCCTAACCCTAAACCCTAATCCCTAAACCCTAAACCCTAACCCTAAACCATAAACCTAAACCCTAAACCCTAAATCCTAAACTCTAAACCCTAATCCCTAATCCCAAAACCCTAAACCCTAAACCCTGAACCTTAAACCTAAACCCTAAACTCTAAACCCTAAACACAAAACCCTAGACACGAAACCCTAAACCTAAATACTAAACTTGGAACCCTAAACCCTGAACCTTAAACCCTAAATATTAAACCCTAAACCCTAAACCTACAACTTGAAACCCTCAACCCTAAAACAAACCCTAAACCCTAAACTCTATACCCTAAACCATAAATCATAAAATATAAACACTAAACCCTAAGTAATATACATTATACGATAATCCCTAAACCATAATTACTAAACATAAACACTATACCCAATTTCATAAATTCTAAACCCTATACCCTAACCCTAAACCATAATCGCTAAACCCTAAACCCTAACCCTAAATCATAAACCTAAACCCTAAACCCTAAATCCTAAACTCTAAACCCTAATCCCAAAACCCTAAACCCTAAACCCTAAACCCTAACCCTAAACCTTAACCCTAAACCCTAAACTCTAAACACTAAACACAAAACCCTAGACATAAAACCCTAAACCTAAATGCTAAACTTGGAACCCTAAACCCTAAACCCTAAACCTAAACCATTAATCATAAACCCTAAAACTAAACCTTAAACCCTAAATCCCAAATCCAGAATCTAAACCCAAAACCCTAAACCTTCAAACCTAAATACTAAACTCTAAACTCTAAACACTAACTGTAAGCCTTTAACCCTAAACCGCATATTATAAACCCTATACCCTAATCTTAAACCCTAAACCCTAAACCCTAAACCCAAACCCTAAACCCTAAACTCAAAACACTAAACCCCACACCCTAAATTCTGAATCCAAAACTCTTAACCCTAAAACCCAAAACCCTTAAACCTAAACTCTAAACCCACAAACCCTACACCATGTACTATACACCTAAGATCTAAACCATAAACACTAAATCCTAAGCCCTTAACAATAAACCCTAAACCATAAATCATATATTCTAAACCTTAAACCATTAACCCTAAACCTTAAATCCTAAAACTAAACCATTAAACATAAACCATAAACCCAAAACCCTAAACCCTAAACCCTAAACCCAAAACTCGACTCCTAAACCATTAATCCAAAAACACTAAATTTAAATTCTAAACCCTAAACCCTAAACCTTAAACTTTAACCCTAATGAGTAAACTACAAACCCTATAACCTAACCTTAAACCCTAAATCCTAAACCCTAAACCCTAAATCCTAAACTCAAAACACTAAACCCTAAACCCTAAACCCTATATTCTAAATCCCAAACTCTTAACCTAAATCCTAAACCCCAAACCCTAAACCTTAGTACATAAACCCTAAATCTTAACCCCTAAATCTTAAACCCTAAACCATAGACCTTAAACCCTAAAATCTAAACCCTAAACCCTAAATCATATACCTCTTAACCCTTAAAACTAAACCCTAAACAATAAACCATAAACCCTAAACAATAAACCTTAAAACTCTAAACCCTAAACTCTAAACCTTACACCCAAAACTCTAAACACTAAACCATTAATCCTAAACCCTAAAACTAAACACTCAACACTAAACCTTAAAGCGTAAACCCTAAATTCCAAACTCTAAACCCTAAACCATTAATCCTAAACCCTAAACCTAACACTAAACAATAAACCCTAAAGCCTAAACCCTAAATTCCAAATTCTAAACCCTAAACTCTAAATCCTAAACTCTGAACTTCAAACACTAAACCATTAACCCTAAGCCCCTACCCCTAAACCATACCCTAAACCCAAAACCCAAAACCCTAAACCCTAAAACCTAAAACCTAAACCCTAAAACTAAACTCTAAACCCTAAACCCAAAATAGTAAACTCTAAACCCAAAACCCTAAACCCTAAACCCTAAATCCTACACCCTCAAACACTAAACTTGGAACCCTAAATCCTAAACTCTAAAGCCGAACGCAAAACCCGAAACCCCAAATAAAAAAACCTAAAATCGAAACCCTAACCCTAAACCCTAAACATAAATCCTACACTCTAAACCCTAAATCCTAAAGACTAAACCCTAAACTCTAAACCCTAAACCCTAAAACCTAAACCCTATACACTAAACCCTAAACCAAAACCCCAAACCTTAAACCCTAAACCCTAAACTCTAAATCCTAATTCCTAAACCCTAAACCCTAAATCCTAAACCCTAAACCCTAAACCCTAAACCCTAAACTCTAACCCCTAAACCCTTAAACCTAAACCCTATTCACTAAACCCTAAACCTAAACCCTAAACCTTAAACTTAAACCAGAAACCCTATTTTGTAAACCCTAAATTCCTAACCCTAAACCGTAAACTCCAGACCCTAAAACTTAAAGCCTAAACCCTAAACTCTAGACCCTAATTCCTAAACCCTAAACCCTAAATCCTAAATTCTAAACCCTAAACTCTAATGATAAGCCATAAACCCTAAACCCTAACATTAAACCCTAAACCATAAAACCTAAACCCTAAAATCCTAAACTCAAAACGCTAAACCCTAAACCCTATATTCTAAATTCCAAATTCTTGACCTAAACCCTAATCCCCAAATCCCAAACCCTAATACATAAACCCTAAATCTTAACCCCAAAACCTTAAACCTTAAACCATAGAACCTAAACCCTAAACTCTAAACCCTAAACCCAAAATCATATACCCCTTAACCCTAAACACTAAACCCTAAACAATAAACCCTAAACCCTAAACCTTAAACTCTAATCCCTAAACCATAAAGCTAAACCCTAAACCCTAAATCCTAAAATATAAACCCTAATCCCAAAACCCTAAACCCTAAACCCTAAACCCTAAACCCTAAACCCTAACCCTAAAACTTAACACAAAAACCTAAACTCTAAACCCTAAACACAAAACCCTTGACACGAAACCCTAAACCTAAATCCTAAACTTGGAACCCTAAACCCTAAACCATAAACCCTAAACCTTAAAACCAAAATTCTAACCCTAAAACCTAAATCCTAAACCCTATGACACGAAATCCTAAACCTAAATGCTAAACTTGGAACCCTAAACCCTAAACCTAAACACTCAACACTAAACCATAAAGCCTAAACACTAAACCCTAAACCCTAAACCCTAAACCCTAAACCCTAAACCTTAAACTTAAACCATAAACCTAATTTGTAAACCCTAAATTCCTAACCCTAAATCCAAAACTCCAGACCCTAAATCTTAAACCCTAAACCCTAAACTCTAAACCCTAATTCCTAAACCCTAAACCCTAAATCCTAAATTCTAAACCCTAAACTCTAATGATAAACCAAAAACCCTAAACCCTAACATTAAACCCTAAACGCTAAAATCCTAAACTCAAAACACTAAACCCTAAACCCTATATTCTAAATTCCAAATTCTTGACCTAAACCCTAATCCCCAAATCCTAAACCCTAAATTCTAAACCTAAAACCTAAATCCTGAACCCTATGTCCAAAATCCTAAATCCTGAACCTTAAACCCTAAATATTAAACCCTAAACCCTAAACCTACAACTTGAAACCCTCAACCCTAAAACACAAACCCTAAACCCTAAACTCTATACCCTAAACCATAAATCATAAAATATAAACCCTAAACCCTAAGCAATATAAATTATACGATACTCCCCAAACCATAATTACTAAACTTAAACCCTCTACCCAATTTCATAAATTCTCAACCCTATACCCTAACCCTAAACCATTAATCCTAAACCCTAAACCTAACACTAAACAATAAACCCTAAAGCCTAAACCCTAAATTCCAAATTCTAAACCCTAAACTCTAAATCCTAAACTCTGAACTTCAAACACTAAACCATTAACCCTAAGCCCCTACCCCTAAACCATACCCTAAACCCAAAACCCAAAACCCTAAACCCTAAAACCTAAAACCTAAACCCTAAAACTAAACTCTAAACCCTAAACCCAAAATAGTAAACTCTAAACCCAAAACCCTAAACCCTAAACCCTAAACCCTAAATCCTACACCCTAAAACACTAAACTTGGAACCCTAAATCCTAAACTCTAAAGCCTAACGCAAAACCCGAAACCCCAAATAAAAAAACCTAAAATCGAAACCCTAACCCTAAACCCTAAACATAAATCCTACACTCTAAACCCTAAATCCTAAAGACTAAACCCTAAACTCTAAACCCTAAACCCTAAAACCTAAACCCTATACACTAAACCCTAAACCAAAACCCCAAACCTTAAACCCTAAACCCTAAACTCTAAATCCTAATTCCTAAACCCTAAACCCTAAATACTAAACCCTAAACCCTAACCCCTAAACTCTAACCCCTAAACCCTTAAACCTAAACCCTATTCACTATACCCTAAACCTAAACCCTAAACCTTAAACTTAAACCAGAAACCCTATTTTGTAAACCCTAAATTCCTAACCCTAAACCGTAAACCTGCACTCCTAAAACTTAAAGCCTAAACCCTAAACTCTAGACCCTAATTCCTAAACCCTAAACCCTAAATCCTAAATTCTAAACCCTAAACTCTAATGATAAGCCAAAAACCCTAAACCCTAACATTAAACCCTAAACCATAAAACCTAAACCCTAAAATCCTAAACTCAAAACGCTAAACCCTAAACCCTATATTCTAAATTCCAAATTCTTGACCTAAACCCTAATCCCCAAAGCCTAAACCCTAATACATAAACCCTAAATCTTAACCCTGAAACCTTAAACCTTAAACCATAGACCCTAAACCCTAAACTCTAAACCCTAAACCCAAAATCATATACCCCTTAACCCTAAACACTAAACCCTAAACAATAAACCCTAAACCCTAAACCTTAAACTCTAATCCCTAAACCATAAAGCTAAACCCTAAACCCTAAATCCTAAACTATAAACCCTAATCCCAAAACCCTAAACCCTAAATCCTAAACCCTAAACCCTAAACCCCAACCCTAAACCTTAACACTAAAACCTAAACTCTAAACCCTAAACACAAAACCCTTGACACGAAACCCTAAACCTAAATCCTAAACTTGGAACCCTAAACCCTAAACCATAAACCCTAAACCTTAAAACCAAAATTTAACCCTAAACCTAAATCCTAAACCCTATGACACGAAATCCTAAACCTAAATGCTAAACATTTAACCCTAAACCCTAAACCTAAACACTCAACACTAAACCTTAAAGCCTAAACCCTAAACCCTAAACCCTAAACCCTAAACCCTAAACCCTAAACCCTAAACCCTAAACCCTAAACCTTAAACTTAAACCATAAACCTAATTTGTAAACCCTAAATTCCTAACCCTAAATCCAAAACTCCAGACCCTAAATCTTAAACCCTAAACCCTAAACTCTAAACCCTAATTCCTAAACCCTAAACCCTAAATCCTAAATTCTAAACCCTAAACTCTAATGATAAACCAAAAACCCTAAACCCTAACATTAAACCCTAAACGCTAAAATCCTAAACTCAAAACACTAAACCCTAAACCCTATATTCTAAATTCCAAATTCTTGACCTAAACCCTAATCCCCAAATCCTAAACCCTAAATTCTAAACCTAAAACCTAAATCCTGAACCCTATGTCCAAAATCCTAAATCCTGAACCTTAAACCCTAAATATTAAACCCTAAACCCTAAACCTACAACTTGAAACCCTCAACCCTAAAACACAAACCCTAAACCCTAAACTCTATACCCTAAACCATAAATCATAAAATATAATCCCTAAACCCTAAGCAATATAAATTATATGATACTCCCTAAACCATAATTACTAAACTTAAACCCTCTACCCAATTTCATAAATTCTCAACCCTATACCCTAACCCTAAACCATTAATCCTAAACCCTAAACCTAACACTAAAAAATAAACCCTAAAGCCTAAACCCTAAATTCCAAATTCTAAACCCTAAACTCTAAATCCTAAACTCTGAACTTCAAACACTAAACCATTAACCCTAAGCCCTTACCCCTAAACCATACCCTAAACCCAAAACCCTAAACCCTAAATCCTAAAACCTAAAACCTAAACCCTAAACCTAAACTCTAAACCCTAAACCCAAAATCGTAAACTCTAAACCAAAAACCCTAAACCCTAAACCCTAAACCCTAAATCCTACACCCTAAATCACTAAACTTGGAACCCTAAATCCTAAACTCTAAAGCCTAACGCAAAACCAGAAACCCCAAATAAAAAAACCTAAAACCGAAACCCTAACCCTAAACCCTAAACATAAATCCTACACTCTAAACCCTAAATCCTAAAGACTAAACCCTAAACTTTAAACCCTAAACCCTAAAACCTAATCCCTATACACTAAACCCTAACCAAAACCCCAAACCTTAAACCCTAAATCCTAAACTCTAAATCCTAATTCCTAAACACTAAACCCTAACCCCTAAACCCTAAACTCTAACCCCTAAACCCTTAAACCTAAACCCTATTCACTAAACCCTAAATCCTAAACCCTAAACCCTAACCCCTAAACCCTAAACTCTAACCCCTAAACCCTTAAACCTAAACCCTATTCACTAAACCCTAAACCTAAACCCTAAACCTTAAACTTAAACCAGAAACCCTATTTTGTAAACCCTAAATTCCTAACCCTAAACCAGAACCTGCACTCCTAAAACTTAAAGCCTAAACCCTAAACTCTAGACCCTAATTCCTAAACCCTAAACCCTAAATCCTAAATTCTAAACCCTAAACTCTAATGATAAGCCAAAAACCCTAAACCCTAACATTAAACCCTAAACCATAAAACCTAAACCCTAAAATCCTAAACTCAAAACGCTAAACCCTAAACCCTATATTCTAAATTCCAAATTCTTGACCTAAACCCTAATCCCCAAATCCCAAACCCTAATACATAAACCCTAAATCTTAACCCCAAAACCTTAAACCTTAAACCATAGAACCTAAACCCTAAACTCTAAACCCTAAACCCAAAATCATATACCCCTTAACCCTAAACACTAAACCCTAAACAATAAACCCTAAACCCTAAACCTTAAACTCTAATCCCTAAACCATAAAGCTAAACCCTAAACCCTAAATCCTAAAATATAAACCCTAATCCCAAAACCCTAAACCCTAAACCCTATACCCTAAACCCTAAACCCTAAACCCTAAACCCTAACCCTAAAACTTAACACAAAAACCTAAACTCTAAACCCTAAACACAAAACCCTAGACACGAAACCCTAAACCTAAATGCTAAACTTGGAACCCTAAACCCTAAACCATAAACCATAAACCTTAAAACCAAAATTCTAACCCTAAAACCTAAATCCTAAACCCTATGTCCGAAATCCTAAACCCTAAACCATAAATCATAAAATATAAACCCTAAACCCTAAGCAATATAAATTATAGGATAATCCCTAAACCATAATTACTAAACTTAAACCCTATACCCAATTTCATAAATTCTCAACCCTATACCCTAACCCTAAACCCTAATCCCTAAACCCTAAACCCTAACCCTAAACCATAAACCTAAGCCCTAAACCCTAAATCCTAAACTCTAAATCCTAATCCCTAATCCTAAAACCCTAAACCCTAAACCCTAAACCCTAAACCCTAAACCTAAACCGTAACCCTAAACCCTAAACTCTAAACCCTAAACACCAAACCCTAGACATGAAACCCTAAACCTAAACCCTAAACTTGGAACCCTAAACCCTAAACCCTAAACCCTAAACCTAAACCATTAATTATAAACCCTAAACCTAAACCTTAAACCCTAAACCCCAAATCCAGAATCTAAACCCAAAACCCCAAACCTGCAACCCTAAATACTAAACTCTAAACTCCAAACACTAACTGTAAGCCTTTAACCCTAAACCGTAAATTATAAGCCCTAAACCCTAATCTTAAACCCTAAACCCTAAACCCTAAACCCTAAACCCTAAACCCAAACCCTAAACCCTAAACTCAAAACACTAAACCCCACACCTTAAATTCTAAATCCAAAACTATTAACCCTAAAACCCAAAACCCTAAAATCTAAACCCTAAACCATAAACCCTAATTCCTAAACCCTAGACCTGAAACTTGAAACCCACAAACCCTACACCATAGACCATATAACCTAAACACTAAATCCTAAACCCCTTAACCATAAACCCTAAATCCTAAATCCAAAATTCTAAACCTTAAACCCTAAACCCTAAACCCTAAACCCTAAACCTACACCGTAAACCATAAGCCCTAAACCCAAAACCCTAAATTCTAAATCTAAATCCTAAATCCTAACCCTAAACCACTAATCCTAAACCCTAAACAAAAACCCTATATCTAAATTGTAAACCCTAAATCCTAAATCTTAAATTTTAACCCTAATGCGTAAACTACAAACTCTAAACCCTAAACTTAAACCCTAAACCATAAACCCAAAACACTAATTCCTAAACTCAAAACACTAAACCCTAAGCCCTAAACCCAATATTCTAAATCCCAAACTCTTAAACTAAACCCTAAACCCCAAACCCTAAACCCTAATACATAAACCCTAAATCTTAACCCCTAAACCTTACAACCTAAACCACAGACCCTAAATGCTAAACCCTAAATCATATACCCCTTAACCCAAAACACTAAACCGTAAACAACAAACCATAAACCCTAAGCAATAAACCCTAAATCCTAAACCTTAAACTCTAAACCCTAAACCATAACACTAAACTCTAAATCTTACACCCAAAACTCTAAACACTAAACCATTAATCCTAAACCCTAAACCTAAACACTTAGCACAAAACCTAAAAGCGTAAACCCTAAATTCCAGACTTTAAACCCTAAATTGTAAAACCTAAACCCTAAACCCTAGCCCTAAACCCTAAACATAAATCCAACATTCTAAACCCTAAACCCTAAACCCTACACCCTAAACCCTAAACTCTAAACCCTAAATAGTAAATCCTAAACCCTAAACACTAAACCCTAAACCTTAAACTTAAACCACAAACCCTAATTTGTAAACCCTAAATTCCTAACCCTAAACCCAAAACTCCAGACCCTAAACCTTAAACCCTAAACCCTAAACTCTAAACCCTAATTCCTAAACCCTAAACCCTAAATCCCAAACTCTAAACCCTAAACCCTAACTATAAACCCTAAACCCTAAACCCTAAACCCTAAACTCTAAACCCTAATTCCTAAACCCTAAGCAATATAAATTATACGGTAATCCCTAAACCATAATTACTAAACTTAAACCCTATACCCAATTTCATAAATTCTCAACCCTATACCCTAACCCTAAACCATAATTCCTAAACCCTAAACCCTAACTATAAACCCTAAACTCTAAACCCTAATTCTTAAACCCTAAACCCTAAATCCTAAACTCTAAACCCTAAACCCTAACTATAAACCCTAAACCCTAAACCTTAAAACTTAAACCCTAAATTCTAAACCTAAAACCTAAATCCTAAACCCTACGTCCAAAATCCTAAACCCTGAACCTTAAACCCTAAATATTAAACCCTAAACCCTAAAACTACAACTTGAAACCCTCAACCCTAAAACACAAACCCTAAATCCTAAACTCTATACCCTAAACCATAAATCATAAAATATAAACCCTGAACCCTAAGCAATATAAATTATACGATAATCCCTAAACCAAAATTACTAAACTTAAACCCTATACCCAATTTCATAAATTCTCAACCCTATACCCTAACCCTAAACCATAATTCCTAAACCCTAAACCCTAACCCTAAACCATAAACCTAAACCCTAAACCCTAAATCCTAAACTCTAAACCCTAATCCCAAAATCCTAAACCCTAAACCCTAAACCCTAAACCCTAACCCTAACTCTTAACCCTAAACCCTAAACTCTAAACCCTAAACACAAAACCCTAGACATGAAACCCTAAACCTAAATGCTAAACTTGGAACCCTAAACCCTAAACCCTAAACCTAAACCATTAATCATTAACCCTAAACCTAAACTTCAAACCCTAAACCTCAAATCCAGAATCTAAACCCAAAACCCTAAACCTTCAACCCTAAATACTAAACTCTAAACTCTAAACACTAACTGTAAGCCTTTAACCCTAAACCCTTATAAATCCTAAACGCTAATCTTAAACCCTAAACCCTAAACCCTAAACCCAAACCTTAAACCCTAAACTCAAAACACTAAACCCCACACCCTAAATTATAAATCCAAAACTCTTAGCCCTAAAACCCAAAACCCTAAAACCTAAACCCTAAACCATAAATCCTAATTCCTAAATCCGAAACCCTAAACCCACAAACCCTACACCATAGACCATACACCCTAAACTCTAAACCCTAAACACTAAATCCTAAACCCCTTAACCATAAACCCTAAACCATAAATCCTAAATTCTAAACTTTAAACCCTAAAGCCTAAACCTTAAACCCTAACACTAAACCATAAACCATAAACCATAAACCTAAAACCCTAAACCCTAAACCCTAAACCCTAAACCCTACACCCTGACCCTAAACCATTAATCTTAAACCCTAGATCTAAATTGTAAACCCTAAACCCTAAACCTTAAACTTTCACCCTAATGCGTAAACTACAAATCCTATACCCTAACCTTAAACCCTAAACCATAAACCCTAAACCCTAAATCCTAAACTCAAAACACTAAACCCTAAACCCTAAACCCTATATTCTAAATCCCAAACTCTTAACCTAAACCCTAAACCATAAAACATAAACCCTAAATGTTAACCCCTAAACCTTAAACTTTAACCCTAATGCGTAAACTACAAACCCTATACCCTAACCTTAAACTCTAAACCATAAACCCTAAACCCTAAATCCTAAACTCAAAACCCTAAACCCTATATTCTAAATCCCAAACTCTTAACCTAAACCCTAAACCTTAACACATAAACCCTAAATCTTAACCCCTAAACCTTAAACCCTAAACCATAGACCTTAAACCCAAAACTCTAAACCCTAAACCCTAAATCATATACCCCTTAACCCAAAAAACTAAAACTAAACCATAATTACGAAACTTAAAACCTATACCCAATTTCATAAATTCTCAACCCTATACCCTGACACTAAACCCTAAACCCTAAACCCTAAACCCTAACCCTAAACTATAAACCTAAACCCTGACACTAAACCCTAAACCCTAAACCCTAAACCCTAACCCTAAACTATAAACCTAAACCCTAAACCCTAAATCCTAAACTCTACACCTTAAACCCTAAACCCTAATCCAAAAACCCTAAACCCTAAACCCTAAACCCTAAACCCTAACCCTAAACCTTAACCCTAAACCCTAAACTCTAAACCCTAAACACAAAACCGTACACATGAAACCCTAAATCTAAACGCTAAACCCGGAACCCTACACCCTAAATTACAAATCCAAAACTCTTAATCCTAATACCCAAAACCCTAAACCATAAACCCTAATTCCTAAACCCTAAACCCACAAACCCTACACCATAGACCATAAACCCTAAACTCTAAACCCTAAACACTAAATCCTAAATTTTAGACCTTGAACTCTAAGCCCTAAACCCTAAACCCTAAACCCTAACCCTAAATCATAAACCTAAACCCTAAACCCTAAATCCTAAACTCTAAACCTTAAACCCTAAACCCTAATCCCAAAACCCTAAACCCTAAACCTAAACCCTAACCCTAAACTTTAACCATAAACCCTAAACTCTAAACCCTAAACACAAAACCCTAGACACGAAACCCTAAACCTAAATGCTAAACACGAAATCCTAAACCCTAAACCTAAACCATTAATCATAAACCCTAAACCTAAACCTTAAACCCTAAACCCAAAATCCAGAATCTAAACCCAAAACCCTAAACCTTCAACCCTAAATACTTAACTCTAAACTCTAAGCACTAACTGTAAGCCTTTAACCCTAAATCGTAAATTATAAACCCTAAACCCTAATCTTAAACCCTAAACCCTAAACCCTAAACCCAAACCCTAAACCCTAAATTCAAAACACTAAACCCCACACCCTAAATTCTAAATCCAAAACTCTTAGCCCTAAAACCCAAAACCCTAAATCCTGAACCCTAAACCATAAACCCTAATTTCCAAACTCTAAACACTAAACTCTAAATCCGAAACTCTGAACTTCAAACACTAAACCATTAACCCTAAACCATAACCTAAAACCCTAAACCCAAAACCCTAAACCCTAAAACCTAAAACCTAAAACCTAAACCCTAAATCTAAACTCAAAATTCTAAACCCAAAACCCTAAATACAAATTGTAAGCCTTTAACCCTAAACCGTAAGTTATAAACCATAAACCCTAATCTTAAACCCTAAACCCTAAACTCAAAACACTTAACCCAACACCCTAAATTATAAATCCAAAACTCTTAATCCTAATACCAAAAACCCTAAACCATAAACCCTAATTCCTAAACCCTAAACCCACAAACCCTACACTATGTACTATAAACCCTAAATTGTAAACCCTAAATACTAAATCCTAAACCCCTTAACCATAAAACCTAAACACTAAATCCTAAATTCTAAAGCTTGAACCCTAAGCCCTAAACCCTAAACCCTAACTCTAAACCATAAACCCTAAACCTTCAACCCAAAACACTAAACACAAAACCATAAACCCTAAACCCAAAAACTAAACCATTAATCCTAAACCCTAAACCTAAACCCTAAATCTAAAATCTAAACCCTAAACCATAAACCTAAAACTAAAAACCAAAAGCGTAAACAACAAACCCTAAACCCTAACCTGAAACAACAAACCAAAAATTCAAAACCCAAAATCCTAAACTCAAAACACTAAACCCTACACCCTAAACCCTAATACATACACCCTAAATCTTAATAAACCTTAAACCCTAAACCATAGACCCTACACCCTAAACCCTAAACCGAAAATCATATACCCTTTAACCCTAAACACTAAACCCTAAACAATAAACCCTAAACTCTAAACCTTAAACTCTAAACCTTAAACCATAAACCTAAACCCTAAACCCTAAATCCTAAACTCCAAACCCTAATCCCAGAACCCTAAACCCTAAACCCTAAACCCTAAATCCTAAACCTTAACCCTAAACCATAAACTCTAAACCCTAAACACAAAACCCTAGACACGAAACACTAAATCTAAATGCTAAACTTGGAACCCTAAACCCTAAAGCCTAAATCCTAAACCTAAACCATTAATCATAAACCCTAAACCTACACCTTAAACCCTAAACCCCAAATCCTAATCTAAACCCAAAACCCTAAACCTTCAACCCTAAATACTTAACTCTAAACTCTAAGCACTAACTGTAAGCCTTTAACCCTAAATCGTAAATTATAAACCCTAAACCCTAATCTTAAACCCTAAACCCTAAACCCTAAACCCAAACCCTAAACCCTAAATTCAAAACACTAAACCCCACACCCTAAATTCTAAATCCAAAACTCTTAGCCCTAAAACCCAAAACCCTAAAACCTGAACCCTAAACCATAAACCCTAATTTCCAAACTCTAAACACTAAACTCTAAATCCGAAACTCTGAACTTCAAACACTAAACCATTAACCCTAAGCCCTTAACCCTAAACCATAACCTAAAACCCTAAACCCAAAACCCTAAACCGTAAAACCTAAAACCTAAAACCTAAACCCTAAATCTAAACTCAAAATTCTAAACCCAAAATCCTAAACCCTAAATCATACACCCTAACCTCTAAACTTGGAACCCTAAATCCTAAACTCAAAAGCCTAACGAAAAACCCAAAACCCTAAATCGTAAAACCTAAACCCTAAACCCTAAACCCTATCCCTAAACCCTAAACATAAATTCTACACTATAAACCCTAAACTCTAAACTGTAACCCCTAAACCCTAAACCCTAAAACCTAAACCCTAAACCCTAAACCCGAAACCTAAATCCTAAACCTTACACCCTAAACCCTAAATTCTAAACCCTAATTCCTAAACCCTTAAACCTAAATCCTAAACCCTAAGCCCTAAACCCTAAACCCTATACCCTAAACTCTAACCCCTAAACCCTAAAACCTAAACCCAATACACTAAACACTAAACCTAAACCCTAAACCTTAAACTTAAACCATAAACCTTAATTTGTAAACCCTAAATTCCTAACCCTAAACCCTAAACTCTTGACCCTAAACCCTAAACTCTAAACCTTAATTCCTAAACCCTAAACCCTAAATCCTAAATTCTAAACCCTAAACCCTAACTATAAACCAAAAACCTTAAACCCTAAATTCTAACCCTAAAACCTAAATCCTAAACCCTATGTTTGAAATCCTAAACCCTAAACTTTAAACCCTAAACATTAAACCTACAACTTGAAACCCTCAACCCCAAAACACAAACCCTAAACCCTAAACTCTATACCCTAAACCCTAAACCTAAACCATAAACCATAAAATATAGACCCTAAACCCTAAGCAATATAAATTATATGATAAACCCTAAACCATAATTACTAAACTTAAACCCTATACCCAATTTCATAAATTCTCAACCCTATACCCTGACCCTAAACCCTAAACCCTAACCCTAAACCGTAAACCCTAAATCCTAAATTCTAAACCTTAAACCCTAAACCCTAACCCTAAACCTTAACCCCAAACCCTAAACAGAAAACCCTAGACACGAAACCCTAAACCTAAATGCTAAACCTGGAACCCTAAACCCCAAACCTAAACCTTAAACCCTAAACACAAAATCCACAATCTAAACCCTAAATCTTAACCCCAAAACCTTAAACCCTAAACCCTAAACTCTAAACCCAAAACCGAAAATCATATACCCTTTAACCCTAAACACTAAACCCTAAACAATAAACCCTAAACTCTAAACCTTAAACTCTAAACCCTAAACCATAAACCTAAACCCTAAACTCTAAATCCTAAACTCTAAACCCTAATCCCAAAACCCTAAACCCTAAACCCTAAATCCTAAACCCTAACCCTAAACCATAAACTCTAAACCCTAAACACAAAACCCTAGACACGAAACACTAAATCTAAATGCTAAACTTGGAACCCTAAACCCTAAACCCTAAACCTAAACCCTAAACCCTAAACCTAAACCATTAATCATAAAACCTAAACCTACACCATAAACCCTAAACCCTAAACCTAAACCATTAATCATAAACCCTAAACCTACACCATAAACCCTAAACCCCAAATCCAAAATCTAAACCCAAAACCCTAAACCTTCAACCCTAAATACTTAACTCTAAACTCTAAACACTAACTGTAAGCTTTTAACCCTAAACCATAAATTATAAACCCTAAACCCTAATCTTAAACCCTAAACCCTAAACCCAAAACCCAAACCCTAAACCCTAAATTCAAAACACTAAACCCCAGACCCTAAATTCTAAATCCAAAACTCTTAGTCCTAAAACCTAAAACCCTAAAACCTAAACCCTAAACCATAAACCCTAATTCCTAAACCCTAAACCCATAAACCCTACACCATAGACCATACACCCTAAATTCAAAATCCTAAACACTAAATCCAAAACCCTTTAACCATAAACCCTAAACCATAAATCCCATATTCTAAACCTTAAACCCTAAATCTTGAACCCTAACACTAAACCATAAACCATAAACCATAAACGCAAAACCCTAAACCCTAAACCCTAAACCCTGACCCTAAACCATTAATCCTAAACCCTAAATCTAAATTCTAAACCCTAAACTCTAAACCCTAAACCTTAACCCTAATGTGTAGACTACAAACCCTAAGCCCTAACCTTAAACCCTAAACCCTAAACCCTAAAACCTAAATCCTAAACTCAAAACATAAACCCTAAACCCTAAACCCTATATTCTAAATCCCAAACTCTTAACCTAAACCCTAAACCCCAAACCCTAAACCTTAATACATAAACCCTAAATCTTAACCCCTGAACCTTAAACCCTAAACCATAGACCCTAAACCCTAAACTCTAAACCCTAAACCCTAAACCATATACCCCTTAACCCTAAAAACTAAACCCTAAATAATAAACCATAAACCTTAAACAATAAACCCTAAACCCTAAACTTTAAACTCTAAACCCTAAACCATAAACCTAAACTCTAAACCTTACACCCAAAACTCTAAACACTAAACCATTAATCCTAAACCCTAAACCAAAACACTCAACACTAAACCTTAAAGTGTAAACCCTAAATTCCAAACTCTAAACCCTAAACCATTAATCCTAAACCGTAAACCTAACACTAAGCAATAAACGCTAAAGCCTAAACCCTAAATTCCAAACTCTAAACCCTAAACTCTAAATCTGAAACTCTGAACTTCAAACACTAAACCATTAACCCTAAGCCCTTACCCCTAAACCATACCCTAAAACCCTAAACCCAAAACCCTAAACCCTAAAACCTAAAACCTAAAACCTAAACCCTAAACCTAAACTCTAAATTCTAAACCCAAAACCCTAAACCCTAAATCCTACACCCTAACTACTAAACTTGGAACCCTAAACCCTAAACTCTAAAGCCTAATGAAAAACCCTAAACCCTAAACCCAAACCTTAAACCCTAAACTCAAAACACTAAACCCCACACCTTAAATTCTAAATCCAAAACTCTTAACCCTAAAACCCAAAACCCTAAAACCTAAACCCTAAACCATAAACCCTAATTCCTAAACCCTAAACCCAAAACCCTAAACCCTAAACCTAAACCCTAACCCTAAACTTTAACCATAAACCCTAAACTCTAAACCCTAAACACAAAACCCTAGACACGAAACCCTAAACCTAAATGCTAAACACGAAATCCTAAACCCTAAACCTAAACCATTAATCATAAACCCTAAACCTAAACCTTAAACCCTAAACCCAAAATCCAGAATCTAAACCCAAAACCCTAAACCTTCAACCCTAAATACTTAACTCTAAACTCTAAGCACTAACTGTAAGCCTTTAACCCTAAATCGTAAATTATAAACCCTAAACCCTAATCTTAAACCCTAAACCCTAAACCCTAAACCCAAACCCTAAACCCTAAATTCAAAACACTAAACCCCACACCCTAAATTCTAAATCCAAAACTCTTAGCCCTAAAACCCAAAACCCTAAATCCTGAACCCTAAACCATAAACCCTAATTTCCAAACTCTAAACACTAAACTCTAAATCCGAAACTCTGAACTTCAAACACTAAACCATTAACCCTAAACCATAACCTAAAACCCTAAACCCAAAACCCTAAACCCTAAAACCTAAAACCTAAAACCTAAACCCTAAATCTAAACTCAAAATTCTAAACCCAAAACCCTAAATACAAATTGTAAGCCTTTAACCCTAAACCGTAAGTTATAAACCATAAACCCTAATCTTAAACCCTAAACCCTAAACTCAAAACACTTAACCCAACACCCTAAATTATAAATCCAAAACTCTTAATCCTAATACCAAAAACCCTAAACCATAAACCCTAATTCCTAAACCCTAAACCCACAAACCCTACACTATAGACCATAAACCCTAAATTGTAAACCCTAAATACTAAATCCTAAACCCCTTAACCATAAAACCTAAACACTAAATCCTAAATTCTAAAGCTTGAACCCTAAGCCCTAAACCCTAAACCCTAACTCTAAACCATAAACCCTAAACCTTCAACCCAAAACACTAAACACAAAACCATAAACCCTAAACCCAAAAACTAAACCATTAATCCTAAACCCTAAACCTAAACCCTAAATCTAAATTCTAAACCCTAAACCTTAAACCTTAAACTTTAAACCTAATGCGTAAACTACAAACCCTAAACCCTAACCTTAAACCCCAAACCATAAATGCTAAACCCTAAATCCTAAACTCAAAACACTAAACCCTACACCCTAAACCCTAATACATACACCCTAAATCTTAACGCCGAAACCTTAAACCCTAAACCATAGACCCTAAACCCTAAACCGAAAATCATATACCCTTTAACCCTAAACACTAAACCCTAAACAATAAACCCTAAACTCTAAACCTTAAACTCTAAACCTTAAACCATAAACCTAAACCCTAAACCCTAAATCCTAAACTCCAAACCCTAATCCCAGAACCCTAAACCCTAAACCCTAAACCCTAAATCCTAAACCTTAACCCTAAACCATAAACTCTAAACCCTAAACACAAAACCCTAGACACGAAACACTAAATCTAAATGCTAAACTTGGAACCCTAAACCCTAAAGCCTAAATCCTAAACCTAAACCATTAATCATAAACCCTAAACCTACACCTTAAACCCTAAACCCCAAATCCAGAATCTAAACCCAAAACCCTAAACCTTCAACCCTAAATACTTAACTCTAAACTCTAAGCACTAACTGTAAGCCTTTAACCCTAAATCGTAAATTATAAACCCTAAACCCTAATCTTAAACCCTAAACCCTAAACCCTAAACCCAAACCCTAAACCCTAAATTCAAAACACTAAACCCCACACCCTAAATTCTAAATCCAAAACTCTTAGCCCTAAAACCCAAAACCCTAAAACCTGAACCCTAAACCATAAACCCTAATTTCCAAACTCTAAACACTAAACTCTAAATCCGAAACTCTGAACTTCAAACACTAAACCATTAACCCTAAGCCCTTAACCCTAAACCATAACCTAAAACCCTAAACCCAAAACCCTAAACCGTAAAACCTAAAACCTAAAACCTAAACCCTAAATCTAAACTCAAAATTCTAAACCCAAAATCCTAAACCCTAAATCATACACCCTAACCTCTAAACTTGGAACCCTAAATCCTAAACTCAAAAGCCTAACGAAAAACCCAAAACCCTAAATCGTAAAACCTAAACCCTAAACCCTAAACCCTATCCCTAAACCCTAAACATAAATTCTACACTCTAAACCCTAAACTCTAAACTGTAACCCCTAAACCCTAAACCCTAAAACCTAAACCCTAAACCCTAAACCCGAAACCTAAATCCTAAACCTTACACCCTAAACCCTAAATTCTAAACCCTAATTCCTAAACCCTTAAACCTAAATCCTAAACCCTAAGCCCTAAACCCTAAACCCTAAACCCTAAACTCTAACCCCTAAACCCTAAAACCTAAACCCTATACACTAAACACTAAACCTAAACCCTAAACCTTAAACTTAAACCATAAACCTTAATTTGTAAACCCTAAATTCCTAACCCTAAACCCTAAACTCTTGACCCTAAACCCTAAACTCTAAACCTTAATTCCTAAACCCTAAACCCTAAATCCTAAATTCTAAACCCTAAACCCTAACTATAAACCAAAAACCTTAAACCCTAAATTCTAACCCTAAAACCTAAATCCTAAACCCTATGTTTGAAATCCTAAACCCTAAACTTTAAACCCTAAACATTAAACCTACAACTTGAAACCCTCAACCCCAAAACACAAACCCTAAACCCTAAACTCTATACCCTAAACCCTAAACCTAAACCATAAACCATAAAATATAGACCCTAAACCCTAAGCAATATAAATTATATGATAAACCCTAAACCATAATTACTAAACTTAAACCCTATACCCAATTTCATAAATTCTCAACCCTATACCCTGAACCTAAACCCTAAACCCTAACCATAAACCGTAAACCCTAAATCCTAAATTCTTAACCTTAAACCCTAAACCCTAACCCTAAACCTTAACCCCAAACCCTAAACAGAAAACCCTAGACACGAAACCCTAAACCTAAATGCTAAACCTGGAACCCTAAACCCCAAACCTAAACCTTAAACCCTAAACACAAAATCCACAATCTAAACCCTAAATCTTAACCCCAAAACCTTAAACCCTAAACCCTAAACTCTAAACCCAAAACCGAAAATCATATACCCTTTAACCCTAAACACTAAACCCTAAACAATAAACCCTAAACTCTAAACCTTAAACTCTAAACCCTAAACCATAAACCTAAACCCTAAACTCTAAATCCTAAACTCTAAACCCTAATCCCAAAACCCTAAACCCTAAACCCTAAATCCTAAACCCTAACCCTAAACCATAAACTCTAAACCCTAAACACAAAACCCTAGACACGAAACACTAAATCTAAATGCTAAACTTGGAACCCTAAACCCTAAACCCTAAACCTAAACCCTAAACCCTAAACCTAAACCATTAATCATAAAACCTAAACCTACACCATAAACCCTAAACCCTAAACCTAAACCATTAATCATAAACCCTAAACCTACACCATAAACCCTAAACCCCAAATCCAAAATCTAAACCCAAAACCCTAAACCTTCAACCCTAAATACTTAACTCTAAACTCTAAACACTAACTGTAAGCTTTTAACCCTAAACCATAAATTATAAACCCTAAACCCTAATCTTAAACCCTAAACCCTAAACCCAAAACCCAAACCCTAAACCCTAAATTCAAAACACTAAACCCCAGACCCTAAATTCTAAATCCAAAACTCTTAGTCCTAAAACCCAAAACCCTAAAACCTAAACCCTAAACCATAAACCCTAATTCCTAAACCCTAAACCCATAAACCCTACACCATAGACCATACACCCTAAACTCTAAATCCTAAACACTAAATCCAAAACCCTTTAACCATAAACCCTAAACCATATATCCTATATTCTAAACCTTAAACCCTAAATCTTGAACCCTAACACTAAACCATAAACCATAAACCATAAACCCAAAACCCTAAACCCTAAACCCTAAACCCTGACCCTAAACCATTAATCCTAAACCCTAAATCTAAATTCTAAACCCTAAACTCTAAACCCTAAACCTTAACCCTAATGTGTAGACTACAAACCCTAAGCCCTAACCTTAAACCCTAAACCCTAAACCCTAAAACCTAAATCCTAAACTCAAAACATAAACCCTAAACCCTAAACCCTATATTCTAAATCCCAAACTCTTAACCTAAACCCTAAACCCCAAACCCTAAACCTTAATACATAAACCCTAAATCTTAACCCCTGAACCTTAAACCCTAAACCATAGACCCTAAACCCTAAACTCTAAACCCTAAACCCTAAACCATATACCCCTTAACCCTAAAAACTAAACCCTAAATAATAAACCATAAACCTTAAACAATAAACCCTAAACCCTAAACTTTAAACTCTAAACCCTAAACCATAAACCTAAACTCTAAACCTTACACCCAAAACTCTAAACACTAAACCATTAATCCTAAACCCTAAACCAAAACACTCAACACTAAACCTTAAAGTGTAAACCCTAAATTCCAAACTCTAAACCCTAAACCATTAATCCTAAACCGTAAACCTAACACTAAGCAATAAACGCTAAAGCCTAAACCCTAAATTCCAAACTCTAAACCCTAAACTCTAAATCTGAAACTCTGAACTTCAAACACTAAACCATTAACCCTAAGCCCTTACCCCTAAACCATACCCTAAAACCCTAAACCCAAAACCCTAAACCCTAAAACCTAAAACCTAAAACCTAAACCCTAAACCTAAACTCTAAATTCTAAACCCAAAACCCTAAACCCTAAATCCTACACCCTAACTACTAAACTTGGAACCCTAAACCCTAAACTCTAAAGCCTAATGAAAAACCCTAAACCCTAAACCCAAACCTTAAACCCTAAACTCAAAACACTAAACCCCACACCTTAAATTCTAAATCCAAAACTCTTAACCCTAAAACCCAAAACCCTAAAACCTAAACCCTAAACCATAAACCCTAATTCCTAAACCCTAAACCCGAAACTCGAAACCCACAAACCCTACACCATAGACCATATAACCTAAACACTAAATCCTAAACCCCTTAACCATAAACCCTAAATCCTAAATCCAAAATTCTAAACCTTAAACCCTAAACCCTAAACCCTAAACCCTAAACCTACACCATAAACCATAAGCCCTAAACCCATAACCCTAAATTCTAAATCTAAATCCTAAATCCTAACCCTAAACCACTAATCCTAAACCCTAAACAAAAACCCTATATCTAAATTGTAAACCCTAAATCCTAAATCTTAAATTTTAACCCTAATGCGTAAACTACAAACTCTAAACCCTAAACTTAAACCCTAAACCATAAACCCAAAACACTAATTCCTAAACTCAAAACACTAAACCCTAAGCCCTAAACCCTATATTCTAAATCCCAAACTCTTAAACTAAACCCTAAACCCCAAACCCTAAACCCTAATACATAAACCCTAAATCTAAACCCCTAAACCTTACAACCTAAACCACAGACACTAAATGCTAAACCCTAAATCATATACCCCTTAACCCTAAACACTAAACCGTAAACAACAAACCATAAACCCTAAGCAATAAACCCTAAATCCTAAACCTTAAACTCTAAACCCTAAACCATAACACTAAACTCTAAATCTTACACCCAAAACTCTAAACACTAAACCATTAATCCTAAACCCTAAACCTAAACACTTAGCACAAAACCTAAAAGCGTAAACCCTAAATTCCAGACTTTAAACCCTAAATTGTAAAACCTAAAGCCTAAACCCTAGCCCTAAACCCTAAACATAAATCCTACATTCTAAACCCTAAACCCTAAACCCTACACCCTAAACCCTAAACTCTAAACCCTAAATAGTAAATCCTAAACCCTAAACACTAAACACTAAACCCTAAACCTTAAACTTAAACCATAAACCCTAATTTGTAAACCCTAAATTCCTAACCCTAAACCCAAAACTCCAGACCCTAAACCTTAAACCCTAAACCCTAAACTCTAAACCCTAATTCCTAAACCCTAAACCCTAAATCCCAAACTCTAAACCCTAAACCCTAACTATAAACCCTAAACCCTAAACCCTAACTATAAACCCTAAACCCTAAACCCTAAACTCTAAACCCTAATTCCTAAACCCTAAGCAATATAAATTATACGGTAATCCCTAAACCATAATTACTAAACTTAAACCCTATACCCAATTTCATAAATTCTCAACCCTATACCCTAACCCTAAACCATAATTCCTAAACCCTAAACCCTAACCCTAAACCATAAATCTAAACCCTAAACCCTAAATCCTAAACTCTAAACCCTAATCCCAAAATCCTAAACCCTAAACCCTAAACCCTAAACCCTAACCCTAACTCTTAACCCTAAACCCTAAACTCTAAACCCTAAACACAAAACCCTAGACATGAAACCCTAAACCTAAATGCTAAACTTGGAACCCTAAACCCTAAACCCTAAACCTAAACCATTAATCATTAACCCTAAACCTAAACTTCAAACCCTAAACCTCAAATCCAGAATCTAAACCCAAAACCCTAAACCTTCAACCCTAAATACTAAATTCTAAACTCTAAACACTAACTGTAAGCCTTTCACCCTAAACTGTGTATTATAAATCCTAAACGCTAATCTTAAACCCTAAACCCTAAACCCTAAACCCAAACCTTAAACCCTAAACTCAAAACACTAAACCCCACACCCTAAATTATAAATCCAAAACTCTTAGCCCTAAAACCCAAAACCCTAAAACCTAAACCCTAAACCATAAATCCTAATTCCTAAATCCGAAACCCTAAACCCACAAACCCTACACCATAGACCATACACCCTAAACTCTAAACCCTAAACACTAAATCCTAAACCCCTTAACCATAAACCCTAAACCATAAATCCTAAATTCTAAACTTTAAACCCTAAAGCCTAAACCTTAAACCCTAACACTAAACCATAAACCATAAACCATAAACCTAAAACCCTAAACCCTAAACCCTAAACCCTAAACCCTACACCCTGACCCTAAACCATTAATCTTAAACCCTAGATCTAAATTGTAAACCCTAAACCCTAAACCTTAAACTTTAACCCTAATGCGTAAACTACAAATCCTATACCCTAACCTTAAACCCTAAACCATAAAGCCTAAACCCTAAATCCTAAATTCAAAACACTAAACCCTAAACCCTAAACCCTATATTCTAAATCCCAAACTCTTAACCTAAACCCTAAACCATAAAACATAAACCCTAAATGTTAACCCCTAAACCTTAAACTTTAACCCTAATGCGTAAACTACAAACCGTATACCCTAACCTTAAACTCTAAACCATAAACCCTAAACCCTAAACCCTATATTCTAAATCCCAAACTCTTAACCTAAACCCTAAACCTTAACACATAAACCCTAAATCTTAACCCCTAAACCTTAAACCCTAAAACATAGACCTTAAACCCAAAACTATAAACCCTAAACCATAAATCATATACCCCTTAACCCAAAAAACTAAAACTAAACCATAATTACTAAACTTAAAACCTATACCCAATTTCATAAATTCTCAACCCTATACCCTGACCCTAAACCCTAACCCTAAACTATAAACCTAAACCCTAAACCCTAAATCCTAAACTCTACACCTTAAACCCTAAACCCTAATCCAAAAACCCTAAACCCTAAACCCTAAACCCTAAACCCTAACCCTAAACCTTAACCCTAAACCCTAAACTCTAAACCCTAAACACAAAACCGTAGACATGAAACCCTAAATCTAAACGCTAAACCCGGAACCCTACACCCTAAATTATAAATCCAAAATTCTTAATCCTAATACCCAAAACCCTAAACCATAAACCCTAATTCCTAAACCCTAAACCCACAAACCCTACACCATAGACCATAAACCCTAAACTCTAAACCCTAAACACTAAATCCTAAATTCTAAACCTTGAACTCTAAGCCCTAAACCCTAAACCCTAAACCCTAACCCTAAATCATAAACCTAAACCCTAAACCCTAAATCCTAAACTCTAAACCTTAAACCCTAAACCCTAATCCCAAAACCCTAAACCCTAAACCTAAACCCTAACCCTAAACCTTAACCATAAACCCTAAACTCTAAACCCTAAACACAAAACCCTAGACACGAAACCCTAAACCTAAATGCTAAACACGAAATCCTAAACCCTAAACCTAAACCATTAATCATAAACCCTAAACCTAAACCTTAAACCCTAAACCCAAAATCCAGAATCTAAACCCAAAACCCTAAATACAAATTGTAAGCCTTTAACCCTAAACCGTAAGTTATAAACCATAAACCCTAATCTTAAACCCTAAACCCTAAACTCAAAACACTTAACCCTACACCCTAAATTATAAATCCAAAACTCTTAATCCTAATACCAAAAACCCTAAACCATAAACCCTAATTCCTAAACCCTAAACCCACAAACCCTACACTATAGACCATAAACCCTAAATTGTAAACCCTAAATACTAAATCCTAAACCCCTTAACCATAAACCCTAAACACTAAATCCTAAATTCTAAAGCTTGAACCCTAAGCCCTAAACCCTAAACCCTAACTCTAAACCATAAACCCTAAACCTTCAACCCAAAACACTAAACACAAAACCATAAACCCTAAACCCTAAAACTAAACCATTAATCCTAAACCCTAAACCTAAACCATTAATCCTAAACCCTAAACCTAAACCCTAAATCTAAATTCTAAACCCTAAACCTTAAACCTTAAACTTTAAACCTAATGCGTAAACTACAAACCCTAAACCCTAACCTTAAACCCCAAACCATAAATGCTAAACCCTAAATCCTAAACTCAAAACACTAAACCCTACACCCTAAACCCTAATACATACACCCTAAATCTTAACGCCGAAACCTTAAACCCTAAACCATAGACCCTAAACCCTAAACTCTAAACCCTAAACCGAAAATCATATACCCTTTAACCCTAAACACTAAACTCTAAACAATAAACCCTAAACTCTAAACCTTAAACTCTAAACCCTAAACCATAAACCTAAACCCTAAACCCTAAATCCTAAACTCTAAACCCTAATCCCAGAACCCTAAACCCTAAACCCTAAACCCTAAATCCTAAACCTTAACCCTAAACCTTAACCCTAAACCATAAACTCTAAACCCTAAACACAAAACCCTAGACACGAAACACTAAATCTAAATGCTAAACTTGGAACCCTAAACCCTAAAGCCTAAACCCTAAACCTAAACCATTAATCATAAACCCTAAACCTACACCTTAAACCCTAAACCCCAAATCCAGAATCTAAACCCAAAACCCTAAACCTTCAACCCTAAATACTTAACTCTAAACTCTAAGCACTAACTGTAAGCCTTTAACCCTAAATCGTAAATTATAAACCCTAAACCCTAATCTTAAACCCTAAACCCTAAACCCTAAACCCAAACCCTAAACCCTAAATTCAAAACACTAAACCCCACACCCTAAATTCTAAATCCAAAACTCTTAGCCCTAAAACCCAAAACCCTAAAACCTAAACCCTAAACCATAAACCCTAATTCCTAAACCCTAAACCCACACACCCTAAACCATCGACCATACACCCTAAACTCTAAATCCTAAACACTAAATCCTAAACCCCTTAACCATAAACCCTAAACCATAAATCCTAAATTCTAAACCTTAAACCCTAAACCCTAAACCTTAAACCCTAACACTAAACCGTAAACCATAAACCATAAACCCAAAACCCTAAACCCTAAACCCTACACCCTGACCCTAAACCATTAATCCTAAACCCTAAATCTAAATTGTAAACCCTAAACCCTAAACCTTAAACTTTAACCCTAATGCGCAAACTACAAACCCTAAACCCTAACCTTAAACCCTAAACCCTAAACCCTAAAACCTAAATCCTAAACTCAAAACACTAAACCCTAAACCCTAAACCCTACACCCTATATTCTAAATCCCAAACTCTTAACCTAAACCATAAACCCCAAACCCTAAACCTTAATACATAAACCCTAAATCTTAACCCCTAAACCTTAAACCCTAAACCATAGACCCTAAACCCTAAACCCTAAACCATATACCCCTTAACCCTAAAAACTAAACCCTATATAATAAACCATAAACCCTAAACAATAAACCCGAAGCCATAAACCTTAAACTCTAAACCCTAAACGATAACCCTAAACTCTAAACCTTACACCCAAAACTCTAAACACTAAACCACTAATCCTAAACCCTAAACCTAAACACTCAACACTAAACCTTAAACCGTAAACGCTAAATTCCAAACTCTAAACCCTAAACCATTAATCCTAAACCCTAAACCTTACACTAAGCAATAAACCCTAAAGCCTAAACCCTAAATTCCAAACTCTAAACCCTAAACTCTAAATCCAAAACTCTGAACTTCAAACACTAAACCATTAACCCTAAGCCCTTAACCCTAAACCATAACCTAAAACCCTAAACCCAAAACCCTAAACCGTAAAACCTAAAACCTAAAACCTAAACCCTAAATCTAAACTCAAAATTCTAAACCCAAAATCCTAAACCCTAAATCATAAACCCTAACCTCTAAACTTGGAACCCTAAATCCTAAACTCAAAAGCCTAACGAAAACCCCGAAACCCTAAATCGTAAAACCTAAACCCTAAACCCTAAACCCTATCCCTAAACCCTAAACATAAATTCTACACTCTAAACCCTAAACTCTAAACTGTAACCCCTAAACCCTAAACCCTAAAACCTAAACCCTAAACCCTAAACCCGAAACCTAAATCCAAAACCTTACACCCTAAACCCTAAATTCTAAACCCTAATTCCTAAACCCTTAAACCTAAATCCTAAACCCTAAGCCCTAAACCCTAAACCCTAAACCCTAAACTCTAACCCATAAACCCTAAAACCTAAACCCTATACACTAAACACTAAACCTAAACCCTAAACCTTAAACTTAATCCATAAACCTTAATTTGTAAACCCTAAATTCCTAACCCTAAACCCTAAACTCTTGACCCTAAACCCTAAACTCTAAACCTTAATTCCTAAACCCTAAACCCAAAATCCTAAATTCTAAACCCTAAACCCTAACTATAAACCAAAAACCTTAACCCCTAAATTCTAACCCAAAAACCTAAATCCTAAACACTATGTTTGAAATCCTAAACCCTAAACTTTAAACCCTAGACATTAAACCTACAACTTGAAACCCTCAACCCCAAAACACAAACCCTAAACCCTAAACTATATACCCTAAACCCTAAACTTAAACCATAAACCATAAAATATAGACCCTAAACCCTAAGCAATATAAATTATATGATAAACCCTAAACCATAATTACTAAACTTAAACCCTATACCCAATTTCATAAATTCTCAACCCTATACCCTGACCCTAAACCCTAAACCCTAACCATAAACCGTAAACCCTAAATCCTAAATTCTAAACCTTAAACCCTAAACCCTAATCCCAAAACCCTAAACCCTAAACCCTAAACCTAACCTTAACCCTAAACCCTAAACAGAAAACCCTAGACATGAAACCCTAAACCTAAATGCTAAACCTGGAACCCTAAACCCCAAACCTAAACCTTAAACCCTAAACACAAAATCCAGAATCTAAACCCTAAATCTTAACCCCAAAACCTTAAACCCTAAACCCTAAACTCTAAACCCAAAACCGAAAATCATATACCCTTTAACCCTAAACACTAAACCCTAAACAATAAACCCTAAACTCTAAACCTTAAACTCTAAACCCTAAACCATAAACCTAAACCCTAAACTCTAAATCCTAAACTCTAAACCCTAATCCCAAAACCCTAAACCCTAAACCCTAAATCCTAAACCCTAACCCTAAACCATAAACTCTAAACCCTAAACACAAAACCCTAGACACGAAACACTAAATCTAAATGCTAAACTTGGAACCCTAAACCCTAAACCCTAAACCCTAAACCTAAACCATTAATCATAAACCCTAAACCTACACCATAAACCCTAAACCCTAAACCTAAACCATTAATCATAAACCCTAAACCTACACCATAAACCCTAAACCCCAAATCCAAAATCTAAACCCAAAACCCTAAACCTTCAACCCTAAATACTTAACTCTAAACTCTAAACACTAACTGTAAGCCTTTAACCCTAAACCATAAATTATAAACCCTAAACCCTAATCTTAAACCCTAAACCCTAAACCCAAAACCCAAACCCTAAACCCTAAATTCAAAACACTAAACCCCAGACCCTAAATTCTAAATCCAAAACTCTTAGTACTAAAACCCAAAACCCTAAAACCTAAACCCTAAACCATAAACTCTAATTCCTAAACCATAAACCCACAAACCCTACACCATAGAGCATACACCCTAAACTCTAAATCCTAAACACTAAATTCAAAACCCTTTAACCATAAACCCTAAACCATAAATCCTATATTCTAAACCTTAAACCCTAAATCTTGAACCCTAACACTAAACCATAAACCATAAACCATAAACCCAAAACCCTAAACCCTAAACCCTTAACCCTGACCCTAAACCATTAATCCTAAACCCTAAATCTAAATTCTAAACCCTAAACTCTAAACCCTAAACCTTAACCCTAATGTATAGACTACAAACCCTAAGCCCTAACCTTAAACCCTAAACCCTAAACCCTAAAACCTAAATCCTAAACTCAAAACATAAACCCTAAACCCTAAACCCTATATTCTAAATCCCAAACTCTTAACCTAAACCCTCAACCCCAAACCCTAAACCTTAATACATAAACCCTAAATCTTAATCCCTGAACCTTAAACCCTAAACCATAGACCCTAAACCCTAAACTCTAAACCCTAAACCCTAAACCATATACCCCTTAACCCTAAAAACTAAACCCTAAACAATAAACCATAAACCTTAAACAATAAACCCTAAACCCTAAACCTTAAACTCTAAACCCTAAACCATAAACCTAAACTCTAAACCTTACACCCAAAACTCTAAACACTAAACCATTAATCCTAAACCCTAAACCTAAACACTCAACACTAAACCTTAAAGCGTAAACCCTAAATTCCAAACTCTAAACCCTAAACCACTAATCCTAAACCGTAAACCTAACACTAAGCAATAAACCCTAAAGCCTAAACCCTAAATTCCAAACTCTAAACCCTAAACTCTAAATCTGAAACTCTGAACTTCAAACACTAAACCATTAACCCTAAGCCCTTACCCCTAAACCATACCCTAAAACCCTAAACCCAAAACCCTAAACCCTAAACCCTAAAACCTAAATCCTAAACTCAAAACATAAACCCTAAACCCTAAACCCTATATTCTAAATCCCAAACTCTTAACCTAAACCCTCAACCCCAAACCCTAAACCTTAATACATAAACCCTAAATCTTAACCCCTGAACCTTAAACCCTAAACCATAGACCCTAAACCCTAAACTCTAAACCCTAAACCCTAAACCATATACCCCTTAACCCTAAAAACTAAACCCTAAACAATAAACCATAAACCTTAAACAATAAACCCTAAACCCTAAACCTTAAACTCTAAACCCTAAACCATAAACCTAAACTCTAAACCTTACACCCAAAACTCTAAACACTAAACCATTAATCCTAAACCCTAAACCTAAACACTCAACACTAAACCTTAAAGCGTAAACCCTAAATTCCAAACTCTAAACCCTAAACCACTAATCCTAAACCGTAAACCTAACACTAAGCAATAAACCCTAAAGCCTAAACCCTAAATTCCAAACTCTAAATATGAAACTCTGAACTTCAAACACTAAACCATTAACCCTAAGCCCTTACCCCTAAACCATACCCTAAAACCCTAAACCCAAAACCCTAAACCCTAAAACCTAAAACCTAAAACCTAAACCCTAAACCTAAACTCTAAATTCTAAACCCAAAACCCTAAACCCTAAATCCTACACCCTAACTACTAAACTTGGAACCCTAAACCCTAAACTCTAAAGCCTAATGAAAAACCCTAAACCCTAAACCCAAACCTTAAACCCTAAACTCAAAACACTAAACCCCACACCTTAAATTCTAAATCCAAAACTCTTAACCCTAAAACCCAAAACCCTAAAACCTAAACCCTAAACCATAAACCCTAATTCCTAAACCCTAAACCCGAAACTCGAAAACCCACAAACCCTACACCATAGACCATATAACCTAAACACTAAATCCTAAACCCCTTAACCATAAACCCTAAATCCTAAATCCAAAATTCTAAACCTTAAACCCTAAACCCTAAACCCTAAACCCTAAACCTACACCATAAACCATAAGCCCTAAACCCAAAACCCTAAATTCTAAATCTAAATCCTAAATCCTAACCCTAAACCACTAATCCTAAACCCTAAACAAAACCCTATATCTAAATCAGAAACCCTAAATCATAAATCTTAAATTTTAACCCTAATGCGTAAACTACAAACTCTAAACCCTAAACTTAAACCCTAAACCATAAACCCAAAACACTAATTCCTAAACTCAAAACACTAAACCCTAAGCCCTAAACCCTATATTCTAAATCCCAAACTCTTAAACTAAACCCTAAACCCCAAACCCTAAACCCTAATACATAAACCCTAAATCTTAACCCCTAAACCTTACACCCTAAACCATGCACTCCTAAATGCTAAACCCTAAATCATATACCCCTTAACCCTAAACACTAAATCGTAAACAACAAACCATAAACCCTAAGCAATAAACCCTAAATCCTAAACCTTAAACTCTAAACCCTAAACCATAACACTAAACTCTAAATCTTACACCCAAAACTCTAAACACTAAACCATTAATCCTAAACCCTAAACCTAAACACTTAGCACAAAACCTAAAAGCGTAAACCCTAAATTCCAGACTTTAAACCCTAAATTGTAAAACCTAAACCCTAAACCCTAGCCCTAAACCCTAAAAATAAATCCTACATTCTAAACCCTAAACCCTAAACCCTACACCCTAAACCCTAAACTATAAACCCTAAATAGTAAATCCTAAACCCTAAACACTAAACCCTAAACCTTAAACTTAAACCATAAACCCTAATTTGTAAACCCTAAATTCCTAACCCTAAACCCAAAACTCCAGAACCTAAACCTTAAACCCTAAACCCTAAACTCTAAACCCTAATTCCTAAATCCTAAACCCTAAATCCCAAACTCTAAACCCTAAACCCTAACTATAAACCCTAAACCCTAAACCCTAAACTCTAAACCCTAATTCCTAAACCCTAAACCCTAAATCCTAAACTCTAAACCCTAAACCCTAACTATAAACCCTAAACCCTAAACCTTAAACCTTAAACCCTAAATTCTAAACCTAAAACCTAAATCCTAAACCCTACGTCCAAAATCCTAAACCCTGAACCTTAAACCCTAAATATTAAACACTAAACCCTAAACCTACAACTTGAAACCCTCAACCCTAAAACACAAACCCTAAATCCTAAACTCTATACCCTAAACCATAAATCATAAAATATAAACCCTGAACCCTAAGCAATATAAATTATACGATAATCCCTAAACCATAATTACTAAACTTAAACCCTATACCCAATTTCATAAATTCTCAACCCTATACCCTAACCCTAAACCATAATTCCTAAACCCTAAACCCTAACCCTAAACCATAAACCTAAACCCTAAACCCTAAATCCTAAACTCTAAACCCTAATCCCAAAATCCTAAACCCTAAACCCTAAACCCTAAACCCTAACCCTAACTCTTAACCCTAAACCCTAAACTCTAAACCCTAAACACAAAACCCTAGACATGAAACCCTAAACCTAAATGCTAAACTTGGAACCCTAAACCCTAAACCCTAAACCTAAACCAT
Organism: Solanum pinnatisectum; assembly: GCA_035578085.1. Lineage (NCBI taxonomy): Eukaryota > Viridiplantae > Streptophyta > Magnoliopsida > Solanales > Solanaceae > Solanum > Solanum pinnatisectum. The sequence goes on from CM069078.1 coordinate 16,641,263, forward strand.
TAATCATTAACCCTAAACCTAAACTTCAAACCCTAAACCTCAAATCCAGAATCTAAACCCAAAACCCTAAACCTTCAACCCTAAATACTAAACTCTAAACTCAAAACACTAATCAGAAGCCTTTCACCCTAAATCACAGATTATAAATCATAAACGCTAATCTTAAACCCTAAACCCTAAACCCTAAACCCAAACCTTAAACCCTAAACTCAAAACACTAAACCCCACACCCTAAATTATAAATCCAAAACTCTTAGCCCTAAAACCCAAAACCCTAAAACCTAAACCCTAAACCATAAATCCTAATTCCTAAATCCGAAACCCTAAACCCACAAACCCTACACCATAGACCATACACCCTAAACTCTCAACACAAAACACTAAATCCTAAACACCTTAACCAAAAACAATCAACCATAAATCCTAAACTCTAAACCCTCATCCCAAAACCCTAAACCGTAAACCCTAAATCCTAAATCCTAACCCTAAACCATAAACTCTAAACCCTAAACACAAAACCCTAGACACGAAACACTAAATCTAAATGCTAAACTTGGAACCCTAAACCCTAAACCCTAAACCCTAAACCCTAAACCTAAACCATTAATCATAAACCCTAAACCTACACCATAAACCCTAAACCCTAAACCTAAACCATTAATCATAAACCCTAAACCTACACCATAAACCCTAAACCCCAAATCCAAAATCTAAACCCAAAACCCTAAACCTTCAACCCTAAATACTTAACTCTAAACTCTAAACACTAACTGTAAGCCTTTAACCCTAAACCATAAATTATAAACCCTAAACCCTAATCTTAAACCCTAAACCCTAAACCCAAAACCCAAACCCTAAACCCTAAATTCAAAACACTAAACCCCAGACCCTAAATTCTAAATCCAAAACTCTTAGTACTAAAACCCAAAACCCTAAAACCTAAACCCTAAACCATAAACCCTAATTCCTAAACCATAAACCCACAAACCCTACACCATAGACCATACACCCTAAACTCTAAATCCTAAACACTAAATCCAAAACCCTTTAACCATAAACCCTAAACCATAAATCCTATATTCTAAACCTTAAACCCTAAATCTTGAACCCTAACACTAAACCATAAACCCAAAACCCTAAACCCTAAATCCTAAACCCTGACCCTAAACCATTAATCCTAAACCCTAAATCTAAATTCTAAACCCTAAACTCTAAACCCTAAACCTTAACCCTAATGTATAGACTACAAACCCTAAGCCCTAACCTTAAACCCTAAACCCTAAACCCTAAAACCTAAATCCTAAACTCAAAACATAAACCCTAAACCCTAAACCCTATATTCTAAATCCCAAACTCTTAACCTAAACCCTCAACCCCAAACCCTAAACCTTAATACATAAACCCTAAATCTTAACCCCTGAACCTTAAACCCTAAACCATAGACCCTAAACCCTAAACTCTAAACCCTAAACCCTAAACCATATACCCCTTAACCCTAAAAACTAAACCCTAAACAATAAACCATAAACCTTAAACAATAAACCCTAAACCCTAAACCTTAAACTCTAAACCCTAAACCATAAACCTAAACTCTAAACCTTACACCCAAAACTCTAAACACTAAACCATTAATCCTAAACCCTAAACCTAAACACTCAACACTAAACATTAAAGCGTAAACCCTAAATTCCAAACTCTAAACGCTAAACCATTAATCCTAAACCCTAAACCTAACACTAAGCAAAAAACCCTAAAGCCTAAACCCTAAATTCCAAACTCTAAATATGAAACTCTGAACTTCAAACACTAAACCATTAACCCTAAGCCCTTACCCCTAAACCATACCCTAAAACCCTAAACCTAAAACCCTAAACCCTAAAACCTAAAACCTAAAACCTAAAACCTAAACCCTAAACCTAAACTCTAAATTCTAAACCCAAAACCCTAAACCCTAAATCCTACACCCTAACTACTAAACTTGGAACCCTAAACCCTAAACTCTAAAGCCTAATGAAAAACCCTAAACCCTAAACCCAAACCTTAAACCCTAAACTCAAAACACTAAACCCCACACCTTAAATTCTAAATCCAAAACTCTTAACCCTAAAACCCAAAACCCTAAAACCTAAACCCTAAACCATAAACCCTAATTCCTAAACCCTAAACCCGAAACTCGAAACCCACAAACCCTACACCATAGACCATATAACCTAAACACTAAATCCTAAACCCCTTAACCATAAACCCTAAATCCTAAATCCAAAATTCTAAACCTTAAACCCTAAACCCTAAACCCTAAACCCTAAACCTACACCATAAACCATAAGCCCTAAACCCAAAACCCTAAATTCTAAATCTAAATCCTAAATCCTAACCCTAAACCACTAATCCTAAACCCTAAACAAAAACCCTATATCTAAATCAGAACCCTAAATCATAAATCTTAAATTTTAACCCTAATGCGTAAACTACAAACTCTAAACCCTAAACTTAAACCCTAAACCATAAACCCAAAACACTAATTCCTAAACTCAAAACACTAAACCCTAAGCCCTAAACCCTATATTCTAAATCCCAAACTCTTAAACTAAACCCTAAACCCCAAACCCTAAACCCTAATACATAAACCCTAAATCTTAACCCCTAAACCTTACAACCTAAACCACAGACCCTAAATGCTAAACCCTAAATCATATACCCCTTAACCCTAAACACTAAATCGTAAACAACAAACCATAAACCCTAAGCAATAAACCCTAAATCCTAAACCTTAAACTCTAAACCCTAAACCATAACACTAAACTCTAAATCTTACACCCAAAACTCTAAACACTAAACCATTAATCCTAAACCCTAAACCTAAACACTTAGCACAAAACCTAAAAGCGTAAACCCTAAATTCCAGACTTTAAACCCTAAATTGTAAAACCTAAACCCTAAACCCTAGCCCTAAACCCTAAAAATAAATCCTACATTCTAAACCCTAAACCCTAAACCCTACACCCTAAACCCTAAACTATAAACCCTAAATAGTAAATCCTAAACCCTAAACACTAAACCCTAAACCTTAAACTTAAACCATAAACCCTAATTTGTAAACCCTAAATTCCTAACCCTAAACCCAAAACTCCAGAACCTAAACCTTAAACCCTAAACCCTAAACTCTAAACCCTAATTCCTAAATCCTAAACCCTAAATCCCAAACTCTAAACCCTAAACCCTAACTATAAACCCTAAACCCTAAACCCTAAACTCTAAACCCTAATTCCTAAACCCTAAACCCTAAATCCTAAACTCTAAACCCTAAACCCTAACTATAAACCCTAAACCCTAAACCTTAAACCTTAAACCCTAAATTCTAAACCTAAAACCTAAATCCTAAACCCTACGTCCAAAATCCTAAACCCTGAACCTTAAACCCTAAATATTAAACACTAAACCCTAAACCTACAACTTGAAACCCTCAACCCTAAAACACAAACCCTAAATCCTAAACTCTATACCCTAAACCATAAATCATAAAATATAAACCCTGAACCCTAAGCAATATAAATTATACGATAATCCCTAAACCATAATTACTAAACTTAAACCCTATACCCAATTTCATAAATTCTCAACCCTATACCCTAACCCTAAACCATAATTCCTAAACCCTAAACCCTAACCCTAAACCATAAACCTAAACCCTAAACCCTAAATCCTAAACTCTAAACCCTAATCCCAAAATCCTAAACCCTAAACCCTAAACCCTAAACCCTAACCCTAACTCTTAACCCTAAACCCTAAACTCTAAACCCTAAACACAAAACCCTAGACATGAAACCCTAAACCTAAATGCTAAACTTGGAACCCTAAACCCTAAACCCTAAACCTAAACCATTAATCATTAACCCTAAACCTAAACTTCAAACCCTAAACCTCAAATCCAGAATCTAAACCCAAAACCCTAAACCTTCAACCCTAAATACTAAACTCTAAACTCAAAACACTAACTGTAAGCCTTTCACCCTAAACTGCGTATTATAAATCCTAAACGCTAATCTTAAACCCTAAACCCTAAACCCTAAACCCAAACCTTAAACCCTAAACTCAAAACACTAAACCCCACACCCTAAATTATAAATCCAAAACTCTTAGCCCTAAAACCCAAAACCCTAAAACCTAAACCCTAAACCATAAATCCTAATTCCTAAATCCGAAACCCTAAACCCACAAACCCTACACCATAGACCATACACCCTAAACTCTAAACCCTAAACACTAAATCCTAAACCCCTTAACCATAAACCCTAAACCATAAATCCTAAACTCTAAACCCTCATCCCAAAACCCTAAACCGTAAACCCTAAATCCTAAATCCTAACCCTAAACCATAAACTCTAAACCCTAAACACAAAACCCTAGACACGAAACACTAAATCTAAATGCTAAACTTGGAACCCTAAACCCTAAACCCTAAACCCTAAACCCTAAACCTAAACCATTAATCATAAACCCTAAACCTACACCATAAACCCTAAACCCTAAACCTAAACCATTAATCATAAACCCTAAACCTACACCATAAACCCTAAACCCCAAATCCAAAATCTAAACCCAAAACCCTAAACCTTCAACCCTAAATACTTAACTCTAAACTCTAAACACTAACTGTAAGCCTTTAACCCTAAACCATAAATTATAAACCCTAAACCCTAATCTTAAACCCTAAACCCTAAACCCAAAACCCAAACCCTAAACCCTAAATTCAAAACACTAAACCCCAGACCCTAAATTCTAAATCCAAAACTCTTAGTACTAAAACCCAAAACCCTAAAACCTAAACCCTAAACCATAAACCCTAATTCCTAAACCATAAACCCACAAACCCTACACCATAGACCATACACCCTAAACTCTAAATCCTAAACACTAAATCCAAAACCCTTTAACCATAAACCCTAAACCATAAATCCTATATTCTAAACCTTCAACCCTAAATCTTGAACCCTAACACTAAACCATAAACCATAAACCATAAACCCAAAACCCTAAACCCTAAACCCTAAACCCTGACCCTAAACCATTAATCCTAAACCCTAAATCTAAATTCTAAACCCTAAACACTACTAAAAAAACAGTGAATACCGACCTAAAAATACCGACCTCCGGAGGTCGGTATTCTCGTAATTCGACTCCAAACCGACATCGCAGCCTTAGGTCGGAAAAAGCTTGGTCGCTATTCAATACCGACTCCTGAGGTCGGTATTTACCACCACCGAGGTCGGTTTTTTATTTTAAGTCGGAAAATTCATTAATTTATTTTCCGACTTCCTGATGTCGGTATTTGTTACTTTTTTATTTTTAATATATAAATTCGATTCCGAGGTTGTTATTTTTATTTTGTATTTTTGAAATTCCGACCTCCGGAGGTCGGTAATTTTATTTTTGTATTTTTAAAATTCCGACCTCCGGAGGTCGGTATTTTTATTTTTATATTTTTCAAATTCCGACCTCCGGAGGTCGGTAATTTTATTTTTCTATTTTAAATTCGACTCCGAGGTCGGTATTTTTATTCTTTATTTTTCAAATTCGACTCGAGGTCGGTAATTTTATTTTTGTATTTTTAAAATTCGACTCCGAGGTCGGTATTTTTATTCTTTTATTTTTCAAATTCGACTCGAGGTCGGTAATTTTATTTTTGTATTTTTAAAATCTGACTCGAGGTCGGTATTTTAATTTTTTACTTTGATATTCCGACTCCGAGGTCGGTATTTTAATTTTTTACTTTTGAAATTCGACCGAGGTCGGTTTTCTCATATAAACTGGCAAAGAAATTGTCAGAATTATAATTGCCCACCGCATATTTATACCAAAACAACCCAAAGAATATAAACTTCATCCAACCAAAACAACACAATATTTTCAACATATACATTAAACTATTTCAAAATAAACCTCATCCAACTTCAAAATACAATCAAACAATTCCAAAATATAGAAGTCTAAAATGTCAAATAGATACAACTACGATCATGATCCATCTACACAAACAATAATGATAATTTTGACATTATTTATTTTAACTTATTTAAACAACTAAACAACTTTTTAACTTTAACTACATTAGTTTTGATATAATTCCAACAACTAAATTCACCAACTAAACGACATTATTTATTTTAACTTGTTTAAATAACTTAAAAACTTTTTAACTTTAACTACATTAGTTTTGACTTAATTCCAACAACTAAATTCACTAACTAAATCACATTATTTATTTTAACTTGTGTAAATAACTTAACAACTTTTTAACTTTAACTACATTAGTTTTGACTTAATTCCAACAATTAAATTCTCTAACTAAATCAAATTATTTATTTTAACTTATTTAAACACCTTAACAACTTTTTAACTTTAACTACATTAGTTTTGATTTAATTCCAACAAATAAATTCACTAACTAAACCACATTATATATTTTAACTTGTTTAAATAACTTAACAACTTTTTAACTTTAACTACATTAGTTTTGACTTAATTCCAACAACTAAATTCACTAACTAAAGCACATTATTTATTTTAACTTATTTAAACACCTTAACACCTTTTTAACTTTAACTACATTAGTTTTGATTAAATTCCAACAACTAAATTCACCAACTAAACCACATTATTTATTTTAACTTGTTCAAATAACTTAACAACTTTTTAACTTTAACTACATTAGTTTTGACTTAATTCCAACAACTAAATACACTAACTAAACGACATTATTTATTTTAACTTGTTTAAATAACTTAACAACTTTTTAACTTTAACTACATTAGTTTTGATTTAATTCCAACAACTAAATTCACCAACTAAACGACATTATTTATTTTAACCTGTTTAAATAACTTAACAACTTTTTAACTTTAACTACATTAGTTTTGACTTAATTCCAACAACTAAATTCACTAACTAAAGCACATTATTTATTTTAACTTGTTTAAATAACTTAACAATTTTTTAGCTTTAACTACATTAGTTTTGATTTAATTCCAACAACTAAATTCACCAACTAAACGACATTATTTATTTTAACCTGTTTAAATAACTTAACAACTTTTTAACTTTAACTACATTAGTTTTGACTTAATTCCAACAACTAAATTCACTAACTAAACCACATTATTTATTTTAACTTGTTTAAATAACTTAACAACTTTTTAACTTTAACTACATTAGTTTTGATTTAATTCCAACTACTAAATTCACCAACTAAACGACATTATTTATTTTAACTTGTTTAAATAACTTAACAACTTTTTAACTTTAACTACATTAGTTTTGACTTAATTCCAACAACTAAATTCACTAACTAAACCACATTATTTATTTTAACTTATTTAAACACCTTAACAACTTTTTAACTTTAACTACATTAGTTTTGATTTAATTCCAACAACTAAATCCACCAACTAAACGACATTATTTATTTTAACTTTTTGAAACAACTTAACAACTTTTTAACTTTAACTACATTAGTTTTGATTTAATTCCAACAACTAAATTCACCAACTAAACGACATTATTTATTTTAACTTGTTTAAATAACTTAACAGCTTTTTAACTTTAACTACATTAGTTTTGACTTAATTCCAACAACTAAATTCACCAACTAAACGACATTATTTATTTTAACTTGTTTAAATAACTTAACAACTTTTTAACTTCAACTACATTAGTTTTGACTTAATTCCAACAACTAAATTCTCTAACTAAACCACATTATTTATTTTAACTTGTTTAAATAACTTAACAACTTTTTAACTTTAACTACATTAGTTTTGACTTAATTCCAACAACTAAATTCACTAACTAAACCACATTATTTATTATAACTAATTTAAATAACTTAACAACTTTAACTAGTTTAGTTTTGACTTAATTCCAACAACTAAATCCTCCAACTAAACGACATTATGTATTTTAACTCATTTAAACAACAAAACAACTTTTTAACTTTAACTACATTAGTTTTGACTTAATTCCAACAACTAAATTCACTAACTATAGCTAAGCATCAACACTAGATGGACACAAATCGATCTTGCAAGAAAATCAATTTTGTCATCAATAGGATCAACTAGTGTTGGTACTTATGCTTAACACATTAAATTAAAGTTAAGTGTCAACACTAGATGGACACAAATCGATCTTGCAAGAAAATCAATTTTGTCATCAATAGGATCAATTAGTGTTGGTACTTAATTATGCTTAACAAACACATTATTCCTAAACTAAAGCTAAGCATCAACACTAGATGGACACAAATCGATATTGCAAGAAAATCAATTTTGTCATCAATAGGATCAACTAGTGTTGGTACTTATGCTTAACAAACACATTAAATTAAAGTTAAGTGTCAAAACTAGATGGACACAAATCCATCTTGCAAGAAAATCAATTTTGTCATCAATAGGATCAACTAGTGTTGGTACTTAATTATGCTTCACAAACACATTATTCCTAAACTAAAGCTAAGCATCAATAAGAGATGGACACAAATTGATCTTGCAAGAAAATCAATTTTGCCACCAATAGGATCAACTAGTGTTGGTACTTAATTATGCTTAACAAACACATTATTCCTAAACTAAAGCTAAGCATCAACACTAGATGGACACAAATCGATCTTGCAAGAAAATCAATTTTGTCATCAATAGGATCAACTAGTGTTGGTACTTAATTATGCTTCACAAACACATTATTCCTAAACTAAAGCTAAGCATCAACAGAGATGGACACAAATCGATCTTGCAAGAAAATCAATTTTGTCATCAATAGGATCAACTAGTGTTGGTACTTATGCTTAACAAACACATTAAATTAAAGTTAAGTGTCAACACTAGATGGACACAAATCGATCTTGCAAGAAAATCAATTTTGTCATCAATAGGATCAACTAGTGTTGGTACTTAATTATGCTTAACAAACACATTATTCCTAAACTAAAGCTAAGCGCCAACACTAGATGGACACAAATCGATCTTGCAAGAAAATCAATTTTGTCATCAATAGGATCAACTAGTGTTGGTACTTAATTATGCTTAACAAACACATTATTCCTAAACTAAAGCTAAGCATCAACACTAGATGGACACAAATCGATCTTGCAAGAAAATCAATTTTGTCATCAATAGGATCAACTAGTGTTGGTACTTATGCTTAACAAACACATTAAATTAAAGTTACGTGTCAACACTAGATGGACACAAATTGATCTTGCAAGAAAATCAATTTTGTCATCAATAGGATCAACTAGTGTTGGTACTTAATTATGCTAAACAAACATTCGATGGACACAAACAAATTATCACAAAATTTAAACTAAGTATCAATACTAGAAGGACACAAACACATTATAAAAAGAAATTGTACTTGAACTTTAGAAATTTAGAAACACCAAACCTTATCTTCTACTTTGATGAAAGAAGCTTGTATCAACTTTTTTTGATGTTGAGCTTCCTTAGTTGCCTAGCCCGCAAAATCAACTCTTTCAACACTAGAAAAGATTCAATAATTATTAGTTACTACATAGCACAAACACACAGAACATTGATATTCACAACCGCCTATTTCCTAAATACGAGCAAATTTGAAAACAAGCATCAACATAGAAAATGAAAGAACACGCCCACATGAATAGATGGACACAAATTGATCTTGCAAGAAAATCAATTTTGTCATTAATAGGATCAACTAGTGTTGGTACTTACGCTTAACAAACACATTATTCCTAAATTAAAGCTAAGTGTCAACACTAGATGGACACAAATAGATCTTGCAAGAAAATCAATTTTGTCATCAATAATATTCAAGTTTAGTTAAATATAAACTTCAAATCCAAGAATATTAGTTTTATATATATATTCAAGTTTTAGTAAGTTCAAGTTTCAATTCAAGTTCATATCTAATTTCTAAACTTAATTAGTTATATATTCAAGCTAATTAGTTCCAAATTCAAACTATTAATTAGCCTAAAATATCAAATATAATTCAAACCATTAGTTCTAAATTCCAAATTCAAACTAGTCTTAAAATCACAAATTGAAAGTACTCCTAGAATTCAAAAACCAAACTATAATGCTAAAATCCCAAATTCAAACTATTAGTAGTCCTAAAATTTCAATAATAATTCAAACTAGTCCTAAATTCAAAATTCAAACTAGTCTTAAAATCACAAATTCAAACTAGTCCTAAAATCCCAAAACCTAACTAGTGCTAAAATCCTAAATTCAAACTAGCTAGCTATTCCTAATCCCAAATTCAAACTATTAGTCCTAAAATCTCAATAATAATTCAAACTAACTCAAATAATACCCAAATTCAAACAACTCCCAAATATAATTCAAACTAACTCTAACATTAAAATTTTCAATTCACAATCAACAAACACAAACTAACAATCAAATAATCCCTAATTCAAACTAACAATCAAAACCCTAAATCATTCACTTACTAATTAACTAACAATCAATAAAAACTAATTCAATACACTAATTAACAAATTCAACACTCAAATTGAATACCCAAATTTCAACACTCAAATTGAATACCCAAATTCAAACAACTCCTTAAATACCCTAATTCAATCTAATTTTACAATTCCAAAATCAAAATAATTAACTCAAGAAATGTCAAATTTCAAACAAATCCTAAGATATCCTAATTCAAACTAACCCTAACATTAAAATTTTCAATTCACAATCAACAAACACAAACTAACAATCAAATAATCCCTAATTCAAACTAACAATCAAAAACCCTAAATCATTCACTTACTAATTAACTAACAATCAATAAAAAAACTAATTCAATACACTAATTAACAAATTCAACAATCAAATTGAAAGAAATTAAAAATAATATTATGAAACCCTAACCTTGAATTAAAGGAGAAGGGCAGTGGGTCGGGATGGAGGCGGCACCGGCCGAGATGGAGGCACCGGCGTGACTCTCCGCGCGCTGGGCCGATGGAGGCGGCGCCGGCGAGATGCCTCGCTGGCCGCCGCTTATGCGCGCCGGGCCGATCGAGGCGGTGCACCGATCGATGGTGGCGCCACCTCCGCCGCGCTTAGTCGGGATATGCGGGTCGTGGCCGAGGTCTCGGGACGGGTCGGACGACGGAGAGAGGAGTCGAGTGAGAGAGCTTGAGCCAAAAATGACTTAAGAGAGGAGGAGAGTGAGAGCTTGGAGTGAAAATGACTTAAGGGTTTTGAGATTATAATTCTTTTTAAAAAGAAGGGTTAATTTACCGATCACTAATGTTGATATCTTCTAAAATAATTACTAATATTTAAAAATATTGAATAAATACCGACATCGTGAAGTCGATATTATTTAAATTAAATAATAATTTAAATATACCGAATCTTAAGGTCAAGATTTAATAATTTGTTTTAATATAAACTCACCTCGAGGCCGATTTTATTAATTAAAATTATATATGTATATTATATATATTTAATTTAATTTAACGACACATCAACAAAAGTTTAATTTAATAAATTTAATTTTATTGATCAATTTAATTTTTATAAATCTAAATTATATACCTTCTAATTATATAAATTTAATTTTATTGATAATTTATCAATATCAAATTTAATATAGAAATCTCCTTGAATTGATCATCGATATTTCTTTAATTGATAATGTATTTCATATCCAACCACTAATATATAAGACTACATTTGTTAAACCGCCGAGGAGTATATAATTAATTAAAATATTTCATACTGCAATGAATTATCCTTTACATGTCATTGCCTACGATATGATCACTACACTTGACATCCATTCAAGATCGAATGTAATAATCTTGATACTATATCATTCTTTTTTTAAGATAAGTGTTTAATTTACCGACTAATGAATGTTGATATTATTTAAATAAAATAATAATTTAAATATACCTAATTTTGCCTTCAACTGCCTTTCGCTCCAAATCGAAAGATCACTTTGAAAAGTAAGCCCGATGGGCAAGATGGGGGTGGGTCGTGTGAGAGAGAGGACCGAGAGTGGAGTGAGAGATGTCTTAGGTTTTGATACTATATCATTCTTTTTTAAGATAAGTGTTTAATTTATCGACCACGGATGTTGATATTATTTAAATAAAATAATAATTTAAATATACCAATTCTTAAGGTCGGTATTTATTAATTTATTTTAATATTAACTCATCTCTTGAGGTTGATTTTATTAATTAAAATTACATTTATAAATTAAAATTATATATATATATATATATATATATATATATATATATATATATATATATATATATATATATATATATATATATATATATATATATATATATATATATATATATTATATATAAATTTAATTTAACTACACATCAACAGAAGTTTAATTTAATAAATTTAATTTTATTGATCAAGTTAATTTTATAAATTTAAATTATATACCTCCTAATTATATAAATTTAATTTTATCGATCAACAAATTAAAGTTTATCAATATCAAATTTAAGTTCATCATTTGACAACAGACTGATAGAATTTGTACATTACTCTACAAATATAAGTATAATTATCTCTTAATTCATATCAACATGGTTTCATACTCTAAATATGGATTATAGATATTTTTTTATTTATTCCACGAATTTTAACTTTTTATTTATAAAAGTATACAAAATTGTTACACTCTTTTAAACAATTAATTGTTTGTGTAGAATGAAAATTTAGTATTATTCTAGCAAAATTATGATTTATAGGAACAGTTTTAACAAACCGACCTCCGAATGTAGCTTTTATTAAAAGTAAGTAGATGAAATAAAAATACCAACCTCATGAGGTCGGTATTTTATATTAATTTATTTTTTAACTTATATAAAACTGTCATCCGGAAGACGATTTATTTAATGAAAATTAATTTAATTACATACTATTTAATTTTACCAACTTTCGGAACTCGGTATTATAATATATTTTTTTTATTTTACGCAAAACCATCCTCCGAAAGACGATAAAATTAAATCAATATATTTAATTGAGAAAAAAATAAAGTGTAGTTATTTATTTATTTTATTTAATAATGACATCAAGAGGTCGGTTTTTATTGTATTGAAAATTACCACCTCCGAGGTCGGTATTTTGATTTCTTTATTTTTAAAATTCGACCTCAGAGGTCGGTAATTTTATTTTTGTATTTTTAAATTCTGACCGAGGTCGGTATTTTTATTTTTGTATTTTTGAAATCTGACTCCGAGGTCGGTAATTTTATTTTTGTATTTTAAATTTCACCTCCAGAGGTCGGTATTTTTATTTTTGTATTATTTAGATTCCGACCGAGGTCGGTATTTTTATTTTTGTATTTTTAAATTCCGACTCGAGGTCGGTAATTTTATTTTTGTATTTTTAAATCTGACTCCTGAGGTCGGTATTTTTATTTTTGTTCCATAAAATACCGACTCCGAGGTCGGTATTTTTATTTGTTCCATAAAATACCGACTCGTGGTCGGTATTTTTATTTTTGTATTATTTAGATTCCGACTCCGAGGTCGGTATTTTTATTTTGTATTTTGAAATTGACTCGAGGTCGGTAATTTTATTTTTGTATTATTTAAATTCGACCGAGGTCGGTATTTTTATTTTTGTATTATTTAAATTCACTCCGAGGTCGGTATTTTTATTTTTGTATTTTTGAAATTCACTCCAGAGGTCGGTATTTTTATTTTTGTTTTATTTAAATTCTGACTCCGAGGTCGGTATTTTTATTTTTGTATTTTTGAAATTAATCGCCATTCGATGACGATTTATTTAAAGAAAATATTAATTTATTAATTTTTTTGGAAGTCACTATATAAATATTTTAATGAAAATTAATATAATTACATACTATTTAATTTTACCGACTTCTGAAAGTCCATATTATAATTTTTTATTTTTTTATTTTACACAAAACCATCCTCCGAAAGACGATTTAAATAAAATTAATTCAAAATATTTCGCAATTTTGTTTTTAATATTTAATTGAGAAAAATAAAATATTTTTATTTATTTATTTAATACCGAATTACACCGAATTTTGCCTTCAACCAAGCCTTCCGATCCGAAATTGAGAAAGATCACTTTGAAAAGTAAGTCTGATGGGCAAGATGGGGTGGGTGGTGAGAGAGAGGACCGAGAGTGGACCGAGAGATGCCTTAGGTTTTGATACTATATCACTCTTTTTTAAGTGTTTAATTTATCGACCACGGATGTTGATATTATTTAAATAAAATAATAATTTAAATATACCGACCTCTTAAGGTCGGTATTTATTAATTTATTTTACTATTAACTCATCTCTTGAGGTTGATTTTATTAATTAAAATTACATTTATAAATTAAAATTATATATATATATATATATTATATATATAAATTTAATTTAACTACACATCAAAAGAAGTTTAATTTAATAAATTTAATTTTATTGATCAAGTTAATTTTATAAATTTAAATTATATACCTCCTAATTATATAAATTTAATTTTATCGATCAACAAATTAAAGCTTATCAATATCAAATTTAATATATAAATCTCCTTGAATTGATCATCGGTATTTTTTTAATTGATAATGTATTTCATATCTGAGCCACTAATATACATATATATATATATATATATATATATATAAGATTTGATTTGTTAAACTACTCAGTGAGTATATATAATTAATCAACATATTTCGTACTCCGATGAATTATCCTTTAATTTACATGTCATCATTGCCTATGATATTATCACAACACTTGACATCCATTCAAGATCGAACGTATATAATAATATTATCTTGCATTTCATACTCAAATAGATTATATTATATGTTAATTATCTATTCACCTGTACATCATGACATGATATATTAAGTTCATCATTTGACAACAGACTGATAGAATTTGTACATTACTCTACAAATATAAGTATAATTATCTCTTAATTCATATCAACGTAGTTTCATACTCTAAATATGGATTATAGATATTTTTTTATTTATTCCACGAATTTTAACTTTTTATTTATAAAAGTATACAAAATTATTACACTCTTTTAAACAATTAATTGTATGTGTAGAATGAAAATTTAGTATTATGCTAGCAAAATTATGATTTATAGAACAGTTTTAACAAACCGACCTCCAAATGTCGCTTTTATTAAAAGTAATTAGATGAAATAAAAATACCAACCTCATGAGGTCGGTATTTTATATTAATTTATTTTTTAACTTATATAAAACTGTCATCCGAAAGACGATTTATTTAATGAAAATTAATTTAATTACATACTATTTAAATTTACCAACTTTCGGAACTCAGTATTATAATATATATATTTTTTTTATTATTTTACGCAAAACCATCCTCCGAAAGACGATAAAATTAAATCAATATATTTAATTGAGAAAAAAATAAAGTATAGTTTTATTTAATAATGACATCAAGAGGTCAGTTTTTATTGTATTGAAAATACCACCTCCAGAGGTCGATTTTTATTGTATTGAAAATACCACCTCTAGAGGTCGGTATTTTGATTTCTGTAATTTTAAAATTCGACTCGGAGGTCGGTAATTTTATTTTTGTATTTTTGAAATCTGACCGAGGTCGGTATTTTTATTTTTGTATTTTGAAATCTGACTCGAGGTCGGTAATTTTATTTTTGTATTTTTTAAATTCCAACCTCCAGAGGTCGGTATTTTTATTTTTGTATTATTTAGATATTGACCTCCGGAGGTCGGGATTTTTATTTTTGTATTTTTAAATTCGACTCCGAGGTCGGTAATTTTATTTTTGTATTCTTTAAATTCACACCGCCCTAGGTCGGTATTTTTATTTTTGTTCCATAAAAATACCGATCTCTGGAGGTCGGTATTTTTATTTTTGTATTTTTTAGATTCCGACTGAGGTCGGTATTTTTATTTTGTATTATAAAAATACCGACTCCGGAGGTCGGTATTTTTATTTTTGTATTTTTTAAATTCACATCCGGAGGTCGATATTTTTATTTTTGTAATTTTGAAATTCGACTCCGAGGTCGGTAATTTTATTTTTGTATTTGTTTAAATTCGACTCCGAGGTCGGTATTTTTATTTTTGTATTATTTAAATTCGATTCCGGAGGTTGGTATTTTTATTTTTATATTTTTGAAATTCTGACCTCTTTTAAATTCCGACCTCCTGAGGTCGGAATTTTTTATTTTTTATATTTTTTAAATTCTGACCTCCGGAGGTCGGTAATTATATTTTTGTATTTTTTAAATTCCAACTGCCAGATGTCGGTATTTTATTTTCCTGCTTTATTTTGCATAAACTATTGTGTAATAAACTAACCGACCTCCTAATGTCGCTAAGTATTTGGATAAAATAAAAATACTGACCGCATGAGGTCGGTATTTTATATTAATTTAATTTATATAAACTGTCATCCGAAAGACGATTTATTTATGCATTAATTGAGAAAAAAATAAAATATTGTTATTTATTTATTTTATTAATACCGACATCAAGAGGTCGGTTTTTATTGTAATTCATTTTTTCAGGGAAAAATTCCGACCTCCAAAGGTCGGAATTTTGTTTTCCCGCTTTATTTTGCATAAAAACCGACTACTTGTAGTCGGTTTCCTAAAGTTTTTTTAATTTCTTATTCTTTTTAAGAATACCGACCTCCGGAGGTCGGAAATTACCGACCTCCATTTGAGGTCGGTAATTTTTAGGTCGGTATTCACTGTTTTTTTAGTAGTGAAACTCTAAACCCTAAACCTTAACCCTAATGTATAGACTACAAACCCTAAGCCCTAACCTTAAACCCTAAACCCTAAACCCTAAAACCTAAATCCTAAACTCAAAACATAAACCCTAAACCCTAAACCCTATATTCTAAATCCCAAACTCTTAACCTAAACCCTCAACCCCAAACCCTAAACCTTAATACATAAACCCTAAATCTTAACCCCTGAACCTTAAACCCTAAACCATAGACCCTAAACCCTAAACTCTAAACCCTAAACCCTAAACCATATACCCCTTAACCCTAAAAACTAAACCCTAAACAATAAACCATAAACCTTAAACAATAAACCCTAAACCCTAAACCTTAAACTCTAAACCCTAAACCATAAACCTAAACTCTAAACCTTACACCCAAAACTCTAAACACTAAACCATTAATCCTAAACCCTAAACCTAAACACTCAACACTAAACCTTAAAGCGTAAACCCTAAATTCCAAACTCTAAACCCTAAACCACTAATCCTAAACCGTAAACCTAACACTAAGCAATAAACCCTAAAGCCTAAACCCTAAATTCCAAACTCTAAACCCTACGCTCTAAATCTGAAACTCTGAACTTCAAACACTAAACCATTAACCCTAAGCCCTTACCCCTAAACCATACCCTAAAACCCTAAACCCAAAACCCTAAACCCTAAAACCTAAAACCTAAAACCTAAACCCTAAACCTAAACTCTAAATTCTAAACCCAAAACCCTAAACCCTAAATCCTACACCCTAACTACTAAACTTGGAACCCTAAACCCTAAACTCTAAAGCCTAATGAAAAACCCTAAACCCTAAACCCAAACCTTAAACCCTAAACTCAAAACACTAAACCCCACACCTTAAATTCTAAATCCAAAACTCTTAACCCTAAAACCCAAAACCCTAAAACCTAAACCCTAAACCATAAACCCTAATTCCTAAACCCTAAACTCGAAACTCGAAACCCACAAACCCTACACCATAGACCATATAACCTAAACACTAAATCCTAAACCCCTTAACCATAAACCCTAAATCCTAAATCCAAAATTCTAAACCTTAAACCCTAAACCCTAAACCCTAAACCCTAAACCTACACCATAAACCATAAGCCCTAAACCCAAAACCCTAAATTCTAAATCTAAATCCTAAATCCTAACCCTAAACCACTAATCCTAAACCCTAAACAAAAACCCTATATCTAAATTGTAAACCCTAAATCATAAATCTTAAATTTTAACCCTAATGCGTAAACTACAAACTCTAAACCCTAAACTTAAACCCTAAACCATAAACCCAAAACACTAATTCCTAAACTCAAAACACTAAACCCTAAGCCCTAAACCCTATATTCTAAATCCCAAACTCTTAAACTAAACCCTAAACCCCAAACCCTAAACCCTAATACATAAACCCTAAATCTTAACCCCTAAACCTTACAACCTAAACCACAGACCCTAAATGCTAAACCCTAAATCATATACCCCTTAACCCTAAACACTAAATCGTAAACAACAAACCATAAACCCTAAGCAATAAACCCTAAATCCTAAACCTTAAACTCTAAACCCTAAACCATAACACTAAACTCTAAATCTTACACCCAAAACTCTAAACACTAAACCATTAATCCTAAACCCTAAACCTAAACACTTAGCACAAAACCTAAAAGCATAAACCCTAAATTCCATACTTTAAACCCTAAATTGTAAAACCTAAACCCTAAACCCTAGCCCTAAACCCTAAAAATAAATCCTACATTCTAAACCCTAAACCCTAAACCCTACACCCTAAACCATAAACTCTAAACCCTAAATAGTAAATCCTAAACCCTAAACACTCAACCCTAAACCTTAAACTTAAACCATAAACCCTAATTTGTAAACCCTAAATTCCTAACCCTAAACCCAAAACTCCAGAACCTAAACCTTAAACCCTAAACCCTAAACTCTAAACCCTAATTCCTAAATCCTAAACCCTAAATCCCAAACTCTAAACCCTAAACCCTAACTATAAACCCTAAACCCTAAACCCTAAACTCTAAACCCTAATTCCTAAACCCTAAACCCTAAATCCTAAACTCTAAACCCTAAACCCTAACTATAAACCCTAAACCCTAAACCTTAAACCTTAAACCCTAAATTCTAAACCTAAAACCTAAATCCTAAACCCTACGTCCAAAATCCTAAACCCTGAACCTTAAACCCTAAATATTAAACACTAAACCCTAAACCTACAACTTGAAACCCTCAACCCTAAAACACAAACCCTAAATCCTAAACTCTATACCCTAAACCATAAATCATAAAATATAAACCCTGAACCCTAAGCAATATAAATTATACGATAATCCCTAAACCATAATTACTAAACTTAAACCCTATACCCAATTTCATAAATTCTCAACCCTATACCCTAACCCTAAACCATAATTCCTAAACCCTAAACCCTAACCCTAAACCATAAACCTAAACCCTAAACCCTAAATCCTAAACTCTAAACCCTAATCCCAAAATCCTAAACCCTAAACCCTAAACCCTAAACCCTAACCCTAACTCTTAACCCTAAACCCTAAACTCTAAACCCTAAACACAAAACCCTAGACATGAAACCCTAAACCTAAATGCTAAACTTGGAACCCTAAACCCTAAACCCTAAACCTAAACTTCAAACCCTAAACCTCAAATCCAGAATCTAAACCCAAAACCCTAAACCTTCAACCCTAAATACTAAACTCTAAACTCAAAACACTAACTGTAAGCCTTTCACCCTAAACTGCGTATTATAAATCCTAAACGCTAATCTTAAACCCTAAACCCTAAACCCTAAACCCAAACCTTAAACCCTAAACTCAAAACACTAAACCCCACACCCTAAATTATAAATCCAAAACTCTTAGCCCTAAAACCCAAAACCCTAAAACCTAAACCCTAAACCATAAATCCTAATTCCTAAATCCGAAACCCTAAACCCACAAACCCTACACCATAGACCATACACCCTAAACTCTAAACCCTAAACACTAAATCCTAAACCCCTTAACCATAAACCCTAAACCATAAATCCTAAATTCTAAACTTTAAACCCTAAAGCCTAAACCTTAAACCCTAACACTAAACCATAAACCATAAACCATAAACCTAAAACCCTAAACCCTAAACCCTAAACCCTAAACCCTACACCCTGACCCTAAACCATTAATCTTAAACCCTAGATCTAAATTGTAAACCCTAAACCCTAAACCTTAAACTTTAACCCTAATGCGTAAACTACAAATCCTATACCCTAACCTTAAACCCTAAACCATAAACCCTAAACCCTAAATCCTAAACTCAAAACACTAAACCCTAAAACCTAAACCCTATATTCTAAATCCCAAACTCTTAACCTAAACCCTAAACCATAAAACATAAACCCTAAATGTTAACCCCTAAACCTTAAACTTTAACCCTAATGCGTAAACTACAAACCCTATACCCTAACCTTAAACTCTAAACCATAAACCCTAAACCCTAAATCCTAAACTCAAAACCCTAAACCCTATATTCTAAATCCCAAACTCTTAACCTAAACCCTAAACCTTAACACATAAACCCTAAATCTTAACCCCTAAACCTTAAACCCTAAACCATAGACCTTAAACCCAAAACTCTAAACCCTAAACCCTAAATCATATACCCCTTAACCCAAAAAACTAAAATTAAACCATAATTACTAAACTTAAAACCTATACCCAATTTCATAAATTCTCAACCCTATACCCTGACCCTAAACCCTAAACCCTAAACCCTAAACCCTAACCCTAAACTATAAACCTAAACCCTAAACCCTAAATCCTAAACTCTACACCTTAAACCCTAAACCCTAATCCAAAAACCCTAAACCCTAAACCCTAAACCCTAACCCTAAACCTTAACCCTAAACCCTAAACTCTAAACCCTAAACACAAAACCGTAGACATGAAACCCTAAATCTAAACGCTAAACCCGGAACCCTACACCCTAAATTACAAATACAAAACTCTTAATCCTAATACCCAAAACCCTAAACCATAAACCCTAATTCCTAAACCCTAAACCCACAAACCCTACACCATAGACCATAAACCCTAAACTCTAAACCCTAAACACTAAATCCTAAATTCTAAACCTTGAACTCTAAGCCCTAAACCCTAAACCCTAAACCCTAACCCTAAATCATAAACCTAAACCCTAAACCCTAAATCCTAAACTCTAAACCTTAAACCCTAAACCCTAATCCCAAAACCCTAAACCCTAAACCTAAACCCTAGCCCTAAACTTTAACCATAAACCCTAAACTCTAAACCCTAAACACTAAATCCTAAACCCCTTAACCATAAACCCTAAACCATAAATCCTAAATTCTAAACTTTAAACCCTAAAGCCTAAACCTTAAACCCTAACACTAAACCATAAACCATAAACCCTAAACCCTAAACCCTAAACCCTAAACCCTACACCCTGACCCTAAACCATTAATCTTAAACCCTAGATCTAAATTGTAAACCCTAAACCCTAAACCTTAAACTTTAACCCTAATGCGTAAACTACAAATCCTATACCCTAACCTTAACCCTAAACCATAAACCCTAAGCCATTAACCCTAAACCCAAATCCTAAACTCAAAACACTAAACCCTAAACCCTAAACCCTATATTCTAAATCCCAAACTCTTAACCTAAACCCTAAACCATAAAACATAAACCCTAAATGTTAACCCCTAAACCTTAAACTTTAACCCTAATGCAAACTACAAACCCTATACCCTAACCTTAAACTCTAAACCATAAACCCTAAACCCTAAATCCTAAACCCAAAACCCTAAACCCTATATTCTAAATCCCAAACTCTTAACCTAAACTCCTAAACCTTAACACATAAAACCCTAAATCTTAACCCCTAAACCTTCAACCCAAAACTCTAAACCCTAAACCCTAAATCATATACCCTTTAACCCAAAAACTAAAACTAAACCATAATTACTAAACTTAAAACCTATACCCACTCTTCATAAATTCTCAACCCTATACCCCGACACTAAACTCCTAAACCCTAAACCCTAAACCCTAACCCTATACTATAAACTCAAACCCTGACACTAAACCCTAAACCCTAAACCCTAAACCCTAACCCTAAACTATAAACCTAAACCCTAAACCCTAAATCCTAAACTCTACACCTTAAACCCTAAACCCTAATCCAAAAACCCTAAACCCTAAACCCTAAACCCTAACCCTAAACCCTAAACTCTAAACCCTAAACACAAAACCGTAGACATGAAACCCTAAATCTAAACGCTAAACCCGAAACCCTACACCCTAAATTATAAATCCAAATTTCTTAATCCTAATACCCAAAACCCTAAACCATAAACCCTAATTCCTAAACCCTAAACCCACAAACCCTACACCATAGACCATGAACCCTAAACTCTAAACACTAAACACTAAATCCTAAATTCTAAACCATGAACTCTAAGCCCTAAACCCTAAACCCTAAACCCTAACCCTAAATTATAAACCTAAACCCTAAACCCTAAATCCAACACTCCAAACCCTAATCCCAGAACCCTAAACCCTAAACCCTAAACCCTAAATCCTAAACCTTAACCCTAAACCTTAACCCTAAACCATAAACTCTAAACCCTAAACACAAAACCCTAGACACGAAACCCTAAACCTAAATGCTAAACACGAAATCCTAAACCCTAAACCTAAACCATTAATCATAAACCCTAAACCTAAACCTTAAACCCTAAACCCAAAATCCAGAATCTAAACCCAAAACCCTAAATACAAATTGTAAGCCTTTAACCCTAAACCGTAAGTTATAAACCATAAACCCTAATCTTAAACCCTAAACCCAAAACTCAAAACACTTAACCCTAGACCCTAAATTATAAATCCAAAACTCTTAATCCTAATACCAAAAACCCTAAACCATAAACCCTAATTCCTAAACCCTAAACCCACAAACCCTACACTATAGACCATAAACCCTAAATTGTAAACCCTAAATACTAAATCCTAAACCCCTTAACCATAAACCCTAAACACTAAATCCTAAATTCTAAAGCTTGAACCCTAAGCCCTAAACCCTAAACCCTAACTCTAAACCATAAACCCTAAACCTTCAACCCAAAACACTAAACACAAAACCATAAACCCTAAACCCTAAAACTAAACCATTAATCCTAAACCCTAAACCTAAACCCTAAATCTAAATTCTAAACCCTAAACCTTAAACCTTAAACTTTAAACCTAATGCGTAAACTACAAACCCTAAACCCTAACCTTAAACCCCAAACCATAAATGCTAAACCCTAAATCCTAAACTCAAAACACTAAACCCTACACCCTAAACCCTAATACATACACCCTAAATCTTAACGCCGAAACCTTAAACCCTAAACCATAGACCCTAAACCCTAAACTCTAAACCCTAAACCGAAAATCATATACCCTTTAACCCTAAACACTAAACCCTAAACAATAAACCCTAAACTCTAAACCTTAAACTCTAAACCCTAAACCATAAACCTAAACCCTAAACCCTAAATCCTAAACTCTAAACCCTAATCCCAGAACCCTAAACCCTAAACCCTAAACCCTAAATCCTAAACCTTAACCCTAAACCTTAACCCTAAACCATAAACTCTAAACCCTAAACACAAAACCCTAGACACGAAACACTAAATCTAAATGCTAAACTTGGAACCCTAAACCCTAAAGCCTAAACCCTAAACCTAAACCATTAATCATAAACCCTAAACCTACACCTTAAACCCTAAACCCCAAATCCAGAATCTAAACCCAAAACCCTAAACCTTCAACCCTAAATACTTAACTCTAAACTCTAAGCACTAACTGTAAGCCTTTAACCCTAAATCGTAAATTATAAACCCTAAACCCTAATCTTAAACCCTAAACCCTAAACCCTAAACCCAAACCCTAAACCCTAAATTCAAAACACTAAACCCCACACCCTAAATTCTAAATCCAAAACTCTTAGCCCTAAAACCCAAAACCCTAAAACCTGAACCTTAAACCATAAACCCTAATTCCTACACCCTAAACCCACACACCCTAAACCATCGACCATACACCCTAAACTCTAAATCCTAAACACTAAATCCTAAACCCCTTAACCATAAACCCTAAACCATAAATCCTAAATTCTAAACCTTAAACCCTAAACCCTAAACCTTAAACCCTAACACTAAACCAGAAACCATAAACCCAAAACCCTACACCCTAAACCCTACACCCTGACCCTAAACCATTAATCCTAAACCCTAAATCTAAATTGTAAACCCTAAACCCTAAACCTTAAACTTTAACCCTAATGCGCAAACTACAAACCCTAAACCCTAACCTTAAACCCTAAAACCTAAATCCTAAACTCAAAACCCTAAACCCTACACCCTATATTCTAAATCCCAAACTCTTAACCTAAACCCTAAACCCCAAATCCTAAACCTTAATATATAAACCCTAAATCTTAACCCCTAAACCTTAAACCCTAAACCATAGACCCTAAACCCTAAACTCTAAACCCTAAACCCTAAACCATATACCCCTTAACCCTAAAAACTAAACCCTAAATAATAAACCATAAACCCTAAACAATAAACCCTAAGCCATAAACCTTAAACTCTAAACCCTAAACGATAACCCTAAACTCTAAACCTTACACCCAAAACTCTAAACACTAAACCACTAATCCTAAACCCTAAACCTAAACACTCAACACTAAACCTTAAACCGTAAACGCTAAATTCCAAACTCTAAACCCTAAACCATTAATCCTAAACCCTAAACCTTACACTAAGCAATAAACCCTAAAGCCTAAACCCTAAATTCCAAACTCTAAACCCTAAACTCTAAATCCGAAACTCTGAACTTCAAACACTAAACCATTAACCCTAAGCCCTTAACCCTAATCCATAACCTAAAACCCTAAACCCAAAACCCTAAACCGTAAAACCTAAAACCTAAAACCTAAACCCTAAATCTAAACTCAAAATTCTAAACCCAAAATCCTAAACCCTAAATCATACACCCTAACCTCTAAACTTGGAACCCTAAATCCTAAACTCAAAAGCCTAACCAAAAACCCGAAACCCTAAATCGTAAAACCTAAACCCTAAACCCTAAACCCTATCCCTAAACCCTAAACATAAATTCTACACTCTAAACCCTAAACTCTAAACTGTAACCCCTAAACCCTAAACCCTAAAACCTAAACCCTAAACCCTAAACCCGAAACCTAAATCCAAAACCTTACACCCTAAACCCTAAATTCTAAACCCTAATTCCTAAACCCTTAAACCTAAATCCTAAACCCTAAGCCCTAAACCCTAAACCCTAAAACCTAAACTCTAACCCCTAAACCCTAAAACCTAAACCCTATACACTAAACACTAAACCTAAACCCTAAACCTTAAACTTAATCCATAAACCTTAATTTGTAAACCCTAAATTCCTAACCCTAAACCCTAAACTCTTGACCCTAAACCCTAAACTCTAAACCTTAATTCCTAAACCCTAAACCCTAAATCCTAAATTCTAAACCCTAAACCCTAACTATAAACCAAAAACCTTAAACCCTAAATTCTAACCCTAAAACCTAAATCCTAAACACTATGTTTGAAATCCTAAACCCTAAACTTTAAACCCTAAACATTAAACCTACAACTTGAAACCCTCAACCCCAAAACACAAACCCTAAACCCTAAATTCTATACCCTAAACCCTAAACCTAAACCATAAACCATAAAATATAGACCCTAAACCCTAAGCAATATAAATTATATGATAAACCCTAAACCATAATTACTAAACTTAAACCCTATACCCAATTTCATAAATTCTCAACCCTATACCCTGACCCTAAACCCTAAACCCTAACCATAAACTGTAAACCCTAAATCCTAAATTCTAAACCTTAAACCCTAAACCCTAATCCCAAAACCCTAAACCCTAAACCCTAACCCTAAACCTTAGCCCTAAACCCTAAACAGAAAACCCTAGACACGAAACCCTAAACCTAAATGCTAAACCTGGAACCCTAAACCCCAAACCTAAACCTTAAACCCTAAACACAAAATCCAAAATCTAAACCCTAAATCTTAACCCCAAAACCTTAAACCCTAAACCCTAAACTCTAAACCCAAAACCGAAAATCATATACCCTTTAACCCTAAACACTAAACCCTAAACAATAAACCCTAAACTCTAAACCTTAAACTCTAAACCCTAAACCATAAACCTAAACCCTAAACTCTAAATCCTAAACTCTAAACCCTAATCCCAAAACCCTAAACCCTAAACCCTAAATCCTAAACCCTAACCCTAAACCATAAACTCTAAACCCTAAACACAAAACCCTAGACACGAAACACTAAATCTAAATGCTAAACTTGGAACCCTAAACCCTAAACCCTAAACCCTAAACCTAAACCATTAATCATAAACCCTAAACCTACACCATAAACCCTAAACCCTAAACCTAAACCATTAATCATAAACCCTAAACCTACACCATAAACCCTAAACCCCAAATCCAAAATCTAAACCCAAAACCCTAAACCTTCAACCCTAAATACTTAACTCTAAACTCTAAACACTAACTGTAAGCCTTTAACCCTAAACCATAAATTATAAACCCTAAACCCTAATCTTAAACCCTAAACCCTAAACCCAAAACCCAAACCCTAAACCCTAAATTCAAAACACTAAACCCCAGAACCTAAATTCTAAATCCAAAACTCTTAGTCCTAAAACCCAAAACCCTAAAACCTAAACCCTAAACCATAAACCCTAATTCCTAAACCATAAACCCACAAACCCTACACCATAGACCATACACCCTAAACTCTAAATCCTAAACACTAAATCCAAAACCCTTTAACCATAAATCCTATATTCTAAACCTTAAACCCTAAATCTTGAACCCTAACACTAAACCATAAACCATAAACCATAAACCCAAAACCCTAAACCCTAAACCCTAAACCCTGACCCTAAACCATTAATCCTAAACCCTAAATCTAAATTCTAAACCCTAAACTCTAAACCCTAAACCTTAACCCTAATGTGTAGACTACAAACCCTAAGCCCTAACCTTAAACCCTAAACCCTAAACCCTAAAACCTAAATCCTAAACTCAAAACATAAACCCTAAACCCTAAACCCTATATTCTAAATCCCAAACTCTTAACCTAAACCCTAAACCCCAAACCCTAAACCTTAATACATAAACCCTAAATCTTAACCCCTGAACCTTAAACCCTAAACCATAGACCCTAAACTCTAAACTCTAAACCCTAAACCCTAAACCATATACCCCTTAACCCTAAAAACTAAACCCTAAACAATAAACCATAAACCTTAAACAATAAACCCTAAACCCTAAACCTTAAACTCTAAACCCTAAACCATAAACCTAAACTCTAAACCTTACACCCAAAACTCTAAACACTAAACCATTAATCCTAAACCCTAAACCTAAACACTCAACACTAAACCTTAAAGCGTAAACCCTAAATTCCAAACTCTAAACCCTAAACCACTAATCCTAAACCGTAAACCTAACACTAAGCAATAAACCCTAAAGCCTAAACCCTAAATTCCAAACTCTAAACCCTAAACTCTAAATCTGAAACTCTGAACTTCAAACACTAAACCATTAACCCTAAGCCCTTACCCCTAAACCATACCCTAAAACCCTAAACCCAAAACCCTAAACCCTAAAACCTAAAACCTAAAACCTAAACCCTAAACCTAAACTCTAAATTCTAAACCCAAAACCCTAAACCCTAAACTCTAAAGCCTAATGAAAAACCCTAAACCCTAAACCCAAACCTTAAACCCTAAACTCAAAACACTAAACCCCACACCTTAAATTCTAAATCCAAAACTCTTAACCCTAAAACCCAAAACCCTAAAACCTAAACCCTAAACCATAAACCCTAATTCCTAAACCCTAAACCCGAAACTCGAAACCCACAAACCCTACACCATAGACCATATAACCTAAACACTAAATCCTAAACCCCTTAACCATAAACCCTAAATCCTAAATCCAAAATTCTAAACCTTAAACCCTAAACCCTAAACCCTAAACCCTAAACCTACACCATAAACCATAAGCCCTAAACCCAAAACCCTAAATTCTAAATCTAAATCCTAAATCCTAACCCTAAACCACTAATCCTAAACCCTAAACAAAAACCCTATATATAAATTGTAAACCCTAAATCCTAAATCTTAAATTTTAACCCTAATGCGTAAACTACAAACTCTAAACCCTAAACTTAAACCCTAAACCATAAACCCAAAACACTAATTCCTAAACTCAAAACACTAAACCCTAAGCCCTAAACCCTATATTCTAAATCCCAAACTCTTAAACTAAACCCTAAACCCCAAACCCTAAACCCTAATACATAAACCCTAAATCTTAACCCCTAAACCTTACAACCTAAACCATGCACTCCTAAATGCTAAACCCTAAATCATATACCCCTTAACCCTAAATACTAAACCGTAAACAACAAACCATAAACCCTAAGCAATAAACCCTAAATCCTAAACCTTAAACTCTAAACCCTAAACCATAACACTAAACTCTAAATCTTACACCCAAAACTCTAAACACTAAACCATTAATCCTAAACCTAAACCTAAACACTTAGCACAAAACCTAAAAGCGTAAACCCTAAATTCCAGACTTTAAACCCTCAATTGTAAAACCTAAACCCTAAACCCTAGCCCTAAACCCTAAACATAAATCCTACATTCTAAACCCTAAACCCTAAACCCTACACCCTAAACCCTAAACTCTAAACCCTAAATAGTAAATCCTAAACCCTAAACACTAAACCCTAAACCTTAAACTTAAACCATAAACCCTAATATGTAAACCCTAAACACTAAACCCTAAACAAAAACCCTATATCTAAATTGTAAACCCTAAATCCTAAATCTTAAATTTTAACCCTAATGCGTAAACTACAAACTCTAAACCCTAAACTTAAACCCTAAACCATAAACCCAAAACACTAATTCCTAAACTCAAAACACTAAACCCTAAGCCCTAAACCCTATATTCTAAATCCCAAACTCTTAGACTAAACCCTAAACCCCAAACCCTAAACCTTAATACATAAACCCTAAATCTTAACCCCTGAACCTTAAACCCTAAACCATAGACCCTAAACCCTAAACTCTAAACCCTAAACCCTAAACCATATACCCCTTAACCCTAAAAACTAAACCCTAAACAATAAACCATAAACCTTAAACAATAAACCCTAAACCCTAAACCTTAAACTCTAAACCCTAAACCATAAACCTAAACTCTAAACCTTACACCCAAAACTCTAAACACTAAACCATTAATCCTAAACCCTAAACCTAAACACTCAACACTAAACCTTAAAGCGTAAACCCTAAATTCCAAACTCTAAACCCTAAACCACTAATCCTAAACCGTAAACCCTAAATCCTAAATCCTAACCCTAAACCATAAACTCTAAACCCTAAACACAAAACCCTAGACACGAAACACTAAATCTAAATGCTAAACTTGGAACCCTAAACCCTAAACCCTAAACCCTAAACCCTAAACCTAAACCATTAATCATAAACCCTAAACCTACACCATAAACCCTAAACCCTAAACCTAAACCATTAATCATAAACCCTAAACCTAAACCTTAAACCCTAAACCCCAAATCCAGAATCTAAACCCAAAATCCTAAACCTTCAACCCTAAATATAAAACTCTAAACTCTAAACACTAAAAATAAGCCTTTAAGCCTAAACCGTAAATTATAAACCCTAAACCCTAATCTTAAACCCTAAATGCTAAACCCTAAACCCTAAACCCAAACCCTAAACCCTAAACTCAAAACACTAAACCCCACACCCTAAATTCTAAATTCAAAACTCTTAACCCTAAAACCCAAAACCCTTAAACCTAAATGCTAAACCATAAACCCTAAACCCGAAACCCTAAACCCACAAACCCTACACCATAGACCATACACCCTAAACTCTAAAACCTAAACACTAAATCCTAAACCCCTTAACCATAAACCCTAAACCCAAAATCCAAAATTCTAAACCTTACACCCTAAACCCTAAACCCTAACACTAAACCGTAAATCATAAACCATAAACCCAAAACCCTAAACCCTAAACCCTAAACCCTGACCCTAAACCATTAATCCTAAACCCTAAATCTAAATTCTAAACCCTAAACCTTAAACCTTAAACTTTAAACCTAATGCGTAAACTACAAACCTTAAACCCTAAACCCTAAACCCTAAAATATAAATCCTAAATTCAAAACACTAAACCCTAAACACTAAACCCTACACCCTATATTCTAAATCCCAAACTCTTAACCCAAACCTTAAACCTTAATACATAAACCCTAAATCTTAACCCCTAAACCTTAAACCCTAAACCATAGACCCTAAACCCTAAACTCTAAACCCTAAACCCTAAACCATATACCCCTTAACCCTAAAAACTAAACCCTAAACAATAAGCCATAATAAACCCTAAACTATAACCCTAAATTCTAAACCTTACACCCAAAACTCTAAACACTAAACCATTAATTCTAAACCCTAAACCTAAACACTCAACACTAAACCTTAAAGCGTAAACCCTAAATTCCAAACTCTAAACCCTAAACCATTAATCCTAAACCCTAAACCTTACACTAAGCAATAAACCCTAAAGCCTAAACCCTAAATTCCAAACTCTAAATATGAAACTCTGAACTTCAAACACTAAACCAATAACCCTAAGCCCCTACCCCTAAACCATACCCTAAAACCCTAAATCCAAAACCCTAAACTCTAAAACATAAAACCTAAAACCTAAATCCTAAACCTAAACCCTAAACCCTAAACCCTAAACCCAAAATCGTAAATTCTACACCCAAAATTGTAAACTCTAAACCCTAAACCCTAAACCCTAAACCCAAACCCTAAACCCTAAACTCTAAACCCTAAACCCCAAACCCTACACCCTAAATTCTAAATCACACACTCTTAACCCTAAAACCCAAAACCCTAAAACCTAAACCCTAAACCATAAACCCTAATTCCTAAACCCTAAACCCGAAACTCGAAACCCACAAACCCTACACCATAGACCATATAACCTAAACACTAAATCCTAAACCCCTTAACCATAAACCCTAAATCCTAAATCCAAAATTCTAAACCTTAAACCCTAAACCCTAAACCCTAAACCCTAAACCTACACCATAAACCATAAGCCCTAAACCCAAAACCCTAAATTCTAAATCTAAATCCTAAATCCTAACCCTAAACCACTAATCCTAAACCCTAAACAAAAACCCTATATCTAAATTGTAAACCCTAAATCATAAATCTTAAATTTTAACCCTAATGCGTAAACTACAAACTCTAAACCCTAAACTTAAACCCTAAACCATAAACCCAAAACACTAATTCCTAAACTCAAAACACTAAACCCTAAGCCCTAAACCCTATATTCTAAATCCCAAACTCTTAAACTAAACATTAAACCCCAAACCCTAAACCCTAACACATAAACCCTAATTCTTAACCCCTAAACCTTAGACCCTAAACCACAGACCCTAAATGCTAAACCCTAAATCATACACCCCTTAATCCTAAACACTAAACCGTAAACAACAAACCATAAACCCTAAGCAATAAACCCTAAATCCTAAACCTTAAACTCTAAACCCTAAACCAAAACACTAAACTCTAAACCTTACACCCAAAACTCTAAACACTAAACCATTAATCCTAAACCCTAAACCTAAACACTTAGCACTAAACCTTAGAGTGTAAACCCTAAATTCCAGACTTTAAACCCTAAATTGTAAAACCTAAACCCTAAACCCTAGCCCTAAACCCTAAACATAAATCCTTAATTCTAAACCCTAAACCCTAAACCCTACACCCTAAACCCTAAACTCTAAACCCTAAATAGTAAATCCTAAACCCTAAACACTAAACCCTAAACCTTAAACTTAAACCATAAACCCTAATTTGTAAACCCTAAATTCCTAACCCTAAACCCAAAACTCCAGAACCTAAACCTAAACCCTAAACCCTAAACTCTAAACCCCAATTCCTAAATCCTAAACCCTAAATCCCAAATCCTAAACCCTAAACCCTAACTATAAACCCTAAACCCTAAACCCTAAACTCTAAACCCTAATTCCTAAACCCTAAACCCTAAATCCTAAACTCTAAACCCTAAACCCTAACTATAAACCCTAAACCCTAAACCTTAAACCTTAAACCCTAAATTCTAAACCTAAAACCTAAATCCTAAACCCTACGTCCAAAATCCTAAACCCCAACCTTAAACCCTAAATATTAAACACTAAACCCTAAACCTACAACTTGAAACCCTCAACCCTAAAACACAAACCCTAAATCCTAAACTCTATACCCTAAACCATAAATCATAAAATATAAACCCTGAACCCTAAGCAATATAAATTATACGATAATCCCTAAACCATAATTACTAAACTTAAACCCTATACCCAATTTCATAAATTCTCAACCCTATACCCTAACCCTAAACCATAATTCCTAAACCCTAAACCCTAACCCTAAACCATAAACCTAAACCCTAAACCCTAAATCCTAAACTCTAAACCCTAATCCCAAAATCATAAGCCCTAAACCCTAAACCCTAAACCCTAACCCTAACTCTTAACCCTAAACCCTAAACTCTAAACCCTAAACACAAAACCCTAGACATGAAACCCTAAACCTAAATGCTAAACTTTGAACCATAAACCCTAAACCCTAAACCTAAACCATTAATCATTAACCCTAAACCTAAACTTCAAACCCTAAATCTCAACTCCATAATCTAAACCCAAAACCCTAAACCTTCAACCCTAAATACTAAACTCTAAACTCAAACACTAATCAGAAGCCTTTCACCCTAAATCATATTATAAATCCTAAACGCTAATCTTAAACCCTAAACCCTAAACCCTAAACCCAAACCTTAAACCCTAAACTCAAAACACTAAACCCCACACCCTAAATTATAAATCCAAAACTCTTAGCCCTAAAACCCAAAACCCTAAAACCTAAACCCTAAACCATAAATCCTAATTCCTAAATCCGAAACCCTAAACCCACAAACCCTACACCATAGACCATACACCCTAAACTCTAAACCCTAAACACTAAATCCTAAACCCCTTAACCATAAACCCTAAACCATAAATCCTAAACTCTAAACCCTCATCCCAAAACCCTAAACCGTAAACCCTAAATCCTAAATCCTAACCCTAAACCATAAACTCTAAACCCTAAACACAAAACCCTAGACACGAAACACTAAATCTAAATGCTAAACTTGGAACCCTAAACCCTAAACCCTAAACCCTAAACCCTAAACCTAAACCATTAATCATAAACCCTAAACCTACACCATAAACCCTAAACCCTAAACCTAAACCATTAATCATAAACCCTAAACCTACACCATAAACCCTAAACCCCAAATCCAAAATCTAAACCCAAAACCCTAAACCTTCAACCCTAAATACTTAACTCTAAACTCTAAACACTAATCAGAAGCCTTAACCCTAAACCATAAATTATAAACCCTAAACCCTAATCTTAAACCCTAAACCCTAAACCCAAAACCCAAACCCTAAACCCTAAATTCAAAACACTAAACCCCAGACCCTAAATTCTAAATCCAAAACTCTTAGTACTAAAACCCAAAACCCTAAAACCTAAACCCTAAACCATAAACCCTAATTCCTAAACCATAAACCCACAAACCCTACACCATAGACCATACACCCTAAACTCTAAATCCTAAACACTAAATCCAAAACCCTTTAACCATAAACCCTAAACCATAAATCCTATATTCTAAACCTTAAACCCTAAATCTTGAACCCTAACACTAAACCATAAACCATAAACCATAAACCCAAAACCCTAAACCCTAAACCCTAAACCCTGACCCTAAACCATTAATCCTAAACCCTAAATCTAAATTCTAAACCCTAAACTCTAAACCCTAAACCTTAACCCTAATGTATAGACTACAAACCCTAAGCCCTAACCTTAAACCCTAAACCCTAAACCCTAAAACCTAAATCCTAAACTCAAAACATAAACCCTAAACCCTAAACCCTATATTCTAAATCCCAAACTCTTAACCTAAACCCTCAACCCCAAACCCTAAACCTTAATACATAAACCCTAAATCTTAACCCCTGAACCTTAAACCCTAAACCATAGACCCTAAACCCTAAACTCTAAACCCTAAACCCTAAACCATATACCCCTTAACCCTAAAAACTAAACTCAAACAATAAACCATAAACCTTAAAACAATAAACACTAAACCCTAAGCCTTAAACTCTAAACCCTAAACCAAAAACCTAAACTCTAAACCTTACACCCAAAACTCTAAACACTAAACCATTAATCCTAAACCCTAAACCTAAACACTCAACACTAAACCCAAAGCGTAAACCCTAAATTCCAAACTCTAAACCCTAAACCACTAATCCTAAACCGTAAACCTAACACTAAGCAATAAACCCTAAAGCCTAAACCCTAAATTCCAAACTCTAAACCCTACGCTCTAAATCTGAAACTCTGAACTTCAAACACTAAACCATTAACCCTAAGCCCTTACCCCTAAACCATACCCTAAAACCCTAAACCCAAAACCCTAAACCCTAAAACCTAAAACCTAAAACCTAAACCCTAAACCTAAACTCTAAATTCTAAACCCAAAACCCTAAACCCTAAATCCTACACCCTAACTACAAAACATGGAACCCTAAACACTAAACTCTAAAGCCTAATGAAAAACCCTAAACCCTAAACCCAAACCTTAAACCCTAAACTCAAAACACTAAACCCCACACCTTAAATTCTAAATCCAAAACTCTTAACCCTAAAACCCAAAACCCTAAAACCTAAACCCTAAACCATAAACCCTAATTCCTAAACCCTAAACCCGAAACTCGAAACCCACAAACCCTACACCATAGACCATATAACCTAAACACTAAATCCTAAACCCTAAACCCTAAACCCTAAATCCTAAATCCAAAATTCTAAACCTTAAACCCTAAACCCTAAACCCTAAACCCTAAACCTACACCATAAACCATAAGCCCTAAACCCAAAACCCTAAATTCTAAATCTAAATCCTAAATCCTAACCCTAAACCACTAATCCTAAACCCTAAACAACAACCCTATATCTAAATTGTAAACCCTAAATCATAAATCTTAAATTTTAACCCTAATGCGTAAACTACAAACTCTAAACCCTAAACTTAAACCCTAAACCATAAACCCAAAACACTAATTCCTAAACTCAAAACACTAAACCCTAAGCCCTAAACCCTATATTCTAAATCCCAAACTCTAAAACTAAACCCTAAACCCCAAACCCTAAACCCTAATACATAAACCCTAAATCTTAACCCCTAAACCTTACAACCTAAACCACAGACCCTAAATGCTAAACCCTAAATCATATACCCCTTAACCCTAAACACTAAATCGTAAACAACAAACCATAAACCCTAAGCAATAAACCCTAAATCCTAAACCTTAAACTCTAAACCCTAAACCATAACACTAAACTCTAAATCTTACACCCAAAACTCTAAACACTAAACCATTAATCCTAAACCCTAAACCTAAACACTTAGCACAAAACCTAAAAGCGTAAACCCTAAATTCCATACTTTAAACCCTAAATTGTAAAACCTAAACCCTAAACCCTAGCCCTAAACCCTAAAAATAAATCCTACATTCTAAACCCTAAACCCTAAACCCTACACCCTAAACCATAAACTCTAAACCCTAAATAGTAAATCCTAAACCCTAAACACTCAACCCTAAACCTTAAACTTAAACCATAAACCCTAATTTGTAAACCCTAAATTCCTAACCCTAAACCCAAAACTCCAGAACCTAAACCTTAAACCCTAAACCCTAAACTCTAAACCCTAATTCCTAAATCCTAAACCCTAAATCCCAAACTCTAAACCCTAAACCCTAACTATAAACCCTAAACCCTAAACCCTAAACTCTAAACCCTAATTCCTAAACCCTAAACCCTAAATCCTAAACTCTAAACCCTAAACCCTAACTATAAACCCTAAACCCTAAACCTTAAACCTTAAACCCTAAATTCTAAACCTAAAACCTAAATCCTAAACCCTACGTCCAAAATCCTAAACCCTGAACCTTAAACCCTAAATATTAAACACTAAACCCTAAACCTACAACTTGAAACCCTCAACCCTAAAACACAAACCCTAAATCCTAAACTCTATACCCTAAACCATAAATCATAAAATATAAACCCTGAACCCTAAGCAATATAAATTATACGATAATCCCTAAACCATAATTACTAAACTTAAACCCTATACCCAATTTCATAAATTCTCAACCCTATACCCTAACCCTAAACCATAATTCCTAAACCCTAAACCCTAACCCTAAACCATAAACCTAAACCCTAAACCCTAAATCCTAAACTCTAAACCCTAATCCCAAAATCCTAAACCCTAAACCCTAAACCCTAAACCCTAACCCTAACTCTTAACCCTAAACCCTAAACTCTAAACCCTAAACACAAAACCCTAGACATGAAACCCTAAACCTAAATGCTAAACTTGGAACCCTAAACCCTAAACCCTAAACCTAAACTTCAAACCCTAAACCTCAAATCCAGAATCTAAACCCAAAACCCTAAACCTTCAACCCTAAATACTAAACTCTAACCTCAAAACATTAACTCTAATCAATACACCCTAAACTTCATATTCTAAATCCTAATCCCAAATCTTAAACCCTAAACCCTAAACCCTAAACCCAAACCTTAAACCCTAAACTCAAAACACTAAACCCAACACCCTAAATTATAAATCCAAAACTCTTAGCCCTAAAACCCAAAACCCTAAAACCTAAACCCTAAACCATAAATCCTAATTCCTAACCAAACCCTAAACCCACAAACCCTACACCATAGACCATACACCCTAAACTCTAAACCCTAAACACTAAATCCTAAACCCCTTAACCATAAACCCTAAACCATAAATCCTAAATTCTAAACTTTAAACCCTAAAGCCTAAACCTTAAACCCTAACACTAAACCATAAACCATAAACCATAAACCTAAAACCCTAAACCCTAAACCCTAAACCCTAAACCCTACACCCTGACCCTAAACCATTAATCTTAAACCCTAGATCTAAATTGTAAACCCTAAACCCTAAACCTTAAACTTTAACCCTAATGCGTAAACTACAAATCCTATACCCTAACCTTAAACCCTAAACCATAAACCCTAAACCCTAAATCCTAAACTCAAAACACTAAACCCTAAAACCTAAACCCTATATTCTAAATCCTAAAACTCTTAACCTAAACCCTAAACCATAAAACATAAACCCTAAATGTTAACCCCTAAACCTTAAACTTTAACCCTAATGCGTAAACTACAAACCCTATACCCTAACCTTAAACTCTAAACCATAAACCCTAAACCCTAAATCCTAAACTCAAAACCCTAAACCCTATATTCTAAATCCCAAACTCATAACCTAAACCCTAAACCTTAACACATAAACCCTAAATCTTAACCCCTAAACCTTAAACCCTAAACCATAGACCTTAAACCCAAAACTCTAAACCCTAAACCCTAAATCATATACCCCTTAACCCAAAAAACTAAAATTAAACCATAATTACTAAACTTAAAACCTATACCCAATTTCATAAATTCTCAACCCTATACCCTGACCCTAAACCCTAAACCCTAAACCCTAAACCCTAACCCTAAACTATAAACCTAAACCCTAAACCCTAAATCCTAAACTCTACACCTTAAACCCTAAACCCTAATCCAAAAACCCTAAACCCTAAACCCTAAACCCTAACCCTAAACCTTAACCCTAAACCCTAAACTCTAAACCCTAAACACAAAACCGTAGACATGAAACCCTAAATCTAAACGCTAAACCCGGAACCCTACACCCTAAATTACAAATACAAAACTCTTAATCCTAATACCCAAAACCCTAAACCATAAACCCTAATTCCTAAACCCTAAACCCACAAACCCTACACCATAGACCATAAACCCTAAACTCTAAACCCTAAACACTAAATCCTAAATTCTAAACCTTGAACTCTAAGCCCTAAACCCTAAACCCTAAACCCTAAACCTAAATCATAAACCTAAACCCTAAACCCTAAATCCTAAACTCTAAACCTTAAACCCTAAACCCTAATCCCAAAACCCTAAACCCTAAACCTAAACCCTAGCCCTAAACTTTAACCATAAACCCTAAACTCTAAACCCTAAACACTAAATCCTAAACCCCTTAACCATAAACCCTAAACCATAAATCCTAAATTCTAAACTTTAAACCCTAAAGCCTAAACCTTAAACCCTAACACTAAACCATAAACCATAAACCCTAAACCCTAAACCCTAAACCCTAAACCCTACACCCTGACCCTAAACCATTAATCTTAAACCCTAGATCTAAATTGTAAACCCTAAACCCTAAACCTTAAACTTTAACCCTAATGCGTAAACTACAAATCCTATACCCTAACCTTTAACCCTAAACCATAAACCCTAAACCATAAACCCTAAACCCTAAATCCTAAACTCAAAACACTAAACCCTAAACCCTAAACCCTATATTCTAAATCCCAAACTCTTAACCTAAACCCTAAACCATAAAACATAAACCCTAAATGTTAACCCCTAAACCTTAAACTTTAACCCTAATGCGTAAACTACAAACCCTATACCCTAACCTTAAACTCTAAACCATAAACCCTAAACCCTAAATCCTAAACCCAAAACCCTAAACCCTATATTCTAAATCCCAAACTCTTAACCTAAACCCTAAACCTTAACACATAAACCCTAAATCTTAACCCCTAAACCTTCAACCCAAAACTCTAAACCCTAAACCCTAAATCATATACCCCTTAACCCAAAAAACTAAAACTAAACCATAATTACTAAACTTAAAACCTATACCCAATTTCATAAATTCTCAACCCTATACCCTGACACTAAACCCTAAACCCTAAACCCTAAACCCTAACCCTATACTATAAACCTAAACCCTGACACTAAACCCTAAACCCTAAACCCTAAACCCTAACCCTAAACTATAAACCTAAACCCTAAACCCTAAATCCTAAACTCTACACCTTAAACCCTAAACCCTAATCCAAAAACCCTAAACCCTAAACCCTAAACCCTAACCCTAAACCCTAAACTCTAAACCCTAAACACAAAACCGTAGACATGAAACCCTAAATCTAAACGCTAAACCCGAAACCCTACACCCTAAATTATAAATCCAAATTTCTTAATCCTAATACCCAAAACCCTAAACCATAAACCCTAATTCCTAAACCCTAAACCCACAAACCCTACACCATAGACCATGAACCCTAAACTCTAAACACTAAACACTAAATCCTAAATTCTAAACCATGAACTCTAAGCCCTAAACCCTAAACCCTAAACCCTAACCCTAAATTATAAACCTAAACCCTAAACCCTAAATCCAACACTCCAAACCCTAATCCCAGAACCCTAAACCCTAAACCCTAAACCCTAAATCCTAAACCTTAACCCTAAACCTTAACCCTAAACCATAAACTCTAAACCCTAAACACAAAACCCTAGACACGAAACCCTAAACCTAAATGCTAAACACGAAATCCTAAACCCTAAACCTAAACCATTAATCATAAACCCTAAACCTAAACCTTAAACCCTAAACCCAAAATCCAGAATCTAAACCCAAAACCCTAAATACAAATTGTAAGCCTTTAACCCTAAACCGTAAGTTATAAACCATAAACCCTAATCTTAAACCCTAAACCCTAAACTCAAAACACTTAACCCTACACCCTAAATTATAAATCCAAAACTCTTAATCCTAATACCAAAAACCCTAAACCATAAACCCTAATTCCTAAACCCTAAACCCACAAACCCTACACTATAGACCATAAACCCTAAATTGTAAACCCTAAATACTAAATCCTAAACCCCTTAACCATAAACCCTAAACACTAAATCCTAAATTCTAAAGCTTGAACCCTAAGCCCTAAACCCTAAACCCTAACTCTAAACCATAAACCCTAAACCTTCAACCCAAAACACTAAACACAAAACCATAAACCCTAAACCCTAAAACTAAACCATTAATCCTAAACCCTAAACCTAAACCCTAAATCTAAATTCTAAACCCTAAACCTTAAACCTTAAACTTTAAACCTAATGCGTAAACTACAAACCCTAAACCCTAACCTTAAACCCCAAACCATAAATGCTAAACCCTAAATCCTAAACTCAAAACACTAAACCCTACACCCTAAACCCTAATACATACACCCTAAATCTTAACGCCGAAACCTTAAACCCTAAACCATAGACCCTAAACCCTAAACTCTAAACCCTAAACCGAAAATCATATACCCTTTAACCCTAAACACTAAACTCTAAACAATAAACCCTAAACTCTAAACCTTAAACTCTAAACCCTAAACCATAAACCTAAACCCTAAACCCTAAATCCTAAACTCCAAACCCTAATCCCAGAACCCTAAACCCTAAACCCTAAACCCTAAATCCTAAACCTTAACCCTAAACCTTAACCCTAAACCATAAACTCTAAACCCTAAACACAAAACCCTAGACACGAAACACTAAATCTAAATGCTAAACTTGGAACCCTAAACCCTAAAGCCTAAACCCTAAACCTAAACCATTAATCATAAACCCTAAACCTACACCTTAAACCCTAAACCCCAAATCCAAAATCTAAACCCAAAACCCTAAACCTTCAACCCTAAATACTTAACTCTAAACTCTAAGCACTAACTGTAAGCCTTTAACCCTAAATCGTAAATTATAAACCCTAAACCCTAATCTTAAACCCTAAACCCTAAACCCTAAACCCAAACCCTAAACCCTAAATTCAAAACACTAAACCCCACACCCTAAATTCTAAATCCAAAACTCTTAGCCCTAAAACCCAAAACCCTAAAACCTGAACCTTAAACCATAAACCCTAATTCCTACACCCTAAACCCACACACCCTAAACCATCGACCATACACCCTAAACTCTAAATCCTAAACACTAAATCCTAAACCCCTTAACCATAAACCCTAAACCATAAATCCTAAATTCTAAACCTTAAACCCTAAACCCTAAACCTTAAACCCTAACACTAAACCGTAAACCAGAAACCATAAACCCAAAACCCTACACCCTAAACCCTACACCCTGACCCTAAACCATTAATCCTAAACCCTAAATCTAAATTGTAAACCCTAAACCCTAAACCTTAAACTTTAACCCTAATGCGCAAACTACAAACCCTAAACCCTAACCTTAAACCCTAAACCCTAAACCCTTAAACCTAAATCCTAAACTCAAAACACTAAACCCTAAACCCTAAACCCTACACCCTATATTCTAAATCCCAAACTCTTAACCTAAACCCTAAACCCCAAACCCTAAACCTTAATACATAAACCCTAAATCTTAACCCCTAAACCTTAAACCCTAAACCATAGACCCTAAACCCTAAACTCTAAACCCTAAACCCTAAACCATATACCCCTTAACCCTAAAAACTAAACCCTAAATAATAAACCATAAACCCTAAACAATAAACCCTAAGCCATAAACCTTAAACTCTAAACCCTAAACGATAACCCTAAACTCTAAACCTTACACCCAAAACTCTAAACACTAAACCACTAATCCTAAACCCTAAACCTAAACACTCAACACTAAACCTTAAACCGTAAACGCTAAATTCCAAACTCTAAACCCTAAACCATTAATCCTAAACCCTAAACCTTACACTAAGCAATAAACCCTAAAGCCTAAACCCTAAATTCCAAACTCTAAACCCTAAACTCTAAATCCGAAACTCTGAACTTCAAACACTAAACCATTAACCCTAAGCCCTTAACCCTAATCCATAACCTAAAACCCTAAACCCAAAACCCTAAACTGAAACCTAAAACCTAAAACCTAAACCCTAAATATAAACTAAAAATTCTAAACCCAAATTCCTAAACCCTAAATCTTACACCCTAAAATATAAACTTGGAACCCTAAATCATTATCTCAAAAGCCTAACCCTAAACCCGAAACCCTAAATCGTAAAACCTAAACCCTAAACCCTAAATCCTATCCCAAAACCCTAAACATAAATTCTACACTCTAAACCCTAAACTCTAAACTGTAACCCCTAAACCCTAAACCCTAAAACCTAAACCCTATACACTAAACCCTAAACCTAAACCCTAAACCTTAAACCCTAAACCCTAAACTCTAAACCCTAATTCCTAAACCCTAAACCCTAAATCCTAAACCCTAAATCCTAAACCCTAAACCCTAAACTCTTATCCCTAAACCGTAAAACTTAAACCCTATACACTAAACCCTAAACCTTAAACTTAAACCATAAACCCTAATTTGTAAACCCTAAATTCCTAACCCTAAACCCTAAACTCTTGACCCTAAACCCTAAACTCTAAACCTTAATTCCTAATCCCTAAACCC
Source organism: Solanum pinnatisectum (assembly GCA_035578085.1). NCBI lineage: Eukaryota > Viridiplantae > Streptophyta > Magnoliopsida > Solanales > Solanaceae > Solanum > Solanum pinnatisectum. The sequence goes on from CM069078.1 coordinate 16,683,752, forward strand.
TAAATCCTAAATTCTAAACCCTAAACCCTAACTATAAACCAAAAACCTTAAACCCTAAATTCTAACCCTAAAACCTAAATCCTAAACCCTATGTTTGAAATCCTAAACCCTAAACTTTAAACCCTAAACATTAAACCTACAACTTGAAACCCTCAACCCCAAAACACAAACCCTAAACCCTAAACTCTATACCCTAAACCCTAAACCTAAACCATAAACCATAAAATATAGACCCTAAACCCTAAGCAATATAAATTATATGATAAACCCTAAACCATAATTACTAAACTTAAACCCTATACCCAATTTCATAAATTCTCAACCCTATACCCTGACCCTAAACCCTAAACCCTAACCCTAAACCGTAAACCCTAAATCCTAAATTCTAAACCTTAAACCCTAAACCCTAATCCCAAAACCCTAAACCCTAAACCCTAACCCTAAACCTTAACCCTAAACCCTAAACAGAAAACCCTAGACACGAAACCCTAAACCTAAATGCTAAACCTGGAACCCTAAACCCCAAACCTAAACCTTAAACCCTAAACACAAAATCCAGAATCTAAACCCTAAATCTTAACCTCAAAACCTTAAACCCTAAACCCTAAACTCTAAACCCAAAACCGAAAATCATATACCCTTTAACCCTAAACACTAAACCCTAAACAATAAACCCTAAACTCTAAACCTTAAACTCTAAACCCTAAACCATAAACCTAAACCCTAAACTCTAAATCCTAAACTCTAAACCCTAATCCCAAAACCCTAAACCCTAAACCCTAAATCCTAAACCCTAACCCTAAACCATAAACTCTAAACCCTAAACACAAAACCCTAGACACGAAACACTAAATCTAAATGCTAAACTTGGAACCCTAAACCCTAAACCCTAAACCCTAAACCTAAACCATTAATCATAAACCCTAAACCTACACCATAAACCCTAAACCCTAAACCTAAACCATTAATCATAAACCCTAAACCTACACCATAAACCCTAAACCCCAAATCCAAAATCTAAACCCAAAACCCTAAACCTTCAACCCTAAATACTTAACTCTAAACTCTAAACACTAACTGTAAGCCTTTAACCCTAAACCATAAATTATAAACCCTAAACCCTAATCTTAAACCCTAAACCCTAAACCCAAAACCCAAACCCTAAACCCTAAATTCAAAACACTAAACCCCACACCCTAAATTCTAAATCCAAAACTCTTAGTCCTAAAACCCAAAACCCTAAAACCTAAACCCTAAACCATAAACCCTAATTCCTAAACCCTAAACCCAAAAACCCTACACCATAGACCATACACCCTAAACTCTAAATCCTAAACACTAAATCCAAAACCCTTTAACCATAAATCCTATATTCTAAACCTTAAACCCTAAATCTTGAACCCTAACACTAAACCATAAACCATAAACCATAAACCCAAAACCCTAAACCCTAAACCCTAAACCCTGACCCTAAACCATTAATCCTAAACCCTAAATCTAAATTCTAAACCCTAAACTCTAAACCCTAAACCTTAACCCTAATGTGTAGACTACAAACCCTAAGCCCTAACCTTAAACCCTAAACCCTAAACCCTAAAACCTAAATCCTAAACTCAAACCATAAACCCTAAACCCTAAACCCTATATTCTAAATCCCAAACTCGTAACCTAAACCCTAAACCCCAAACCCTAAACCTTAATACATAAACCCTAAATCTTAACCCCTGAACCTTAAACCCTAAACCATAGACCCTAAACCCTAAACTCTAAACCCTAAACCCTAAACCATATACCCCTTAACCCTAAAAACTAAACCCTAAACAATAAACCATAAACCTTAAACAATAAACCCTAAACCCTAAACCTTAAACTCTAAACCCTAAACCATAAACCTAAACTCTAAACCTTACACCCAAAACTCTAAACACTAAACCATTAATCCTAAACCCTAAACCTAAACACTCAACACTAAACCTTAAAGCGTAAACCCTAAATTCCAAACTCTAAACCCTAAACCACTAATCCTAAACCGTAAACCTAACACTAAGCAATAAACCCTAAAGCCTAAACCCTAAATTCCAAACTCTAAACCCTAAACTCTAAATCTGAAACTCTGAACTTCAAACACTAAACCATTAACCCTAAGCCCTTACCCCTAAACCATACCCTAAAACCCTAAACCCAAAACCCTAAACCCTAAAACCTAAAACCTAAAACCTAAACCCTAAACCTAAACTCTAAATTCTAAACCCAAACTTAAACCTAACTAAACTTGGAACCCTAAACCCTAAACTCTAAAGCCTAATGAAAAACCCTAAACCCTAAACCCAAACCTTAAACCCTAAACTCAAAACACTAAACCCCACACCTTAAATTCTAAATCCAAAACTCTTAACCCTAAAACCCAAAACCCTAAAACCTAAACCCTAAACCATAAACCCTAATTCCTAAACCCTAAACCCGAAACTCGAAACCCACAAACCCTACACCATAGACCATATAACCTAAACACTAAATCCTAAACCCCTTAACCATAAACCCTAAATCCTAAATCCAAAATTCTAAACATTAAACACTAAACCCTAAACTCTAAACCCTAAACCTACACCATAAATCATAAGCCCTAAACCCAAAACCCTAAATTCTAAATCTAAATCCTAAATCCTAACCCTAAACCACTAATCCTAAACCCTAAACAAAACCCTATATCTAAATTGTAAACCCTAAATCCTAAATCTTAAATTTTAACCCTAATGCGTAAACTACAAACTCTAAACCCTAAACTTAAACCCTAAACCATAAACCCAAAACACTAATTCCTAAACTCAAAACACTAAACCCTAAGCCCTAAACCCTATATTCTAAATCCCAAACTCTTAAACTAAACCCTAAACCCCAAACCCTAAACCCTAATACATAAACCCTAAATCTTAACCCCTAAACCTTACAACCTAAACCACCATTCTAAATGCTAAACCCTAAATCATATACCCCTTAACCCTAAACACTAAACCGTAAACAACAAACCATAAACCCTAAGCAATAAACCCTAAATCCTAAACCTTAAACTCTAAACCCTAAACCATAACACTAAACTCTAAATCTTACACCCAAAACTCTAAACACTAAACCATTAATCCTAAACCCTAAACCTAAACACTTAGCACAAAACCTAAAAGCGTAAACCCTAAATTCCAGACTTTAAACCCTAAATTGTAAAACCTAAACCCTAAACCCTAGCCCTAAACCCTAAACATAAATCCTACATTCTAAACCCTAAACCCTAAACCCTACACCCTAAACCCTAAACTCTAAACCCTAAATAGTAAATCCTAAACCCTAAACACTCAACACTAAACCTTAAAGCGTAAACCCTAAATTCCAAACTCTAAACTCTAAACCATTAATCCTAAACCATAAACGTAACACAAAGCAATAAACCCTAAAGCCTAAACCCTAAATTCCAAACTCTAAACCCTAAACTCTAAATCTGAAACTCTGAACTTCAAACACTAAACCATTAACCCTAAGCCCTTACCCCTAAACCATACCCTAAAACCCTAAACCCAAAACCCTAAACCCTAAAACCTAAAACCTAAAACCTAAACCCTAAACCTAAACTCTAAATTCTAAACCCAAAACCCTAAACCCTAAATCCTACACCCTAACTACTAAACTTGGAACCCTAAACCCTAAACTTTAAAGCCTAATGAAAAACCCAAAACCCTAAATCGTAAAACCTAAACCCTAAACCCTAACCCTAAACACTAAACATAAATTCTAAACCCAAAACCCTAAACCCTAAACTGTAACCCCTAAACCCAAAAACCTAAACCCTATACACTAAACCCTAAACCTAAACCCTAAACCATAAACCCTAAACCCTAAACTCTAAACCCTAATTCCTAAACCCTAAAACCTAAATCCTAAACCCTAAACCCAAAACCCTAAACCCTAAACCCTAAACTCTAACCCCTAAACCCTAAAACCTAAATAGTAAATCCTAAACCCTAAACACTCAACACTAAACCTTAAAGCGTAAACCCTAAATTCCAAACTCTAAACCCTAAACCATTAATCCTAAACCGTAAACCTAACACTAAGCAATAAACCCTAAAGCCTAAACCCTAAATTCCAAACTCTAAACCCTAAACTCTAAATCTGAAACTCTGAACTTCAAACACTAAACCATTAACCCTAAGCCCTTACCCCTAAACCATACCCTAAAACCCTAAACCCAAAACCCTAAACCCTAAAACCTAAAACCTAAAACCTAAACCCTAAACCTAAACTCTAAATTCTAAACCCAAAACCCTAAACCCTAAATCCTACACCCTAACTACTAAACTTGGAACCCTAAACCCTAAACTTTAAAGCCTAATGAAAAACCCAAAACCCTAAATCGTAAAACCTAAACCCTAAACCCTAACCCTAAACACTAAACATAAATTCTAAACCCAAAACCCTAAACCCTAAACTGTAACCCCTAAACCCTAAAACCTAAACCCTATACACTAAACCCTAAACCTAAACCCTAAACCATAAACCCTAAACCCTAAACTCTAAACCCTAATTCCTAAACCCTAAAACCTAAATCCTAAACCCTAAACCCTAAACCCTAAACCCTAAACCCTAAACTCTAACCCCTAAACCCTAAAACCTAAACCCTATATGCTAAACACTAAACCTAAACCCTAAACCTTAAACTTAACCCATAAACCCTAATTTGTAAACCCTAAATTCCTAACCCTAAACCCTAAACTCTAGACCCTAAACCCTAAACTCTAAACCTTAATTCCTAAACCCTAAACCCTAAATCCTAAATTCTAAACCCTGAACCCTAACTATAAACCAAAAACCTTAAACCCTAAACTCTAACCCTAAAACCTAAATCCTAAACCCTATGTTTGAAATCCTAGAGTTTGGAATTTAGGGTTTACGCTTTAAGGTTTAGTGTTGAGTGTTTAGGTCTAGGGTTTAGGGTTAATGGTTTAGTGTTTAGAGTTTTGGGTGTAAGGTTTAGAGGTTAGGTTTATGGTTTAGGGTTTAGGGTTTATTGTTTAGGGTTTAGTGTTTAGGGTTAAGAGGTATATGATTTTGGGTTTAGGGTTTAGAGTTTAGGGTTTAGGGTCTGTGGTTTAGGGTTTAAGGTTTCGAGGTGAAGATTTAGGGTTTATGTATTAGGGATTAGGGTTTGGGGTATAGGGTTTAGATCAAGAGTTTGGAATTTAGAATATAGGGTTTAGGGTTTAGGGTTTAGTGTTTTGAGTTTACAATTTAGGGTTTAGGTTTTATGGTTTAGGGTTTAAGGTTAGGGTTCAAGGTTTGTAGTTTACGCATTAGGTTTAAAGTTTAAGGTTTAAGGTTTAGGGTTTAGAATTTAGATTTAGGGTTTAGGTTTAATGGTTTAGGGTTAGGGTTTAGGGTGTACGGTTTAGGGTTTAGTGTTTTGGGTTTAGGATTTATGGTTTATGGTTTAGAATTAGGGTTTAGGGTGTAGGGTTTAGGGTTTAAGGTTTAGAATTTAGGATTTAGTGTTTAGGGTTTAGAGTTTAGGGTTTATGGTCTATGGTGTAGGGTTTATGGGTTTAGGGTTTAGAAATTAGGGTTTATGGTTTATGGTTTAGGTTTAAGGGTTTTGGGTTTTAGGATTAAGAGTTTTGGATTTAGAATTTAGGGTGTAGGGTTTAGTGTTTTGAGTTTACGGTTTAGGGTCAAAGGCTTACATTTAGTGTTTAGGGTTTAGAGTGTAGGATTTAGGGTTGAAGGTTTAGTGTTTTGGGTTTAGATTTTGGAATTTAGGTTTACGCTTTAAGGTATAGTCTTGAGTGTTTAGGTTTAGGGTTTAGGATTAATGGTTTAGTGTTTAGAGTGTTGTGTAAGGTTTAGAGTTTAGTGTTATGGTTTAGGTTTAGAGTTTAAGGTTAAGGGTTTAGGTTTATTATTTAGGTTTATGGTTTATTGTTTAGGTTTAGTGTTTAGGTTAAGGGTATATGATTTAAGGTTTAGGATTTAGGTCAATGGTTTAGGGGTTAAGATTTAGGGTTTATGTATTAGGTTTAGTGTTTGGGGTTTAGGGTTTAGGTTAAGAATTTGGGATTTAGAATATAGGGTTTAGGGTTTAGGGTTTAGTGTTTTGAGTTTAGAATTTAGTTTTTAGGGTTTAAGTAGGGTTTAGGGTTTGTAGTTTACGCTTTAGGTTTAAAGTTTAAGGTATAGGGTTTAGTGTTTAGAAGTTAGATTTAGGGTTTTGTTTTAGGTTTAGGATTAGTGGTTTAGGTTAGGATTTAGGATTTAGGTTTAGGGTTTAGGGTTTATTGTTTAGGGTTTAGGGTATAGGGTTTAAGGTTTAGAATTTTGGATTTACGGTTTAGGGTTTATGGTTAAGGGGTTTAGGATTTAGTGTTTAGGGTTTAGAGTTTAGGGTGAATGCTCTATGGTGTAGGGTTTCTGGGTTTCGGGTTTTGGGTTTAGGGTTTAGTAAGTAGGTTTATGGTTTAGGTTTAGGTTTTAGGTTTTGGGTTTTAGGGTTAAGAGTTTTGGATTTAGAATTTAGGGTGTACGGTTTAGTTTTTTGAGTTTAGGGTTTAGATTTAGGGTTTAGAGTTTAGGGTTTAAGATTAGGGTTTAGGGTTTATAAATTACGGTTTAGGGTTAAATGTTTACAGTTAGTGTTTAGAGTTTAGAGTTTAGTATTTAGGGTTGAAGGTTTAGGGTTTTGGGTTTAGATTCTGGATTTGGGGTTTAGGGTTTAAGGTTTAGGTTTAGGGTTTATGATTAATGGTTTAGGTTTAGGGTTTAGGATTTAGGGTTTAGGGTTCCAGGTTAAGCATTTAGGTTTAGGGTTTCGTGTCTAGGGTTTTGTGTTTAGGGTTTAGAGTTTAGGTTTAGGGTTAAGGTTTAGGTTAGGGTTTAGGTTTGTGGTTTTAGGTTTAGGGTTTTGGGATTAGGGTTTAGGGTTTAAGGTTTAGGTTTAGGTTTAGGGTTTAGGTTAGGTTTAGGTTTAGGTTTATGGTTAGGGTTAGGGTTTAGGGTTTATGGTTAGGGTATAGGGTTTAGAATTTATGAAATTGGGTATAGGGTTTAAGTTTCGTAATTATGGTTTAGGGTTTATCGTATAATTTATATTGCTTAGGGTTTAGGGTTTATATTTTATGGTTTAGGGTTTAGGGTATAGAGTTTAGGGTTTAGGGTTTGTGTTTTAGGGTTGAGAGTTTCAAGTTGTAGGTTAGGGTTAAATGTTTAGGGTTTAAGGTTCAGGGTTTAGGGTTTCGGACATAGTGTTTAGGATTTAGGTTTTAGGGTTAGAATTTAGGGTTTAAGGTTTAGGGTTTGGGGTTTTTGGTTTATAGTTAGGGTTTAGGGTTTAGAGTTTAGGATTTAAGGTTGAGGGTTTATGAATTAGGGTTTAGAGTTTGGTGTTTAGGGTTTAAGGTTTAATGTTTGGAGTTTAGGGTTTAGGGTTAGGAATTTAGGGTTTAGAAATTAGGGTTTATGGTTTAAGTTTAAGGTTTAGGGTTTAGGTTTTAGGGTTTAGGGTTTAGAGGTTAGGGTTTAAGGTTTATAGTGTAAGATTTATGTTTAGGGTTGAGGGTTAGGGTTTAGGGTTTAGGTTTTACAATTTAGGGTTTCAGGTTTTACATTAGCCTTTAAAGTTTAGGGTTTAGGGTTCCAAGTTTAGTGTTTAGGGTTTAGGGTTTAGGGTTTAGGGTTTTGGGTTTAGAGTTTACGATTTTGGGTTTAGGGTTTAGAGTTTAGGTTTAGGGATTAGGTTTTGGGTTTAGGGTTTTAAGGTATGGTTTAGGGGTAAGGGCTTAGGGTTAATGATTTAGTTTTTGAAGTTCAGAGTTTAGGATTTAGAGTTTAGGGTTTAGAGTTTGGAATTTAGGGTTTAGGCTTTAGGGTTTATTATTTAGTGGTAGGTTTAGGGTTTAGAATTAATGGTTTAAGGTTTAGAGTTTGGAATTTAGGCTTTACGCTATAAGGTTTAGTATTTAGTGTTTAGGTTTAAGGTTTAGGATTAATGGTTTAGTGTTTAGAGTTTTGGGTGTAAGGTTTAGAGTTTAGGGTTATGGTTTAGGGTTTAGAGTGTAAGGTTTAGCATTTAGGGTTTATTGTTTAGGGTTTATGGTTTATTGTTTAGGGTTTAGTTTTTAGGGTTAAGGGGTATATGATTTATGGTTTAGTGTTTTGAATTTATGTTTTAGTGTGTATGGATTAGGGTATAATGTTTAATGGTTAAGATTTAGGGTTTATTTATTAGGTTTTAGGTTTTGGAGTTTAGGGTTTAGGTTAAGAGTTTTGGAATTAGAATATAGGGTTTAGGGTTTAGGGTTTAGTGTTTAGGGTTTTGAGTTTAGGATTTAGGGTTTAGGGTTTATGGTCTAAAGTTTAAGGTTAGGGTTTAGGGTTTGTTGTTTACGCATGAGGGTTAATGTTTATGGTGTAGGGTTTAGGTTTAGAATTTAGATTTAGGTTTAGGTTTAGGGTTTAGGGTTTTGAGTTTAGGATTTAGGTTTAGGTTTAGGGTTTAGGATTTTGGGTTTAGGGTTTATGGTTTATGGTTTAGTGTTATGGTTAAAGGCTTAGGGTTTATGGCTAAGGGGTTTAGGATGTAGTGTTTAGAGTTTAGAGTTTAGGGTTTATGGTCTCTGGTGTAGGGTTTGCATGGTTTAGGAATTAGGGTTTACGGTTTATGGTTTAGGTTTTAGGGTTTTGGGTTTTAGGATTAAGAGTTTTGGATATAGAATTTAGGGTGTAGGGTTTAGTGTTTTGAGTTTAGGGTTTAGGGTTAGGAATTTAGGGTTTAGAAATTAGGGTTTATGGTTTAAGTTTAAGGTTTAGGGTTTAGGGTTTAGGGTTTAGAGGTTAGGGTTTAAGGTTTATAGTGTAGGATTTATGTTTAGGGTTGAGGGTTAGGGTTTAGGGTTTAGGTTTTACGATTTAGGGTTTCGGGTTTTACATTAGCCTTTAAAGTTTAGGGTTTAGGGGTCCAAGTTTAGTGTTTAGGGTTTAGGATTTAGGGTTTAGGGTTTTAGGTTTAGAGTTTATGATTTTGGGTTTAGGGTTTAGGGTTTAGCTTTGGGGTTTAGGTTTTAGGTTTTAGGTTTTAGGGTTTAGGATTTTGGGTTTAGGGTTTTAAGGTATGGTTTAGAGATAAGGGCTTAGGGTTAATGGTTTATTGTTTGAAGTTAAGAGTTTAGGATTTAGAGTTTAGGGATTAGAGTTTGGAATTTAGGGTTTAGGCTTTAGGGTATTTTGTTTAGTGTTAGGTTTAGGGTTTAGGATTAATGGTTTAGTGTTTAGAGTTTGGAATTTAGGGTTTAGGCTTTAAGGTTTAGTGTTGAGTGTTTAGGTTTAGGTTTTAGGATTAATGGTTTAGTGTTAAAGTTTTGGGTGTAAGGTTTAGAGTTTAGGGTTATGGTTTAGGGTTTAGAGTTTATGGTTTAGGGTTTAGGGTTTATTGTTTAGGGTTTATGGTTTATTGTTTAGGGTTTAGTGTTTAGGGTTAAGGGGTATATGATTTAGGGTTTAGGGTTTTGAATTTAGGGTTTAGGGTGTATGGTTTAGGGTTTAAGGTTTAGGGGTTAAGATTTAGGGTTTATGTATTAGGGTTTAGGGTTTGGTGTTTAGGGTTTAGGTTAAGAGTTCGGGATTTAGAATATAGGGTTTAGGGTTTAGGGTTTAGGGTTTAGGGTTTTGAGTTTAGGATTTAGGGTTTAGGGTTTATGGTCTAAAGTTTAAGGTTAGGGTTTAGGGTTTGTAGTTTACGCATTAGGGTTAAAGTTTAAGGTTTAGGGTTTAGGGTTTAGAATTTAGATTTAGGGTTTAGGTTTAGGGTTTAGGGTTTTGAGTTTAGGATTTAGGGTTTAGGGTTTAGGGTTTAGGATTTTGGGTTTAGGGTTTATGGTTTATGGTTTAGTGTTATGGTTAAAGGCTTAGGGTTTATGGCTAAGGGGTTTAGGATGTAGTGTTTAGAGTTTAGAGTTTAGGGTTTATGGTCTATGGTGTAGGGTTTGGGTCTAGGATTTAGGTATTATGGTTTATGGTTTAGGGTTTAGGTTTTAGGGTTTTGGGTTTTGGGGTTAAGAGTTTGGATCTAGAATTTAGGGTTTAAGGTTTAATGTTTGGAGTTTAGGGTTTAGGGTTAGGAATTTAGGGTTTAGAAATTAGGGTTTATGGTTTAAGTTTAAGGTTTAGGGTTTAGGTTTTAGGGTTTAGGGTTTAGAGGTTAGGGTTTAAGGTTTATAGTGTAAGATTTATGTTTAGGGTTGAGGGTTAGGGTTTAGGGTTTAGGTTTTACAATTTAGGGTTTCAGGTTTTACATTAGCCTTTAAAGTTTAGGGTTTAGGGTTCCAAGTTTAGTGTTTAGGGTTTAGGATTTAGGGTTTAGGGTTTTAGGTTTAGAGTTTATGATTTTGGGTTTAGGGTTTAGGGTTTAGCTTTAGGGTTTAGGTTTTAGGTTTTAGGTTTTAGGGTTTAGGGTTTTGGGTTTAGGGTTTTAAGGTATGGTTTAGAGATAAGGGCTTAGGGTTAATGGTTTATTGTTTGAAGTTAAGAGTTAAGGATTTAGAGTTTAGGGATTAGAGTTTGGAATTTAGGGTTTAGGCTTTAGGGTATTTTGTTTAGTGTTAGGTTTAGGGTTTAGGGTTAATGGTTTAGTGTTTAGAGTTTGGAATTTAGGGTTTAGGCTTTAAGGTTTAGTGTTGAGTGTTTAGGTTTAGGTTTTAGGATTAATGGTTTAGTGTTAAAGTTTTGGGTGTAAGGTTTAGAGTTTAGGGTTATGGTTTAGGGTTTAGAGTTTATGGTTTAGGGTTTAGGGTTTATTGTTTAGGGTTTATGATTTATTGTTTAGGGTTTAGTGTTTTGGGTTAAGGGGTATATGATTTAGGGTTTAGGGTTTTGAATTTAGGGTTTAGGGTGTATGGTTTAGGGTTTAAGGTTTAGGGGTTAAGATTTAGGGTTTATGTATTAGGGTTTAGGGTTTGGGGTTTAGGGTTTAGGTTAAGAGTTCGGGATTTAGAATATAGGGTTTAGGGTTTAGGGTTTTGAGTTTAGAATTTAGGGTTTAGGGTTTATGGTCTAAAGTTTAAGATTAGGGTTTAGGGTTTGTAGTTTACGCATTAGGGTTAAAGTTTAAGGTTTAGGGTTTAGTGTTTAGAATTTAGATTTAGGGTTTAGGTTTAGGGTTTAGGGTTTTGAGTTTAGGATTTAGGGTTTAGGGTTTAGGATTTTGGGTTTAGGGTTTATGGTTTATGGTTTAGTGTTAGGGTTAAAGGCTTAGGGTTTATGGCTAAGGGGTTTAGGATGTAGTGTTTAGAGTTTAGAGTTTAGGGTTTATTGTCTATGGTGTAGGGTTTGTGGGTCTAGGATTTAGGGATTATGGTTTATGGTTTAGGGTTTAGGTTTTAGGGTTTTGGGTTTTAGGGTTAAGAGTTTTGGATCTAGAATTTAGGGTGTAGGGTTTAGTGTTTTGAGTTTAGGGTTTAGGGTTTGAGATTAGGGTTTAGGGTTTAGGGTTTAAGATTAGGGTTTAGGGTTTGTGTTTTAGGGTTAAGGGTTTCAAGTTATAGGTTTAGGGTTTAGTGTTTAAGGTTTAGGGTTTAGGGTTTTTGGTTTATAGTTAGGTTTTAGGGTTTAGAGTTTAGGATTTAGGGTTTAGAGTTTAGGAATTAGGGTTCAGTGTTTATGTAGTTTAGGGTTTAGGGTTTAGGGTTAGGAATTTAGGGTTTACAAATTAGGGTTTACGATTTAAGTTTAAGGTTTAGGGTTTAGGTTTAGGGTTTAGTGTTTAGGGTTTAGGTTTTAGGGTTTAGGGTTTAGAGTTTAGGATTTAGGGTTTAGGGTTTAGGGTTTAGAGTGTAGGATTTATGTTTAGGGATTAGGGTTAGGGTTTAGGGTTTAGGTTTTACGGTTTAGGGCTTTGGGTTTAGCGTTAGGCTTTAGAGTTTAGGGTTTAGGGTTCTAATTTTAGTGCTTAGGGTTTAGAGTTTACAATTTTAGGTTTAGGGAGGGGGAGCTTAGGGTTTTAGGTTTAGGGTTGGGTTTTAGGTTTTAGGTTTTATGTTTTAGGGTTTAGGGTTTGGGGTTTTAGGGTTTGGTTTAGGGGTAAGGGCTTAGGGTTAATGGTTTAGTGTTTGAAGTTCAGATCTTAGGATTTAGATCTTAAGGTTTTGAGTTTGGAATTTTTGGTTTAGGCTTTAGGGTTTATTGTTTAGTGTTAGGTTTAGGGTTTATGATTAATGGTTTAGGGTTTAGAGTTTAGGGTTTAGGGTTAGGAATTTAGGGTTTAAAAATTAAGGTTTAGGGTTTAGGTTTAGGGTTTAGTGTTTAGGGTTTGGGGTTTAGGTTTTAGGGTTTAGAGTTTAGGGTTTAGGGTTTAGAGTGTAGGATTTATGTTTAGGGTTTAGAGTTTAGGTTTTAAGGTTTAGGGTTTAGAGTTCACGATTTTGGGTTTAGGATTTAGGGTTTAGGTTTAGGGTTTAGGTTTAGGTTTTTGTTTTAGATTTTAGGTTTTAGCGTTTAGGGTTTTGTGTTTAGGGGTTTAGGGTAAGGTTTAGGAGTAACGACTTAGGGTTAATGGTTTAGTGTTCGAAGTTCAGAGTTTTGGATTTAGAGTTTAGGGATTAGAGTTTGGAATTTAGGGTTTAGGGTTTAGGGTTTAGTGTTTAGTGTTAGGTTTAGGGTTTAGGATCAATGATTTAGGGTTTAGGGTTAGGAATTTAGGGTTTAGGCTTTAAGTTTTAGTGTTGAGTATTTAGCTTAAGGGTTTAGGATTAAGGGTTTAGTGTTTAGAGTTTTGGGTGTAAGGTTTAGAGTTTAGGGTTATGGTTTAAGGTTTAGAGTTTAAGGTTTAGGGTTTAGGGTGTATTGTTTAGGGTTTATGGTTTATTGTTTAGGGTTTAGTGTTTAGGGTTAAGTCGTATATGATTTAGGGTTTTGGGTTTAGAGTTTAGGGTTTAGGGTCTATGGTTTAGGGTTTAAGGTTTAGGGGTTAAGATTTAGGGTTTATTTATTAGGGTTTAGGGTTTGGGGTTTATAGTTTGGGTTAAGAATTTGGGATTTAGAATATAGGGTTTAGGATTTAGGGTTTAGTGTTTATGGTTTACGGTTTAAGGTTAGGGTTTAGCGTTTGTTGTTTATGCATTAGGGCTAAAGTTTAAGGTTTAGGTTTAGGATTTAGAATAACCATAGACCCTAAACCTAAACTCTAAACCCAAAACCCTAAATCATATCGTATAACCTAAACACTAAACCCTAAACAATAAACCAAAAACCCTAAACAATACACCCTAAACCTTAAACTCTAAACCTTAAACCATAACCCTAAACTCTAAACCTTACACCCAAAACTCTAAACACTAAATCATTAATCCTAAACCCTAAACCTAACACTAAGCAAAAAACCCTAAAGCCTAAACCCTAAATTCCTAACTCTAAACCCTAAACCATTAATCCTAAACCCTAAACCTAACACTAAGCAAAAAACCCTAAAGCCTAAACCCTAAATTCCAAACTCTAAACCCTAAACTCCAAATCAAAAACTCTGAACATCAAACAATAAACCATTAACCCTAAGCCCTTACCCTAAACCATACTAAAACCTAAACCCAAAACCCTAAACCAAAAACCTAAAACCTAAAACCTAAACCTAAACCTAAACTAAATTCTAAACCCAAAACCCTAAACCCGAAATCTACACCTAACTACTAAACTTGAACCCTAAACCTAAACTTTAAAGCCTAATGAAAAACCCAAAACCTAAATCATAAAACCTAAACCTAAACCTAACCTAAACACTAAACATAAATTCTAAACCCAAAACCTAAACCTAGCTGTACCTAAACCTAAAACCTAAACCTATACACTAAACCTAAACCTAAACCTAAACCATAAACCCTAAACCTAAACTCTAAACCCTAATTCCTAAACCCTAAAAACCTAAATCCTAAACCTAAACCTAAACCTAAACCTAAACCTAAACTAACCCCTAAACCCTAAAACCTAAACCCTATATGCTAAACACTAAACCTAAACCCTAAACCTTGAACTTAACCCATAAACCCTAATTTGTAAACCCTAAATTCCTAACCCTAAACCCTAAACTCTAGACCCTAAACCCTAAACTCTAAACCTTAATTCCTAAACCCTAAACCCTAAATCCTAAATTCTAAACCCTGAACCCTAACTATAAACCAAAAATCTTAAACCCTAAACTCTAACCCTAAAACCTAAATCCTAAACCCTATGTTTGAAATCCTAGAGTTTGGAATTTAGGGTTTACGCTTTAAGGTTTAGTGTTGAGTGTTTAGGTCTAGGGTTTAGGGTTAATGGTTTAGTGTTTAGAGTTTTGGGTGTAACGTTTAGAGGTTAGGTCTATGGTTTAGGGTTTAGGGTTTAGGGTTTATTGTTTAGGGTTTAGTGTTTAGGGTTAAGGGGTATATGATTTTGGGTTTAGGGTTTAGAGTTTAGGGTTTAGGGTCTATGGTTTAGGGTTTAAGGTTTCGGGGTGAAGATTTAGGGTTTATGTATTAGGGTTTAGGGTTTGGGGTATAGGGTTTAGGTCAAGAGTTTGGAATTTAGAATATAGGGTTTAGGGTTTAGGGTTTAGTGTTTTGAGTTTACAATTTAGGGTTTAGGGTTTATGGTTTAGGGTTTAAGGTTAGGGTTTAAGGTTTGTAGTTTACGCATTAGGTTTAAAGTTTAAGGTTTAAGGTTTAGGGTTTAGAATTTAGATTTAGGGTTTAAGTTTAATGGTTTAGGGTTAGGGTTTAGGGTGTATGGTTTAGGGATTAGTGTTTTGGGTTTAGGATTTATGGTTTATGGTTTAGAGTTAGGGTTTAGGGTGTAGGGTTTAGGGTTTAAGGTTTAGAATTTAGGATTTAGTGTTTAGGGTTTAGAGTTTAGGGTTTATGGTCTATGGTGTAGGGTTTGTGGGTTTAGGGTTTAGGAATTAGGGTTAGGGTTTAGGGTGTACGGTTTAGGGTTTTAGAATTAAGAGTTTTGGATTTAGAATTTAGGGTGTAGGGTTTAGTGTTTTGAGTTTATTGTTTAGGGTTAAAGGCTTACATTTAGTGTTTAGGCTTTAGAGTATAGGATTTAGAAATTTGAAGGTTTAGTGTTTTGGGTTTAGATTCTGGAATTTAGGTTTACGCTTTAAGGTATAGTCTTTGAGTGTTTAGGTTTAGGGTTTAGGATTAATGCTTTAGTGTTTAGATTGTTGGGTGTAAGGTTTTAGAGTTTAGTGTTATGATTTATGGTTTATAGTTTAATTTTATGGGTTTATTGTTTATTTTTTATGTTTTATGGTTTATTGTTTAGTGTTTAGTGTTTAGGGTTAAGGGTATATGATTTAAGTTTAGGATTTAGGGTCAATGGTTTAGGGGTTAAGATTTAGGGTTTATGTATTAGGGTTTAGTGTTTGGGGGTTAGGGTTTAGGTTAAGAGTTTGGGATTTAGAATATAGGGTTTAGGGTTTAAGGTTTAGTGTTTTGAGTTTAGAATTTAGTGTTTAGGGTTTAAGTAGGGTTTAGGGTTTGTAGTTTACGCTTTAGGGTTAAAGTTTAAGGTTTAGGATTTAGGGTTTAGAATTTAGATTTAGGGTTTTGGTTTAGGGTTTTAGGATTAGTGGTTTAGGGTTGGGTTTAGGATTTGGGTTTTAGGGAGTTTAGGGTTTATAGTTTATGGTTTAGGGTTTGAGGTATAGGGTTTAAGGTTTAGAATTTCGGATTTAGGGTTTAGGGTTTATGGTTAAGGGGTTTAGGATTTAGTGTTTAGGGTTTAGAGTTTAGGGTGTATGCTCTATGGTGTAGGGTTTTTGGGTTTTGGGTTTTGGGTTTAGGGTTTAGGAATTAGGGTTTATGGTTTAGGGTTTAGGTTTTAGGGTTTTGGGTTTTAGGGTTAAGAGTTTTGGATTTAGAATTTAGGGTGTACGGTTTAGTTTTTTGAGTTTAGGGCTTAGGGTTTGGGTTTGGGGTTTAAGATTAGGGTTTAGGGTTTATAATTTACGATTTAGGGTTAAAGGCTTACAGTTAGTGTTTAGAGTTTAGAGTTTAGTATTTAGGGTTGAAGGTTTAGGGTTTTGGGTTTAGATTTTGGATTTGGGGTTTAGGGTTTAAGGTTTAGGTTTAGGGTTTATGATTAATGGTTTAGGTTTAGGGTTTAGGGTTTAGGGTTTACGGTTCCAAGTTTAGCATTTAGGTTTAGGGTTCTGTGTTTAGGGTTTTGCATTTAGGGTTTAGAGTTTAGGGTTTAGGGTTAGGGTTTAGGGTTTAGGGTTAGGGTTTAGGGTTTAGTGTTTAGGGTTTAGGGTTTTGGGATTTGGGTTTAGGGTTTAAGGTTTAGAGTTTAGGATTTAGGGTTTAGGGTTTAGGTTTATGGTTTAGGGTTAGGGTTTAGGGTTTAGGGTTTAGGCTTTAGGGTTATGGTATAGTGTTGAGAATTTATGAAATTGGGTATAGGGTTTAAGTTTTGTAATTATGGTTTAGGGTTTATCGTATAATTTATATTGCTTAGGGTTTAGGGTTTATATTTTATGGTTTTGGGTTTAGGGTATAGAGTTTAGGGTTTAGGGTTTGTGTTTTAGGATTAAGGGTTTCAAGTTGTAGGTTTAGGGTTTAGGGTGTAACGTTTAGGGTTTAAGGTTCAGGGTTTAGGGTTTCGCACATAGGATTTAGGATTTAGGTTTTAGGGTTAGAATTTAGGGTTTAAGGTTTAGGGTTTAGGGATTTTGGTTTATAGTTAGGGTTTAGGGTTTAGAGTTTAGGATTTAAGGTTTAGGGTTTAGGAATTAGGGTTTAGAGTTTGGTGTTTAGGGTTTAAGGTTTAATATTTGGAGTTTAGGGTTTAGGGTTAGGAATTTAGGGTTTAGAAATTAGGGTTTATGGTTTAAGTTTAAGGTTTAGGGTTTAGGTTTTAGGGTTTAGGGTTTAGAGGTTAGGGTTTGAGGTTTATAGTGTTGGATTTATGTTTAGGGTTGAGGGTTAGGGTTTATGGTTTAGGTTTTACGATTTAGGGTTTTGGGTTTTACATTAGCCTTTAAAGTTTAGGGTTTAGGGGTCCAAGTTTAGTGTTTAGGGTTTAGGATTTAGGGTTTAGGGTTTTAGGTTTAGAGTTTACGATTTTGGGTTTAGGGTTTAGGGTTTAGCTTTAGGGTTTAGGTTTTAGGTTTTAGGTTTTAGGGTTTAGGGTTTTGGGTTTAGGGTTTTAAGGTATGGGTTAGAGATAAGGGCTTAGGGTTAATGGTTTATTGTTTGAAGTTAAGAGTTTAGGATTTAGAGTTTAGGGATTAGAGTTTGGAATTTAGGGTTTATGGTTTATGGTTTAGTGTTATGGTTAAAGGCTTAGGGTTTATGGCTAAGGGGTTTAGGATGTAGTGTTTAGAGTTTAGAGTTTAGGGTTTATGGTCTACAGTGTAGGGTTTGCGGGTCTAGGATTTAGGGATTATGGTTTATGGTTTAGGATTTAGGTTTGAGGGTTTTGGGTTTTAGGGTTAAGAGTTTTGGATCTAGAATTTAGGGTGTAGGGTTTAGTGTTTTGAGTTTAGGGTTTAGGGTTAGGAATTTAGGGTTTAGAAATTAGGGTTTATGGTTTAAGTTTAAGGTTTAGGGTTTAGGTTTTAGGGTTTAGGGTTTAGGGTTAGGAATTTAGGGTTTAGAAATTAGGGTTTATGGTTTAAGTTTAAGGTTTAGGGTTTAGGGTTTAGGGTTTAGAGGTTAGGGTTTAAGGTTTATAGTGTAGGATTTATGTTTAGGGTTGAGGGTTAGGGTTTAGGGTTTAGGTTTTACGATTTAGGGTTTCGGGTTTTACATTAGCCTTTAAAGTTTAGGGTTTAGGGGTCCAAGTTTAGTGTTTAGGGTTTAGGATTTAGGGTTTAGGGTTTTAGGTTTAGAGTTTATGATTTTGGGTTTAGGGTTTAGGGTTTAGCTTTAGGGTTTAGGTTTTAGGTTTTAGGTTTTAGGGTTTAGGATTTTGGGTTTAGGGTTTTAAGGTATGGTTTAGAGATAAGGGCTTAGGGTTAATGGTTTATTGTTTGAAGTTAAGAGTTTAGGATTTAGAGTTTAGGGATTAGAGTTTGGAATTTAGGGTTTAGGCTTTAGGGTATTTTGTTTAGTGTTAGGTTTAGGGTTTAGGATTAATGGTTTAGTGTTTAGAGTTTGGAATTTAGGGTTTAGGCTTTAAGGTTTAGTGTTGAGTGTTTAGGTTTAGGTTTTAGGATTAATGGTTTAGTGTTAAAGTTTTGGGTGTAAGGTTTAGAGTTTAGGGTTATGGTTTAGGGTTTAGAGTTTATGGTTTAGGGTTTAGGGTTTATTGTTTAGGGTTTATGGTTTATTGTTTAGGGTTTAGTGTTTAGGGTTAAGGGGTATATGATTTAGGGTTTAGGGTTTTGAATTTAGGGTTTAGGGTGTATGGTTTAGGGTTTAAGGTTTAGGGGTTAAGATTTAGGGTTTATGTATTAGGGTTTAGGGTTTGGTGTTTAGGGTTTAGGTTAAGAGTTCGGGATTTAGAATATAGGGTTTAGGGTTTAGGGTTTAGGGTTTAGGGTTTTGAGTTTAGGATTTAGGGTTTAGGGTTTATGGTCTAAAGTTTAAGGTTAGGGTTTAGGGTTTGTAGTTTACGCATTAGGGTTAAAGTTTAAGGTTTAGGGTTTAGGGTTTAGAATTTAGATTTAGGGTTTAGGTTTAGGGTTTAGGGTTTTGAGTTTAGGATTTAGGGTTTAGGGTTTAGGGTTTAGGATTTTGGGTTTAGGGTTTATGGTTTACGGTTTAGTGTGATGGTTAAAGGCTTAGGGTTTATGGCTAAGGGGTTTAGGATGTAGTGTTTAGAGTTTAGAGTTTAGGGTTTATGGTCTATGGTGTAGGGTTTGCGGGTCTAGGATTTAGGGATTATGGTTTATGGTTTAGGGTTTAGGTTTTAGGGTTTTGGGTTTTAGGGTTAAGAGTTTTGGATCTAGAA
Source organism: Solanum pinnatisectum (assembly GCA_035578085.1). Classification (NCBI taxonomy): domain Eukaryota; kingdom Viridiplantae; phylum Streptophyta; class Magnoliopsida; order Solanales; family Solanaceae; genus Solanum; species Solanum pinnatisectum. Next base: position 16,702,706 of record CM069078.1, read on the forward strand.
TTTAGGGTGTAGGGTTTAGTGTTTTGAGTTTAGGGTTTAGGGTTAGGAATTTAGGGTTTAGAAATTAGGGTTTATGGTTTAAGTTTAAGGTTTAGGGTTTAGGTTTTAGGGTTTAGGGTTTAGAGGTTAGGGTTTAAGGTTTATAGTGTAGGATTTATGTTTAGGGTTGAGGGTTAGGGTTTAGGGTTTAGGTTTTACGATTTAGGGTTTTGGGTTTTACATTAGCCTTTAAAGTTTAGGGTTTAGGGGTCCAAGTTTAGTGTTTAGGGTTTAGGATTTAGGGTTTAGGGTTTTAGGTTTAGAGTTTATGATTTTGGGTTTAGGGTTTAGGGTTTAGCTTTAGGGTTTAGGTTTTAGGTTTTAGGTTTTAGGGTTTAGGGTTTTGGGTTTAGGGTTTTAAGGTATGGTTTAGAGATAAGGGCTTAGGGTTAATGGTTTATTGTTTGAAGTTAAGAGTTAAGGATTTAGAGTTTAGGGATTAGAGTTTGGAATTTAGGGTTTAGGCTTTAGGGTATTTTGTTTAGTGTTAGGTTTAGGGTTTAGGGTTAATGGTTTAGTGTTTAGAGTTTGGAATTTAGGGTTTAGGCTTTAAGGTTTAGTGTTGAGTGTTTAGGTTTAGGTTTTAGGATTAATGGTTTAGTGTTAAAGTTTTTGGGTGTAAGGTTTAGAGTTTAGGGTTATGGTTTAGGGTTTAGAGTTTATGGTTTAGGGTTTAGGGTTTATTGTTTAGGGTTTATGATTTATTGTTTAGGGTTTAGTGTTTTGGGTTAAGGGGTATATGATTTAGGGTTTAGGGTTTTGAATTTAGGGTTTAGGGTGTATGGTTTAGGGTTTAAGGTTTAGGGGTTAAGATTTAGGGTTTATGTATTAGGGTTTAGGGTTTGGGGTTTAGGGTTTAGGTTAAGAGTTCGGGATTTAGAATATAGGGTTTAGGGTTTAGGGTTTTGAGTTTAGAATTTAGGGTTTAGGGTTTATGGTCTAAAGTTTAAGATTAGGGTTTAGGGTTTGTAGTTTACGCATTAGGGTTAAAGTTTAAGGTTTAAGGTTTAGTGTTTAGAATTTAGATTTAGGGTTTAGGTTTAGGGTTTAGGGTTTTGAGTTTAGGATTTAGGGTTTAGGGTTTAGGATTTTGGGTTTAGGGTTTATGGTTTATGGTTTAGTGTTAGGGTTAAAGGCTTAGGGTTTATGGCTAAGGGGTTTAGGATGTAGTGTTTAGAGTTTAGAGTTTAGGGTTTATGGTCTATGGTGTAGGGTTTGCGGGTCTAGGATTTAGGGATTATGGTTTATGGTTTAGGGTTTAGGTTTTAGGGTTTTGGGTTTTAGGGTTAAGAGTTTTGGATCTAGAATTTAGGGTGTAGGGTTTAGTGTTTTGAGTTTAGGGTTTAGGGTTTGAGATTAGGGTTTAGGGTTTAGGGTTTAAGATTAGGGTTTAGGGTTTGTGTTTTAGGGTTAAGGGTTTCAAGTTATAGGTTTAGGGTTTAGTGTTTAAGGTTTAGGGTTTAGGGTTTTTGGTTTATAGTTAGGGTTTAGGGTTTAGAGTTTAGGATTTAGGGTTTAGAGTTTAGGAATTAGGGTTCAGAGTTTATGGAGTTTAGGGTTTAGGGTTTAGGGTTAGGAATTTAGGGTTTACAAATTAGGGTTTACGATTTAAGTTTAAGGTTTAGGGTTTAGGTTTAGGGCTTAGTGTTTAGGGTTTAGGTTTTAGGGTTTAGGGTTTAGAGTTTAGGATTTAGGGTTTAGGGTTTAGGCTTTAGAGTGTAGGATTTATGTTTAGGGATTAGGGTTAGGGTTTAGGGTTTAGGTTTTACGGTTTAGGGCTTTGGGTTTAGCGTTAGGCTTTAGAGTTTAGGGTTTAGGGTTCCAATTTTAGTGTTTAGGGTTTAGAGTTTACAATTTTAGGTTTAGGGCTTAGGGTTTAGGTTTAGGGTTTAGGTTTTAGGTTTTAGGTTTTATGTTTTAGGGTTTAGGGTTTGGGGTTTTAGGGTTTGGTTTAGGGGTAAGGGCTTAGGGTTAATGGTTTAGTGTTTGAAGTTCAGATTTTAGGATTTAGATCTTAAGGTTTAGAGTTTGGAATTTTTGGTTTAGGCTTTAGGGTTTATTGTTTAGTGTTAGGTTTAGGGTTTATGATTAATGGTTTAGGGTTTAGAGTTTAGGGTTTAGGGTTAGGAATTTAGGGTTTAAAAATTAAGGTTTAGGGTTTAGGTTTAGGGTTTAGTGTTTAGGGTTTAGGGTTTAGGTTTTAGGGTTTAGAGTTTAGGGTTTAGGGTTTAGAGTGTAGGATTTATGTTTAGGGTTTAGAGTTTAGGTTTTAAGGTTTAGGGTTTAGAGTTCACGATTTTGGGTTTAGGATTTAGGGTTTAGGTTTAGGTTTAGGTTTAGGTTTTTGTTTTAGATTTTAGGTTTTAGCGTTAGGTTTTGTGTTTAGGGGTTTAGGGTAAGGTTTAGGAGTAACGACTTAGGGTTAATGGTTTAGTGTTCGAAGTTCAGAGTTTTGGATTTAGAGTTTAGGGATTAGAGTTTGGAATTTAGGGTTTAGGGTTTAGGGTTTAGTGTTTAGTGTTAGGTTTAGGGTTTAGGATCAATGATTTAGGGTTTAGGGTTAGGAATTTAGGGTTTAGGCTTTAAGTTTTAGTGTTGAGTATTTAGCTTAAGGGTTTAGGATTAAGGGTTTAGTGTTTAGAGTTTTGGGTGTAAGGTTTAGAGTTTAGGGTTATGGTTTAAGGTTTAGAGTTTAAGGTTTAGGGTTTAGGGTGTATTGTTTAGGGTTTATGGTTTATTGTTTAGGGTTTAGTGTTTAGGGTTAAGTCGTATATGATTTAGGGTTTTGGGTTTAGAGTTTAGGGTTTAGGGTCTATGGTTTAGGGTTTAAGGTTTAGGGGTTAAGATTTAGGGTTTATTTATTAGGGTTTAGGGTTTGGGGTTTATAGTTTGGGTTAAGAATTTGGGATTTAGAATATAGGGTTTAGGATTTAGGGTTTAGTGTTTATGGTTTAGGGTTTAAGGTTAGGGTTTAGGGTTTGTTGTTTATGCATTAGGGCTAAAGTTTAAGGTTTAGGGTTTAGGATTTAGAATAACCATAGACCCTAAACCCTAAACTCTAAACCCAAAACCCTAAATCATATACGCCTTAACCCTAAACACTAAACCCTAAACAATAAACCAAAAACCCTAAACAATACACCCTAAACCTTAAACTCTAAACCTTAAACCATAACCCTAAACTCTAAACCTTACACCCAAAACTCTAAACACTAAATCATTAATCCTAAACCCTAAACCTAACACTAAGCAAAAAACCCTAAAGCCTAAACCCTAAATTCCTAACTCTAAACCCTAAACCATTAATCCTAAACCCTAAACCTAACACTAAGCAAAAAACCCTAAAGCCTAAACCCTAAATTCCAAACTCTAAACCCTAAACTCTAAATCTGAAACTCTGAACATCAAACACTAAACCATTAACCCTAAGCCCTTACCCCTAAACCATACCCTAAAACCCTAAACCCAAAATCCTAAACCCTAAAACCTAAAACCTAAAACCTAAACCCTAAACCTAAACTCTAAATTCTAAACCCAAAACCCTAAACCCGAAATCCTACACCCTAACTACTAAACTTGGAACCCTAAACCCTAAACTTTAAAGCCTAATGAAAAACCCAAAACCCTAAATCATAAAACCTAAACCCTAAACCCTAACCCTAAACACTAAACATAAACCTAAACCTTGAACTTAACCATAAACCCTAATTTGTAAACCTAAATTCTAACCCTAAACCTAAACTCTAGACCACAAACCCTAAACTCTAAACCTTAATTCTAAACCCTAAACCTAAATCCTAAATTAAACCTGAACCTAACTATAAACCAAAAATCTTAAACCCTAAACTCTACCTAAACCTAAATCCTAAACCCTATGTTTGAAATCCTAGAGTTTGGAATTTAGGGTTTACGCTTTAAGGTTTAGTGTTGAGTGTTTAGGTCTAGGGTTTAGGGTTAATGGTTTAGTGTTTAGAGTTTTGGGTGTAAGGTTTAGAGGTTAGGTTTATGGTTTAGGGTTTAGGGTTTATTGTTTAGGGTTTAGTGTTTAGGGTTAAGGGGTATATGATTTTGGGTTTAGGGTTTAGAGTTTAGGGTTTAGGGTCTATGGTTTAGGGTTTAAGGTTTCGGGGTGAAGATTTAGGGTTTATGTATTAGGGTTTAGGGTTTGGGGTATAGGGTTTAGGTCAAGAGTTTGGAATTTAGAATATAGGGTTTAGGGTTTAGGGTTTAGTGTTTTGAGTTTACAATTTAGGGTTTAGGGTTTATGGTTTAGGGTTTAAGGTTAGGGTTCAAGGTTTGTAGTTTACGCATTAGGTTTAAAGTTTAAGGTTTAAGGTTTAGGGTTTAGAATTTAGATTTAGGGTTTAGGTTTAATGGTTTAGGGTTAGGGTTTAGGGTGTATGGTTTAGGGTTTAGTGTTTTGGGTTTAGGATTTATGGTTTATGGTTTAGAGTTAGGGTTTAGGGTGTAGGGTTTAGGGTTTAAGGTTTAGAATTTAGGATTTAGTGTTTAGGGTTTAGAGTTTAGGGTTTATGGTCTATGGTGTAGGGTTTGTGGGTTTAGGGTTTAGGAATTAGTGTTTAGGGTTTAGGTTTAAGGGTTTTGGGTTTTAGAATTAAGAGTTTTGGATTTAGAATTTAGGGTGTAGGGTTTAGTGTTTTGAGTTTATGGTTTAGGGTTAAAGGCTTACATTTAGTGTTTAGGCTTTAGAGTATAGGATTTAGGGCTGAAGGTTTAGTGTTTTGGGTTTAGATTCTGGAATTTAGGGTTTACGCTTTAAGGTATAGTGCTGAGTGTTTAGGTTTAGGGTTTAGGATTAATGCTTTAGTGTTTAGAGTGTTGGGTGTAAGGTTTAGAGTTTAGTGTTATGGTTTAGGGTTTACAGTTTAAGGTTAAGGGTTTAGGGTTTATTATTTAGGGTTTATGGTTTATTGTTTAGGGTTTAGTGTTTAGGGTTAAGGGGTATATGATTTAAGGTTTAGGATTTAGGGTCAATGGTTTAGGGGTTAAGATTTAGGGTTTATGTATTAGGGTTTAGTGTTTGGGGGTTAGGGTTTAGGTTAAGAGTTTGGGATTTAGAATATAGGGTTTAGGGTTTAGGGTTTAGTGTTTTGAGTTTAGAATTTAGTGTTTAGGGTTTAAGTAGGGTTTAGGGTTTGTAGTTTACGCTTTAGGGTTAAAGTTTAAGGTTTAGGATTTAGGGTTTAGAATTTAGATTTAGGGTTTTGGTTTAGGGTTTAGGATTAGTGGTTTAGGGTTAGGATTTAGGATTTAGGGTTTAGGGTTTAGGGTTTATGGTTTATGGTTTAGGGTTTAGGGTATAGGGTTTAAGGTTTAGAATTTCGGATTTAGGGTTTAGGGTTTATGGTTAAGGGGTTTAGGATTTAGTGTTTAGGGTTTAGAGTTTAGGGTGTATGCTCTATGGTGTAGGGTTTTTGGGTTTTGGGTTTTGGGTTTAGGGTTTAGGAATTAGGGTTTATGGTTTAGGGTTTAGGTTTTAGGGTTTTGGGTTTTAGGGTTAAGAGTTTTGGATTTAGAATTTAGGGTGTACGGTTTAGTTTTTTGAGTTTAGGGTTTAGGGTTTGGGTTTGGGGTTTAAGATTAGGGTTTAGGGTTTATAATTTACGATTTAGGGTTAAAGGCTTACAGTTAGTGTTTAGAGTTTAGAGTTTAGTATTTAGGGTTGAAGGTTTAGGGTTTTGGGTTTAGATTTTGGATTTGGGGTTTAGGGTTTAAGGTTTAGGTTTAGGGTTTATGATTAATGGTTTAGGTTTAGGGTTTAGGGTTTAGGGTTTAGAGTTCCAAGTTTAGCATTTTGGTTTAGGGTTTCGTGTCTAGGGTTTTGTGTTTAGGGTTTAGAGTTTAGGGTTTAGGGTTAAGGTTTAGGTTTAGGGTTTAGGGTTTAGGGTTTTAGGTTTAGGGTTTTGGGATTAGGGTTTAGGGTTTAAGGTTTAGGGTTTAGGTTTAGGGTTTAGGGTTAGGGTTTAGGGTTTAGGGTTTATGGTTAGGGTTAGGGTTTAGGGTTTATGGTTAGGGTATAGGGTTGAGAATTTATGAAATTAGGTATAGGGTTTAAGTTTCGTAATTATGGTTTAGGGTTTATCGTATAATTTATATTGCTTAGGGTTTAGGGTTTATATTTTATGGTTTGGGGTTTAGGGTATAGAGTTTAGGGTTTAGGGTTTGTGTTTTAGGGTTGAGAGTTTCAAGTTGTAGGTTTAGGGTTTAGGGTTAAATGTTTAGGGTTTAAGGTTCAGGGTTTAGGGTTTTGGACATAGTGTTTAGGATTTAGGTTTTAGGGTTAGAATTTAGGGTTTAAGGTTTAGGGTTTAGGGATTTTGGTTTATAATTAGGGTTTAGGGTTTAGAGTTTAGGATTTAAGGTTTAGGGTTTAGGAATTAGGGTTTAGAGTTTGGTGTTTAGGGTTTAAGGTTTAATGTTTGGAGTTTAGGGTTTAGGGTTAGGAATTTAGGGTTTAGAAATTAGGGTTTATGGTTTAAGTTTAAGGTTTAGGGTTTAGGTTTTAGGGTTTAGGGTTTAGAGGTTAGGGTTTGAGGTTTATAGTGTTGGATTTATGTTTAGGGTTGAGGGTTAGGGTTTATGGTTTAGGTTTTACGATTTAGGGTTTTGGGTTTTACATTAGCCTTTAAAGTTTAGGGTTTAGGGGTCCAAGTTTAGTGTTTAGGGTTTAGGATTTAGGGTTTAGGGTTTTAGGTTTAGAGTTTACGATTTTGGGTTTAGGGTTTAGGGTTTAGCTTTAGGGTTTAGGTTTTAGGTTTTAGGTTTTAGGGTTTAGGGTTTTGGGTTTAGGGTTTTAAGGTATGGGTTAGAGATAAGGGCTTAGGGTTAATGGTTTATTGTTTGAAGTTAAGAGTTTAGGATTTAGAGTTTAGGGATTAGAGTTTGGAATTTAGGGTTTAGGCTTTAGGGTATATTGTTTAGTGTTAGGTTTAGGGTTTAGGATTAATGGTTTAGTGTTTAGAGTTTGGAATTTAGGGTTTAGGCTTTAAGGTTTAGTGTTGAGTGTTTAGGTTTAGGTTTTAGGATTAATGGTTTAGTGTTGAAGATTTGGGTGTAAGGTTTAGAATTTAGGGTTATGGTTTAGGGTTTAGAGTTTATGGTTTAGGGTTTAGGGTTTATTGTTTAGGGTTTATGGTTTATTGTTTAGGGTTTAGTGTTTAGGGTTAAGGGGTATATGATTTAGGGTTTAGGGTTTTGAATTTAGGGTTTAGGGTGTATGGTTTAGGGTTTAAGGTTTAGGGGTTAAGATTTAGGGTTTATGTGTTAGGGTTTAGGGTTTGGTGTTTAGGGTTTAGGTTAAGAGTTTGGGATTTAGAATATAGGGTTTAGGGTTTAGGGTTTAGTGTTTAGGGTTTTGAGTTTAGGATTTAGGGTTTAGGGTTTATGGTCTAAAGTTTAAGGTTAGGGTTTAGGGTTTGTAGTTTACGCATTAGGGTTAAAGTTTAAGGTTTAGGGTTTAGGGTTTAGAATTTAGATTTAGGGTTTAGGTTTAGGGTTTAGGGTTTTGAGTTTAGGATTTAGGGTTTAGGGTTTAGGGTTTAGGATTTTGGGTTTAGGGTTTATGGTTTATGGTTTAGTGTTATGGTTAAAGGCTTAGGGTTTATGGCTAAGGGGTTTAGGATGTAGTGTTTAGAGTTTAGAGTTTAGGGTTTATGGTCTATGGTGTAGGGTTTGCGGGTCTAGGATTTAGGGATTATGGTTTAGGTTTTAGGGTTTTGGGTTTTAGGGTTAAGAGTTTTGGATCTAGAATTTAGGGTGTAGGGTTTAGTGTTTTGAGTTTAGGGTTTAGGGTTAGGAATTTAGGGTTTAGAAATTAGGGTTTATGGTTTAAGTTTAAGGTTTAGGGTTTAGGTTTTAGGGTTTAGGGTTTAGAGGTTAGGGTTTAAGGTTTATAGTGTAGGATTTATGTTTAGGGTTGAGGGTTAGGGTTTAGGGTTTAGGTTTTACGATTTAGGGTTTCGGGTTTTACATTAGCCTTTAAAGTTTAGGGTTTAGGGGTCCAAGTTTAGTGTTTAGGGTTTAGGATTTAGGGTTTAGGGTTTTAGGTTTAGAGTTTATGATTTTGGGTTTAGGGTTTAGGGTTTAGCTTTAGGGTTTAGGTTTTAGGTTTTAGGTTTTAGGGTTTAGGGTTTTGGGTTTAGGGTTTTAAGGTATGGTTTAGAGATAAGGGCTTAGGGTTAATGGTTTATTGTTTGAAGTTAAGAGTTTAGGATTTAGAGTTTAGGGATTAGAGTTTGGAATTTAGGGTTTAGGCTTTAGGGTATTTTGTTTTGTGTTAGGTTTAGGGTTTAGGCTTTAAGGTTTAGTGTTGAGTGTTTAGGTTTAGGTTTTAGGATTAATGGTTTAGTGTTAAAGTTTTGGGTGTAAGGTTTAGAGTTTAGGGTTATGGTTTAGGGTTTAGAGTTTATGGTTTAGGGTTTAGGGTTTATTGTTTAGGGTTTATGATTTATTGTTTAGGGTTTAGTGTTTTGGGTTAAGGGGTATATGATTTAGGGTTTAGGGTTTTGAATTTAGGGTTTAGGGTGTATGGTTTAGGGTTTAAGGTTTAGGGGTTAAGATTTAGGGTTTATGTATTAGGGTTTAGGGTTTAGGGTTTAGGGTTTAGGTTAAGAGTTCAGGATTTAGAATATAGGGTTTAGGGTTTAGGGTTTTGAGTTTAGGATTTAGGGTTTAGGGTTTATGGTCTAAAGTTTAAGGTTAGGGTTTAGGGTTTGTAGTTTACGAATTAGGGTTAAAGTTTAAGGTTTAGGGTTTAGGGTTTAGAATTTAGATTTAGGGTTTAGGTTTAGGGTTTAGGATTAATGGTTTAGGGTTAGGGTTTAGGGTTTAGGGTTTAGGGTTTAGGATTTTGGGTTTAGGGTTTATGGCTTATGGTTTAGTGTTAGGGTTAAAGGCTTAGGGTTTATGGCTAAGGGGTTTAGGATTTAGTGTTTAGGGTTTAGAGTTTAGGGTTTATGGTCTATGGTGTAGGGTTTGATGGTCTAGGATTTAGAGATTAGGGTTTATGGTTTAGGGTTTAGGTTTTAGGGTTTTTGGTTTTAGGGTTAAGAGTTTTGGATCTAGAATTTAGGGTGTAGGGTTTAGTGTTTTGAGTTTAGGGTTTAGGGTTAGGAATTTAGGGTTTAGAAATTAGGGTTTATGGTTTAAGTTTAAGGTTTAGGGTTTAGGTTTTAGGGTTTAGGGTTTAGAGGTTAGGGTTTAAGGTTTATAGTGTAGGATTTATGTTTAGGGTTGAGGGTTAGGGTTTAGGGTTTAGGTTTTATGATTTAGGGTTTTGGGTTTTACATTAGCCTTTAAAGTTTAGGGTTTAGGGGTCCAAGTTTAGTGTTTAGGGTTTAGGGTTTAGGGTTTAGGGTTTTAGGTTTAGAGTTTATGATTTTGGGTTTAGGGTTTAGGGTTTAGCTTTAGGGTTTAGGTTTTAGGTTTTAGGTTTTAGGGTTTAGGGTTTTGGGTTTAGGGTTTTAAGGTATGGGTTAGAGATAAGGGCTTAGGGTTAATGGTTTATTGTTTGAAGTTAAGAGTTTAGGATTTAGAGTTTAGGGATTAGAGTTTGGAATTTAGGGTTTAGGCTTTAGGGTATTTTGTTTAGTGTTAGGTTTAGGGTTTAGGATTAATGGTTTAGTGTTTAGAGTTTGGAATTTAGGGTTTAGGCTTTAAGGTTTAGTGTTGAGTGTTTAGGTTTAGGTTTTAGGATTAATGGTTTAGTGTTAAAGTTTTGGGTGTAAGGTTTAGAGTTTAGGGTTATGGTTTAGGGTTTAGAGTTTATGGTTTAGGGTTTAGGGTTTATTGTTTAGGGTTTATGATTTATTGTTTAGGGTTTAGTGTTTTGGGTTAAGGGGTATATGATTTAGGGTTTAGGGTTTTGAATTTAGGGTTTAGGGTGTATGGTTTAGGGTTTAAGGTTTAGGGGTTAAGATTTAGGGTTTATGTATTAGGGTTTAGGGTTTAGGGTTTAGGGTTTAGGTTAAGAGTTCGGGATTTAGAATATAGGGTTTAGGGTTTAGGGTTTTGAGTTTAGAATTTAGGGTTTAGGGTTTATGGTCTAAAGTTTAAGATTAGGGTTTAGGGTTTGTTGTTTACGCATTAGGGTTAAAGTTTAAGGTTTAGGGTTTAGGGTTTAGAATTTAGATTTAGGGTTTAGGTTTAGGGTTTAGGGTTTTGAGTTTAGGATTTAGGGTTTAGGGTTTAGGGTTTAGGATTTTGGGTTTAGGGTTTATGGTTTATGGTTTAGTGTTATGGTTAAAGGCTTAGGGTTTATGGCTAAGGGGTTTAGGATGTAGTGTTTAGAGTTTAGAGTTTAGGGTTTATGGTCTATGGTGTAGGGTTTGCGGGTCTAGGATTTAGGGATTATGGTTTATGGTTTAGGGTTTAGGTTTTAGGGTTTTGGGTTTTAGGGTTAAGAGTTTTGGATCTAGAATTTAGGGTGTAGGGTTTAGTGTTTTGAGTTTAGGGTTTAGGGTTAGGAATTTAGGGTTTAGAAATTAGGGTTTATGGTTTAAGTTTAAGGTTTAGGGTTTAGGTTTTAGGGTTTAGGGTTTAGAGGTTAGGGTTTAAGGTTTATAGTGTAGGATTTATGTTTAGGGTTGAGGGTTAGGGTTTAGGGTTTAGGTTTTACGATTTAGGGTTTTGGGTTTTACATTAGCCTTTAAAGTTTAGGGTTTAGGGGTCCAAGTTTAGTGTTTAGGGTTTAGGATTTAGGGTTTAGGGTTTTAGGTTTAGAGTTTATGATTTTGGGTTTAGGGTTTAGGGTTTAGCTTTAGGGTTTAGGTTTTAGGTTTTAGGTTTTAGGGTTTAGGGTTTTGGGTTTAGGGTTTTAAGGTATGGGTTAGAGATAAGGGCTTAGGGTTAATGGTTTATTGTTTGAAGTTAAGAGTTTAGGATTTAGAGTTTAGGGATTAGAGTTTGGAATTTAGGGTTTAGGCTTTAGGGTATTTTGTTTAGTGTTAGGTTTAGGGTTTAGGATTAATGGTTTAGTGTTTAGAGTTTGGAATTTAGGGTTTAGGCTTTAAGGTTTAGTGTTGAGTGTTTAGGTTTAGGTTTTAGGATTAATGGTTTAGTGTTAAAGTTTTGGGTGTAAGGTTTAGAGTTTAGGGTTATGGTTTAGGGTTTAGAGTTTATGGTTTAGGGTTTAGGGTTTATTGTTTAGGGTTTATGGTTTATTGTTTAGGGTTTAGTGTTTAGGGTTAAGGGGTATATGATTTAGGGTTTAGGGTTTTGAATTTAGGGTTTAGGGTGTATGGTTTAGGGTTTAAGGTTTAGGGGTTAAGATTTAGGGTTTATGTATTAGGGTTTAGGGTTTGGGGTTTAGGGTTTAGGTTAAGAGTTCGGGATTTAGAATATAGGGTTTAGGGTTTAGGGTTTTGAGTTTAGAATTTAGGGTTTAGGGTTTATGGTCTAAAGTTTAAGATTAGGGTTTAGGGTTTGTAGTTTACGCATTAGGGTTAAAGTTTAAGGTTTAGGGTTTAGTGTTTAGAATTTAGATTTAGGGTTTAGGTTTAGGGTTTAGGGTTTTGAGTTTTGGATTTAGGGTTTAGGGTTTAGGGTTTAGGATTTTGGGTTTAGGGTTTATGGTTTATGGTTTAGTGTTCGGGTTAAAGGCTTAGGGTTTATGGCTAAGGGGTTTAGGATGTAGTGTTTAGAGTTTAGAGTTTAGGGTTTATGGTCTATGGTGTAGGGTTTGCGGGTCTAGGATTTAGGGATTATGGTTTATGGTTTAGGGTTTATGTTTTAGGGTTTTGGGTTTTAGGGTTAAGAGTTTTGGATCTAGAATTTAGGGTGTAGGGTTTAGTGTTTTGAGTTTAGGGTTTAGGGTTTGTATTTTAGAGTTAAGGGTTTCAAGTTATAGGTTTAGGGTTTAGTGGTTAATGTTTAGGGTTTAGGGTTTTTGGTTTATAGTTAGGGTTTAGGGTTTAGAGTTGAGGAATTAGGGTTCAGAGTTTATGGAGTTTAGGGTTTAGGGTTTAGGGTTAGGAATTTAGGGTTTACAAATTAGGGTTTACGATTTAAGTTTAAGGTTTAGGGTTTAGGTTTAGGGTTTAGTGTTTAGGGTTTAGGTTTTATGGTTTAGGGTTTAGAGTTTAGGATTTAGGGTTTAGGGTTTAGGCTTTAGAGTGTAGGATTTATGTTTAGGGATTAGGGTTAGGGTTTAAGGTTCCAATTTTAGTGTTTAGGGTTTAGAGTTTGCAATTTTAGGTTTAGGGCTTAGGGTTTAGGTTTAGGGTTTATGTTTTAGGTTTTAGGTTTTATGTTTTAGGGTTTAGGGTTTGGGGTTTTAGGGTTTGGTTTAGGGGTAAGGGCTTAGGGTTAATGGTTTAGTGTTTGAAGTTCAGATCTTAGGATTTAGATCTTAAGGTTTTGAGTTTGGAATTTTTGGTTTAGGCTTTAGGGTTTATTGTTTAGTGTTAGGTTTAGGGTTTATGATTAATGGTTTAGGGTTTAGAGTTTAGGGTTTAGGGTTAGGAATTTAGGGTTTAAAAATTAAGGTTTAGGGTTTAGGTTTAGGGTTTAGTGTTTAGGGTTTAGGGTTTAGGTTTTAGGGTTTAGAGTTTAGGGTTTAGGGTTTAGAGTGTAGGATTTATGTTTAGGGTTTAGAGTTTAGGTTTTAAGGTTTAGGGTTTAGAATTCACGATTTTGGGTTTAGGATTTAGGGTTTAGGTTTAGGTTTTTGTTTTAGATTTTAGGTTTTAGCGTTTAGGGTTTTGGGTTTAGGGGTTTAGGGTATGGTTTAGGAGTAACGACTTAGGGTTAATGGTTTAGTGTTTGAAGTTCAAAGTTTTGGATTTAGAGTTTAGGGATTAGAGTTTGGAATTTAGGGTTTAGGGTTTAGGGTTTAGTGTTTAGTGTTAGGTTTAGGGTTTAGGATCAATGATTTAGGGTTTAGGGTTAGGAATTTAGGGTTTAGGCTTTAAGTTTTAGTGTTGAGTATTTAGCTTAAGGGTTTAGGATTAAGGGTTTAGTGTTTAGAGTTTTGGGTGTAAGGTTTAGAGTTTAGGGTTATGGTTTAAGGTTTAGAGTTTAAGGTTTAGGGTTTAGGGTGTATTGTTTAGGGTTTATGGTTTATTGTTTAGGGTTTAGTGTTTAGGGTTAAGTCGTATATGATTTAGGGTTTTGGGTTTAGAGTTTAGGGTTTAGAGTTTAGGGTTAAGGGTTCCAATTTTAGTGTTTAGGGTTTAGAGTTTACAACTTTAGGTTTAGGGCTTAGGGTTTAGGTTTAGGGTTTAGGTTTTAGGTTTTAGGTTTTATGTTTTAGGGTTTAGGGTTTGGGGTTTTAGGGTTTGGTTTAGGGGTAAGGGCTTAGGGTTAATGGTTTAGTGTTTGAAGTTCAGATCTTAGGATTTAGATCTTAAGGTTTTGAGTTTGGAATTTTTGGTTTAGGCTTTAGGGTTTATTGTTTAGTGTTAGGTTTAGGGTTTATGATTAATGGTTTAGGGTTTAGAGTTTAGGGTTTAGGGTTAGGAATTTAGGGTTTAAAAATTAAGGTTTAGGGTTTAGGTTTAGGGTTTAGTGTTTAGGGTTTAGGGTTTAGGTTTTAGGGTTTAGAGTTTAGGGTTTAGGGTTTAGAGTGTAGGATTTATGTTTAGGGTTTAGAGTTTAGGTTTTAAGGTTTAGGGTTTAGAGTTCACGATTTTGGGTTTAGGATTTAGGGTTTAGGTTTAGGGTTTAGGGTTAGGTTTTTGTTTTAGATTTTAGGTTTTAGCGTTTAGGGATTTGGGTTTAGGGGTTTAGGGTATGGTTTAGGAGTAACGATTTAGGGTTAATGGTTTAGTGTTTGAAGTTCAGAGTTTTGGATTTAGAGTTTAGGGATTAGAGTTTGGAATTTAGGGTTTAGGGTTTAGGGTTTAGTGTTTAGTGTTAGGTTTAGGGTTTAGGATCAATGATTTAGGGTTTAGGGTTAGGAATTTAGGGTTTAGGCTTTAAGTTTTAGTGTTGAGTATTTAGCTTAAGGGTTTAGGATTAAGGGTTTAGTGTTTAGAGTTTTGGGTGTAAGGTTTAGAGTTTAGGGTTATGGTTTAAGGTTTAGAGTTTAAGGTTTAGGGTTTAGGGTGTATTGTTTAGGGTTTATGGTTTATTGTTTAGGGTTTAGTGTTTAGGGTTAAGTCGTATATGATTTAGGGTTTTGGGTTTAGAGTTTAGGGTTTAGGGTCTATGGTTTAGGGTTTAAGGTTTAGGGGTTAAGATTTAGGGTTTATTTATTAGGGTTTAGGGTTTGGGGTTTATAGTTTGGGTTAAGAATTTGGGATTTAGAATATAGGGTTTAGGATTTAGGGTTTAGTGTTTATGGTTTAGGGTTTAAGGTTAGGGTTTAGGGTTTGTTGTTTATGCATTAGGGCTAAAGTTTAAGGTTTAGGGTTTAGGATTTAGAATAACCATAGACCCTAAACCCTAAACTCTAAACCCAAAACCCTAAATCATATACGCCTTAACCCTAAACACTAAACCCTAAACAATAAACCAAAAACCCTAAACAATACACCCTAAACCTTAAACTCTAAACCTTAAACCATAACCCTAAACTCTAAACCTTACACCCAAAACTCTAAACACTAAAACCCTAATCCTAAACACTTAACCTAAATACTCAACACTAAAACTTAAAGCCTAAACCCTAAATTCCTAACTCTAAACCATAAACCATTGATCCTAAACCCTAAACCTAACACTAAACACTAAACCCTAAACCCTAAACCCTAAATTCCAAATTCTAAACCCTAAACTCTAAATCCTAAACTCTGAACTTCAAACACTAAACCATTAACCCTAAGCCCTTACTCCTAAACCATACCCTAAACCCCTAAACCAAAAACCCTAAACCCTAAAACCTAAAATCTAAAACCAAAACCTAACCCTAAACCCTAAACCTAAACCCTAAACCCTAAACCCAAAATTCTGAACTCAAAACTCAAAACCCTAAACCCTAAACCCTAAACCCTAAAACCTAAACTCTAAACCCTAAACATAAATCCTACACTCTAAACCCTAAGCCCCAAACCCTAAAGCCTAAACCCTAAACCCTAAAACCTAAACGCTAAACCCTAAACCCTAAACCCTAAACCCTAAACACTAAACCCTAAACCTAAACCCTAAACCTCAATTTATAAACCCTAAATTCCTAACCCTAAATCCTAAACTCTAAACACTAAACCTTAAACCCTAAACCCTAAACTCTAAACCCTAATTCCTAAACCATAAACCCTAAATCCTAAACTCTAAACCCTAAACCCTAACTATAAACTAAAAACCCTAAACTCTAAACCCTAAACCCTAAACCCCAAATCCTAAACTCTAAACCCTAAACCCTAAACCCTAAACACTAAACACTAAATCCTAAACCTAAACCCTAAACCTTAAACATAAACCGTAAACCCTAATTTGTAAACCCTAAATTCCTAACCCTAAACCCTAAACCCTAATCCCAAACCCTAAACCCTAAACTCAAAACACTAAACCCTACACCCTAAATTCTAAATCCAAAACTCTTAACCCTAAAACCCAAAACCCTAAAACCTAAACCCTAAACCATAAACCCTAATTCCTAAACCCTAAACCCAAAACCCGAAACCCAGAAACCCTACACCATAGAGCATACACCCTAAACTCTAAACCCTAAACACTAAATCCTAAACCCCTTAACCATAAACCCTAAACCCTAAATCCGAAATTCTAAACCTTAAACCCTAAACAGAAAACCCTAGACACGAAACCCTAAACCTAAATGCTAAACCCGGAACCCTAAACCCCAAACCTAAACCTTAAACCCTAAACACAAAATCCAGAATCTAAACCCTAAATCTTAACCCCAAAACCTTAAACCCTAAACCCTAAACTCTAAACCCAAAACCAAAAATCATATACCCTTTAACACTAAACACTAAACCCTAAATCCTAAACTCTAAACCCTAATCCCAAAACCCTAAACCCTAAACCCTAAATCCTAAACCCTAACCCTAAACCATAAACTCTAAACCCTAAACACAAAACCCTAGACACGAAACACTAAATCTAAATGCTAAACTTGGAACCCTAAACCCTAAACCCTAAATGGAGAAATCTATTAATACCCAGGAAACTATGAAGGACTCAGTTCCAGAAAATCTACAAACTCAGGTATTTTCTAATTCATAATCTAAATATTCTATCTGTTTATATTTGTCTTTTTCTATTATTACCTCTGTTATTTGTTTTTTCTTTAAATCTTTTGGCAATTTACAGTTTCTAGCTAAATGTCCTAGTTTTCCACAATTATAACATTTACATTCTGTTATATTTTTCTTAACTCTATGTGGGCTTTTTTGTTTATAATCTTTTATATAATATCTTTTTCTTGGAATTTTGTCTTTATATCTTGTTTTAAAGCGTTTATACTTTTTTATCCTTTTCTTTTTATATGGATTTTTACATCCAAATTGGGGTGCTAATTTACTTGTACAATATACTAGGTTTTTTACTAATATTTTTTTTAGTTTTAATTCTTATTTATGTTTTTCACATAGTTTCATAAACCATTGTTGCAAGAATTTTATTCTAGCTCCTAGTGTATCTACTGTATTTGATTCTTCCCAATCTTTTATTATTTTTGAACTAAATGGTTCTGGTAATTTTGTGTAATATAATTTTCTTATTTCTTTACTTTCATCATTTGTATATATTCCTTTATAGTAATATTCTCTAAATGCACATGTATGTTCATCTATGTAACTCATTTTACATATTGCTAATTTATTCATTAAATTTCTGTTTATTATTTTATCTTTCTGTTGTTCTTCTATTTCTGTTGTCATACTTCCAAATTCATTTCTAATTGATATTTCATATTTATTTAATATGTCTATTGCTGATGTTGCTATTTCATTATTAAGTTTCGTATTATTTCTTAGTGTTTCCAAGCTTATTGGTGTTAAATTTTGTAACCATATTTTTACTGTTCCTATAAGTGTTCTTTCTATATATCCTGGGGCATCCATTATTGATATCTTGTTATCTATTAATTGTTTTGATATATAACCTATCCATAATTGAATTGTTTTATTTGTATACTACAGTCTAAATCTAAGAAATTATTTTGATCTGTAGTTTGTCTAGGTATCCAATTTTTATTCAATCTTTTATCCCATAAGGCTTTATGTCTATTTTCTTTTTCGTAAGTATAATATGTTGGAGTTGTATCCATTCGTGTTTTAGGATTTGAAGTACTAGGTTTCTCATCTAAATTTCCTACATTTATTTCTATATTTTTATCTTTTTCTATAAGATCAGTATATGTTTCTGAATATGATTCATAATTGTTTTCTGAAACATTATCGTTTTCTTCTTCATTTATTTCATTTATTCTTAACTCTTCTATTTTTAATTCAGGTAATTCTTCTGTTTCTTCTAACATTGTTTTCATTCTTTCTATTTCTTGGTTTAACTTTAATTCTTCAGTTCTTTTCTTGTATTCTTCTTTTGCTTTTAATTTTTCTTCGTATAGTTGTTTAAGTCTTTCTAATTCTTTTTGTAATTCTTGAATTCTAGTATCTTTTACTTCTTCTATTTGTTTAATTTCTTTTTTAGCTTGTTCTCTAATTTTTTCAATTTCTTTTTTCCTATCGATTTCTTCATTTTCTTTTTTTAATCTTACCATAGTTGTTAGACTATCTTCTAATTTTGCTGATTCTTTATCTGGCATTAGGTATAATTGGGTTCCTATTTTTTTTATATATTCTTTCTAAGTTTGAATGTATTATTTTTATTTCTAGTCCATCTTGACTTTTATATATTTTTTCTTCTACAGCATATTCTTCTTTATTCATTATAAGTTATGTTGATATTTATATTCTAAGTGTTGTAATTGTAGATCTAATAAGAATATCGTTTTTCTTTGTACTTTTATAGATTTTTGGCATACTCCTGCCCATATATTTTCTTCTAATCTATTTTGTCTAAATCTTAATTCTTGTTTTATTTCATTAATTTTTTCTAATAATTGTTCTCTATAAGTTTCATCCATTATATAAACATTTTTTCATAATATTCTCGTTTCTTTATTATGAGATTTTGTATTTCTTTTATATTTTCTGAAATATATTCTAAGTATTCCATATCTTGGGTTCTTTGGTATGTTATAATATTATTTATTAAAAGTTCATTTAGTAGATCTAAATTTTCCATAGTTTGTAACCAATATGTCAGATATTCATAGTTTATCATTAATCTGAATATAAGTCATATAATTCATCTATATTTTGGATAGTTAGTTCATGCCAATTTTGTTCTATTAATTCCATTATCTGGTCTAGTTCTGTCATTTCTTCAATAATTAAAAGGTCATAAATTTTTCTTTTTATGTCGATATTAAGTGTTTTAAGAATATATAAAATAAGTATTTTATAATTATAATCCTCATCTAGTAAGTATGTATTCATCATTTTCATGTTTTCTAAACAATTTTTATTCCTTCTAACCTTCTTGTTTGTTATTATCTATTATCAAATTGTAGTAAAGTTATCCTAAATAAATTCTTTTGGTCACTACTATGATTTTCAGCCTCAATCAGTTACCCTAACAGCGCCTTCAACAACTTCGTACTTCCCCTCAAACGGCTTCTCTTTTTGCCTAAGCGGGTTTCGGTTTGGATGGCATAGTGCAGGCTTACCTATTCTCAGCCTACCTTCGTTCATAGCAAACTACTTCGAATCTATTTAGTATAACAATACTATAACATGATAATAATCAAATAATAATCAAGAGATTATCAGGAATAATAAAGTTTAGTTGTTCATATTGGAATATGAAAATACCTGAGTTTGTAGATTTTCTGGAACTGAGTCCTTCATAGTTTCCTGGGTATTAATAGATTTCTCCATTTATATTTTTTCTTATCTAGCTCTGATACCAATTTGAGGGATCTTGCGGAATTAAGAGTGAAGTGGGAGATGAGGGATGAAGGATGAGGGATGAAGGATGAGGGATGATCGTCCCTTCCTCCTTAATGTTATTTATAAACAAATTTACACGTCTTTTACTATTCATGAATGACCTCTACTATTCATGAACAGTAATGAACAGTAACTCTACTATTCATGAACAGTGACCGACTTTTACTATTTACACAGTAACTTGACCCAATTTGAGGGATCTTGCGGAATTAAGAGTGAAGTGGGAGATGAGGGATGAAGGATGAGGGATGATCGTCCCTTCCTCCTTAATGTTATTTATAAACAAATTTACACGTCTTTTACTATTCATGAATGACCTCTACTATTCATGAACAGTAATGAACAGTAACTCTACTATTCATGAACAGTGACTACTATTCATGAACAGTGACCGACTTTTACTATTTACACAGTAACTTGACCTTTACTAGTTACATAATTGACATTTTACTATTTATGAATAGTACTACTATTCATGAACAGTATCCTGTCTGATAATGACTCCAAATAAAAACAAACCAAATAAAAACAAACAACTTTACAATATGAGGGATCTTGCGGAATTAGAGACTGAAGTGGGAGATGAGGGATGAAGGAT
Organism: Solanum pinnatisectum; assembly: GCA_035578085.1. Lineage (NCBI taxonomy): Eukaryota > Viridiplantae > Streptophyta > Magnoliopsida > Solanales > Solanaceae > Solanum > Solanum pinnatisectum. The sequence goes on from CM069078.1 coordinate 16,722,278, forward strand.
GAGGGATGATCGTCCCTTCCTCCTTAATGTTATTTATAAACAAATTTACACGTCTTTTACTATTCATGAATGACCTCTACTATTCATGAACAGTAATGAACAGTAACTCTACTATTCATGAACAGTGACTACTATTCATGAACAGTGACTACTATTCATGAACAGTGACCGACTTTTACTATTTACGATAACTTGACTTTACTATTTACATAATTGACATTTTACTATTTATGAATAGTACTACTATTCATGAACAGTATCCTGTCTGATAATGACTCCAAATAAAAACAAACCAAATAAAAACAAACAACTTTACTTTTACGTTACAAAAAATAAAAAGAAGATTCCTACTTTTGACTAATAATATACATATTTGTCTTCTTCATATCTTTTTATCGGCTGTCTTTATCAGGCTGCCGGATGTTTTGTTTTTAGCTTACTCCAGCTGTACGGTTGGAACTTGATTATCTTCTCCTTGACATTTTGAACATATGTGCTCCGAATATTTATGGCGATAGTTATGCAAGATTCACGGTTAATAGTCTTTGGCGAAATGAAGTTCTTTCTGATAGCTCTTGTTGTTGGTATATTTTCTGGTTTAAGAAGACTTAATATCCATTGTCGTATTTCCTCCATATCTCCTTCTCTTGTTTCTCTACAATTAGAGTATATCATAGTATTGTCTCTACTATAATAGCTCCATATTGTATTGTTGTTTAAATAATTGTTTGCTAGTTCCGTCAGTATTGTAGCTATTCCAATAACTCTTTTGTTTGCATAAAAATCTGGAATATCTACAATAGATATCTCATTTTGTTTTTCTATTTTTTCCGGTATTAGCATATCTCTAGTCAATCCTATCTTTATGACTTGTATAACCGGTTTTATTTCGTCATATAGTATCTCTGCAGTAGCTGTATAAAACTTAATAAAAAATAGCGTTCCTTTGGTAATTCTTTTGTAGGTTAAGAAAGCTTTGTATAGTTCTGGTATCTTTGAAATTTTATCTCCAGTAGCTGTGTATACGGTACTGAGTAATCCATAGTTATAACAAGTAATAACTAAATTTATATTTGTGCCTGGTAATGCTATTAGTTTGTTGTATCCCTGTAGGTGTTGTGTAATATAATCAGTATTTGGTTCTTTTGTGTTTATAGCTCTGGGGTTTTGTTTAAGTAAGTTTGGACTTTGTAAATATTTTCTGTATAGGTACGGGTAATGTGGTTATATGTATTTTTCTGTTGGGCTAGACTGTTTTTGTATGTAGTGGTTTGTGGAGTAGGTACAGATTTTTGCATCTTTGGTGCTGTATATGGTTTATCAAAAAGTTTGTTCATATTTGTATTTGTATAACTTTTTTCTTCTGTAGCTTTTTCTTTTTTTGTAACTCCTGATGTACCTGCAACTGTATTTAAACAAACATTATGGGTTTTATGGAGTTTCCCAACGTCTCCTTCTAGATCTGGAATTTTAACGTCTTTCGATCGACGTAGCTCCGCATATTTAACGTCATGCTGTTGACTGCTAGCTTGCTTTTTTAGCTGCTGTATCTCACCATCCATACTATCCACTTTTGTACAAAGTGTAGTTAGGAGGTTGAGTATTTGTTCCATTGTATTTATTTTTTCAGTATCTTTTCCTTGAGAAGTGATCTGCAATCACATTTTTGTCAGTTTATAATTTCAATTGTAAAGGAAAAGTTCAATATATTTACTACCAGTCTCCTTATTTCTTTTGTTGTAACTGAATCTTGTACTTTTTTGGTTATCCACCATTTTACCTGTGTATTATCTGTTCTAACAATAAATTTGTTATATACAATATATGGTTCAAAAGCTAATAAACATTTATATAAGGCAAATAATTCTTTTCTATTTATTTCCCATTTTATTTGTGTACAGACCCGGAATAATATCTACAGTGATGTTCTATGCTGGACTATTATGTTTACTATTGCTTTCTTGTATATACTTATTTTCTAATAATTCATTTATATGCATTTTAAATTCTGATTGGTCTTCGAAATTGTATCTTAATGGTTTTTGTGTTATTAAACTATTTTCATTTATTAATTCAATTTTTACTTTTGTTTTATGTTTATCCCATCCTTGTAATGGGTTTTCATTATATAATGAGTTTAATTTATCATTTATTGCTTGTATTTTATCTACTGTGAATATTATAATTTCTATTTTATGATCATTAGTTGTTATATTTTCTAACTTTTGGGTAATTTTTTCACTTCCTTTTATCCATGGTGAATTTTTTCTAATTTTATTATTAACTCTTTTCGCTCCTATTTTGTGATTACATATGGTAGTGAACCACCAATGCGTTTTTGTTATAGTATGTGGATATAGTTTTTCTAAAAAAGGCATCCCTAATAATATATCTTTATTTGTAAACTCATAGCTATAAATTTCATCTATTAGTAATATTTTATCCCATATTTGTGTTTTTACATTTTTAGCTTTATGTGTTATCATGCTTCCTTCATTATTAAATCCTGTTACTATTAATGGTGTTTTTAATTTTTCCCATTTACTATCTGGTAGACAATTATGTTTACACATATTTGCTTCTGCTCCTGTGTCTATCATAGGTGTATAATATCTATTATAGTATCCTTCTATAATTATTTTTGCTAAAATATATATTTTTGTCATTTTAGTTTATCATATAATCGTTCTTTTAATAATTACTTTCTTGTTTTCATAAGTTATTGTTAGTTGTTTATCATCTATAGTATATGGTTTAACTGTTTCTAGCCATTTTATCCCTAAAGTAATATTATTATTTCCTTGATGTATTTTAAATTTAATTTTTATTGGTATTCCTCAATAATTAGTTCTTGTTCGATAGTTTCTTCTATATTTACCAAAGCTCTAGGTAATTCGTATTTATATTTTCTCCGTAATTATTTCATGTTCTTTGACTAGTTCTCTTATAATTTGGTTTTCTATTTGTCCTGTATTTATAGTTATTAAATATTTTCTTTGGTCTAATATTCCTGTGATATAATATTGATATGGTTGTATTTCATTTTTGTTTTGTTCTAATAAGTCACAATCTAATCTCCTAGATGTACTAGTTCTTGATGATGAAGGTGTATCGTAGCTTAATCTTTTAGATGTACTTAATCTTTCTTTTACTATCTCTAAATCTTCTTCAATATCTATATCTTTATAACTGTAATCATTATTATCTATTACTGTAATTATTTTATCAAATGGATTTTCTATTTTGATTTTTTGAATCTTATTTTTCGCTGTTATTTTGTGCTTTGTAGTTAATACATATAAATTTTTACATCTTGCTGTAAATATTTTACTTCCTGGTGCTAATTCTATGCCTGACATTTTCCAATATAGTACTAGTGATTTATCTATGTTTTTGTCTTCTATTGCTACTGAATAGTTTGCACTTATAATAAATTTAAATTTTTGATATATTAAGTTTCCTCTCGCACTTATAATACTTGTTTCTATAGGTTGAATTATTCTATCATCTGCTAAATATAGTTCTATAGGTGTATCTATTCCTTCTCTAAAACATGCTTTTATCAATATTTCTGTTGCTCCTAAATGTACATATTTTATTGGATTTTTTGATTTTAAATCTTGGATTTCTTTATTAATTATTTTCTTATTTATGATAGGTATTTTAGCTTTACCTTTAATATATTTACAATCTATTACATGTTCTTTTTGGCTTACTACATAATATTCATCGTGTTGTAATTTAAATAAGTTTTTTAATCTAGGTACTTCTAGTATTTTATCTATGCTTAAGTCTAATTCTTTTCCTTTTATTTGTTCAAACATATTATTGTCAAATATTATTTTTTGTTCTGTATATTCATTATCTTGATATTCTTCTTTACTTATTATTTTTATGTCATTTTCAGTCATAATAATCAGAAAGTGACTCTATTTCTTCTTCTAATTCAATATCTGTGAATTCGTATATGCTATCTTCATTTTCTAATTCATAATCTAAATAATCTATCTGTTTATATTTATCGTTTTCTATTATTACCTCTGTTATTTGTTTTTTCTTTAAATCTTTTGGTAATTTACAGTCTCTAGCTAAATGTCCTAATTATAACATTTACATTCTGTTATATTTTTCTTAATTCTATGTGGTCTTTTTTGTTTATAATTTTTTATATAATATCTTTTTCTTGGAATTTTGTCTTTATATCTTGTTTTAAAGCGTTTATACTTTTTTATCCTTTTCTTTTTATATGGATTTTTACATCCAAATTGGGGTGCTAATTTACTTGTACAATATACTAAGTTTTTTACTAATATTTTTTCTAGTTTTAATTCTTCTTTATGTTTTTCACATAGTTTCATAAACCATTGTTGCAAGAATTTTATTCTAGCTCCTAGTGTATCTACTGTATTTGATTCTTCCCAATCTTTTATTATTTTTGAACTAAATGGTTCTGGTAATTTTGTGTAATATAATTTTCTTATTTCTTTACTTTCATCATTTGTATATATTCCTTTATAGTAATATTCTCTAAATGCACATGTATATTCATCTATGTAACTCATTTTACATATTGCTAATTTATTCATTAAATTTCATTTATTATTTTATCTTTTAGTTGTTCTTCTATTTCTGTTGTCATACTTTCAAATTCATTTCTAATTGATATTTCATATTTATTTAATATGTCTATTGCTGATGTTGTTATTTCATTATTAAGTTTCGTATTATTTTTTAGTGTTTCTAAGCTTGTTGGTGTTAAATTTTGTAACCATATTTTCTTTATTCCTATAAGTGTTCTTTCTATATATCTGGGCATCCATTATTGATATCTTGTTATCTATTAATTGTTTTGATATATAACCTATCCATAATTGAATTGTTTTATTTGTATCTGCTACACAGTCTAAATCTAAGAAATTATTTTGATCTGTAGTTTGTCTAGGTATCCAATTTTTATTCAATCATTTATTCCATAAGGCTTTATCTCTATTTTCTTTTTCGTAAGTATATCCATTCGTGTTTTAGGGTTTGAAGTACTAGGTTTTTCATCTAAATTTCCTACATTTATTTCTATATTTTTATCTTTTTCTATAAGATCAGTATATGTTTCTGAATATGATTCATAATTATTTTCTGAAATACTATCATTTTCTTCTTCATTTATTTCATTTATTTCATCTATTTTTAATTCAGGTAATTCTTCTGTTTCTTCTAACATTGTTTTCATTCTTTCTATTTCTTGGTTTAACTTTAATTCTTCATTTCTTTTCTTGTACTCTTCTTTTGCTTTTAATTTTTCTTCGTATAGTTGTTTAAGTCTTTCTAATTCTTTTTGTAATTCTTGAATTCTAGTATCTTTTACTTCTTCTACTTGTTTAATTTCTTTTTTAGCTTGTTCTCTAATTTTTTCGATTTCTTTTTTCCTATCTATTTCGTCATTTTCTTTTTTTAATCGTACCATTGTTGTTAGACTATCTTCTAATTTTGCTGATTCTTTATCTGGCATTAGGTACAATTGGGTTCCTATTTTTTTATATCTTCTTTCTAAGTTTGAATGTATTATTTTTATTTCTAGTCCATCTTGACTTTTATATATTTTTTCTTCTACAGCATATTCTTCTTTATTCATTATAAGTTATATTGATATTTGTATTCTAAGTGTTGTAATTGTAGGTCTAATAAGAATATCGTTTTTCTTTGTGCTTTTATAGATTTTTGGCATACTCCTGCCCATATATTTTCTTCTAATCTATTTTGTCTAAATCGTAATTCTTGTTTTATTTCATTAATTTTTTCTAATAATTGTTCTCTGTAAGTTTCATCCATTATAAAAACATTTTTTCATAATATTCTTGTTTCTTTATTATGAGATTTTGTATTTCTTTTATATTTTCTAAAGTATATTCTAAGTATTCCATATCTTGGGTTCTTTGGTATTTTATAATATTATTTATTAAAAGTTTATTTAATAGTTCTAAATTTTCCATAGTTTGTAGCCAATATGTTAAATATTCGTAGTTTATCATTAATCTGAATATAAGTCATATAATTCATCTATATTTTGGATAGTTAGTTCATGCCAATTTTGTTCTATTAATTCCATTATCTGGTCTAGTTCTATCATTTCTTCAATAATTAAAAGGTCATAAATTTTTCTTTTTATGTCGATATTAAGTGTTTTAAGAATATATAAAATAAGTATTTTATAATTATAATCTTCATCTAGTAAGTATGTGTTCATAATTTTCATGATTTCTAAATAAGTTTTATTCCTTCTAACCTTCTTGTTTGTTATTATCAATTATCAAATTATATTAAAGTTATCCTAAATAAATTCTTTTGGTCACTACTATGATTTTCAGCTTCAATCAGTTACCCTAACAGCGCCTTCAACAACTTCAGATTTCCTCAAACGGCTTCTCTTTTGCCTAACGGGTTTCCGTTTCGGATGGCATAGTCCGGCTTACCTATTCTCACTACCTTCGTAGCAAACTACTTCGAATCTATTTAGTATAACAATACTATAACATGATAATAATCAAATAATAATCAAGAGATTATCAGGAATAAATAAGTTTAGTTGTTCATATTGAAATATGAAAATACCTGAGTTTGTAGATTTTCTGGAACTGAGTCCTTCATAATTTCCTGGGTATTAATAGATTTCTCCATTTATATTTTTTTTTTATCTAGCTCTGATACCAATATGAGGGATCTTGCGGAATTAGAGAGTGAAGTGGGAGATGAGGGATGAAGGATGAGGGATGATCGTCCCTTCCTCCTTAATGTTATTTATAAACAAATTTACACGTCTTTTACTATTCATGAATGACATCTACTATTCATGAACAGTAATGAACAGTAACTCTACTATTCATGAACAGTGACTACTATTCATGAACAGTGACCAACTTTTACTATTTACACAGTAACTTGACCTTTACTATTTACATAATTGAAAACTCTAAACACTAACTGTAAGCCTTTAACCCTAAACCATAAATTATAAACCCTAAACCCTAATCTTAAACCCTAAACCCTAAAACCAAAACCCAAACCCTAAACCCTAAATTCAAAACACTAAACCCCACACCCTAAATTCTAAATCCAAAACTCTTAGTCCTAAAAACCGAAACCCTAAAACCAAAACCCTAAACCATAAACCCTAATTCCTAAACCCTAAACCCATAAACCCTACACCATAGACCATACACCCTAAACTCTAAATCCTAAAAACTAAATCCAAAACCCTTTAACCATAAACCCTAAACCATAAATCCTATATTCTAAACCTTAAACCCTAAATCTTGAACCCTAACACTAAACCATAAACCATAAACCATAAACCCAAAACCCTAAACCCTAAACCCTAAACCCTGACCCTAAACCATTAATCCTAAACCCTAAATCTAAATTCTAAACCCTAAACTCTAAACCATAAACCTTAACCCTAATGTGTAGACTACAAACCCTAAGCCCTAACCTTAAACCCTAAACCCTAAACCCTAAACCCTAAAACCTAAATCCTAAACTCAAAACATAAACCCTAAACCCTAAACCCTATATTCTAAATCCCAAACTCTTAACCTAAACCCCAAACCCTAAACCTTAATACATAAATCCTAAATCTTAACCCCTGAACCTTAAACCCTAAACCATAGACCCTAAACCCTAAACTCTAAACCCTAAACCCTAAACCATATACACCTTAACCCTAAAAACTAAACCCTAAACAATAAACCATAAACCTTAAACAATAAACCCTAAACCCTAAACCTTAAACTCTAAACCCTAAACCATAAACCTAAACTCTAAACCTTACACCCAAAACTCTAAACACTAAACCATTAATCCTAAACCCTAAACCTAAACACTCAACACTAAACCTTAAAGCGTAAACCCTAAATTCCAAACTCTAAACCCTAAACCATTAATCCTAAACGCTAAACCTAACACTAAGCAATAAACCCTAAAGCCTAAACCCTAAATTCCAAACTCTAAACCCTAAACTCTAAATCTGAAACTCTGAACTTCAAACACTAAACCATTAACCCTAAGCCCTTACCCCTAAACCATACCCTAAAACCCTAAAACCAAAACCCTAAACCCTAAAACCGAAAACCTAAAACCTAAACCCTAAACCTAAACTCTAAATTCTAAACCCAAAACCCTAAACCCTAAATCCTACACCCTAACCACTAAACTTGGAACCCTAAACCCTAAACTCTAAAGCCTAACGAAAAACCCAAAACCCTAAATTGTAAAACCTAAACCCTAAACCCTAACCCTAAACACTAAACATAAATTCTAAACCCAAAAGCCTAAACCCTAAATCAGAACCTAAACCTAAAACTAAACACTATACACTAAACCCTAAACCTAAACCCTAAACCCTAACCCCTAAACTCTAAACCCTAATTCCTAAACCCTAAACCCTAAATCCTAAACCCTAAACCCTAAACCCTAAACCCTAAACCCTAAACTCTAACCCCTAAACCCTAAAACCTAAACCCTATACGCTAAACACTAAACCTAAACCCTAAACCTTAAACTTAACCCATAAACCTTAATTTGTAAACCCTAAATTCCTAACCCTAAACCCTAAACTCTAGACCCTAAACCCTAAGCTCTAAACCTTAATTCCTAAACCCTAAACCCTAAATCCTAAATTCTAAACCCTGAACCATAACTATAAACCAAAAACCTTAAACCCTAAACTCTAACCCTAAAACCTAAATCCTAAACCCTATGTTTGAAATCCTAGAGTTTGGAATTTAGGGTTTACGCTTTAAGGTTTAGTGTTGAGTGTTTCGGTCTAGGGTTTAGGGTTAATGATTTAGTGTTTAGAGTTTTGGGTGTAAGGTTTAGAGGTTAGGTTTATGGTTTAGGGTTTAGGGTTTATTGTTTAGGGTTTAGTGTTTAGGGTTAAGGGGTATATGATTTTGGGTTTAGGGTTTAGAGTTTAGGGTTTAGGGTCTATGGTTTAGGGTTTAAGGTTTCGGGGTGAAGATTTAGGGTTTATGTATTAGGGTTTAGGGTTTGGGGTATAGGGTTTAGGTCAAGAGTTTGGAATTTAGAATATAGGGTTTAGGGTTTAGGGTTTAGTGTTTTGAGTTTACAATTTAGGGTTTAGGGTTTATGGTTTAGGGTTTAAGGTTAGGGTTCAAGGTTTGTAGTTTACGCATTAGGTTTAAAGTTTAAGGTTTAAGGTTTAGGGTTTAGAATTTAGATTTAGGGTTTAGGTTTAATGGTTTAGGGTTAGGGTTTAGGGTGTACGGTTTAGGGTTTAGTGTTTTGGGTTTAGGATTTATGGTTTATGGTTTAGAGTTAGGGTTTAGGGTTTAAGGTTTAGAATTTAGGATTTAGTGTTTAGGGTTTAGAGTTTAGGGTTTATGGTCTATGGTGTAGGGTTTGTGGGTTTAGGGTTTAGGAATTAGTGTTTAGGGTTTAGGTTTAAGGGTTTTGGGTTTTAGGATTAAGAGTTTTGGATTTAGAATTTAGGGTGTAGGGTTTAGTGTTTTGAGTTTACGGTTTAGGGTTAAAGGCTTACATTTAGTGTTTAGGCTTTAGAGTATAGGATTTAGGGTTGAAGGTTTAGTGTTTTGGGTTTAGATTCTGGAATTTAGGGTTTACGCTTTAAGGTATAGTGCTGAGTGTTTAGGTTTAGGGTTTAGGATTAATGGTTTAGTGTTTAGAGTGTTGGGTGTAAGGTTTAGAGTTTAGTGTTATGGTTTAGGGTTTAGAGTTTAAGGTTAAGGGTTTAGGGTTTATTATTTAGGGTTTATGGTTTATTGTTTAGGGTTTAGTGTTTAGGGTTAAGGGGTATATGATTTAAGGTTTAGGATTTAGGGTCAATGGTTTAGGGGTTAAGATTTAGGGTTTATGTATTAGGGTTTAGTGTTTGGGGTTTAGGGTTTAGGTTAAGAGTTTGGGATTTAGAATATAGGGCTTAGGGTTTAGGGTTTAGTGTTTTGAGTTTAGAATTTAGTGTTTAGGGTTTAAGTAGGGTTTAGGGTTTGTAGTTTATGCTTTAGGGTTAAAGTTTAAGGTTTAGGATTTAGGGTTTAGAATTTAGATTTAGGGTTTTGGTTTAGGGTTTAGGATTAGTGGTTTAGGGTTAGGATTTAGGATTTAGGGTTTAGGGTTTAGGGTTTATGGTTTATGGTTTAGGGTTTAGGGTATAGGGTTTAAGGTTTAGAATTTCGGATTTAGGGTTTAGGGTTTATGGTTAAGGGGTTTAGGATTTAGTGTTTAGGGTTTAGAGTTTAGGGTGTATGCTCTATGGTGTAGGGTTTCTGGGTTTCGAGTTTTGGGTTTAGGGTTTAGGAATTAGGGTTTATGGTTTAGGGTTTAGGTTTTAGGGTTTTGGGTTTTAGGGTTAAGAGTTTTGGATTTAGAATTTAGGGTGTACGGTTTAGTTTTTTGAGTTTAGGGTTTAGGGTTTGGGTTTGGGGTTTAGGGTTTGGGGTTTAAGATTAGGGTTTAGGGTTTATAATTTACGATTTAGGGTTAAAGGCTTACAGTTAGTGTTTAGAGTTTAGAGTTTAGTATTTAGGATTAAAGGTTTAGGGTTTTGGGTTTAGATTTTGGATTTGGGGTTTAGGGTTTAAGGTTTCGGTTTAGGGTTTATGATTAATGGTTTAGGTTTAAGGTTTAGGGTTTAGGGTTTAGAGTTCCAAGTTTAGCATTTTGGTTTAGGGTTTCGTGTCTAGGGTTTTGTGTTTAGGGTTTAGAGTTAGGGTTTAGGGTTTAGGGTTTCAAGTTTAGGGTTTTGGGATTAGGGTTTAGGTTTTAAGGTTTAGGGTTTAGGTTTATGGTTTAGGGTTAGGGTTTAGGGTTTAGGGTTTATGGTTAGGGTTAGGGTTTAGGGTTTATGGTTAGGGTATAGGGTTGAGAATTTATGAAATTGGGTATAGGGTTTAAGTTTCGTAATTATGGTTTAGGGTTTATCGTATAATTTATATTGCTTAGGGTTTAGGGTTTATATTTTATGGTTTAGGATTTAGGGTATAGAGTTTAGGGTTTAGGGTTTGTGTTTTAGGATTGAGAGTTTCAAGTTGTAGGTTTAGGGTTTAGGGTTAAATGTTTAGGGTTTAAGGTTCAGGGTTTAGGGTTTTGGACATAGTGTTTCGGATTTAGGTTTTAGGGTTAGAATTTAGGGTTTAAGGTTTAGGGTTTAGGGATTTTGGTTTATAGTTAGGGTTTAGGGTTTAGAGTTTAGGATTTAAGGTTTAGGGTTTAGGAATTAGGGTTTAGAGTTTGGTGTTTAGTGTTTAAGGTTTAATGTTTGGAGTTTAGGGTTTAGGGTTAGGAATTTAGGGTTTAGAAATTAGGGTTTATGGTTTAAGTTTAAGGTTTAGGGTTTAGGTTTTAGGGTTTAGGGTTTAGAGGTTAGGGTTTAAGGTTTATAGTGTGGGATTTATGTTTAGGGTTGAGGGTTAGGGTTTAGGGTTTAGGTTTTACGATTTTGGGTGTTGGGTTTTACATTAGCCTTTAAAGTTTAGGGTTTAGGGGTCCAAGTTTAGTGTTTAGGGTTTAGGATTTAGGGTTTAGGGTTTTAGGTTTAGAGTTTATGATTTTGGGTTTAGGGTTTAGGGTTTAGCTTTAGGGTTTAGGTTTCAGGTTTTAGGTTTTAGGGTTTAGGGTTTTGGGTTTAGGGTTTTAAGGTATGGTTTAGAGATAAGGGCTTAGGGTTATTGGTTTATTGTTTGAAGTTAAGAGTTTAGGATTTAGAGTTTAGGGATTAGAGTTTGGAATTTAGGGTTTAGGCTTTAGGGTATATTGTTTAGTGTTAGGTTTAGGGTTTAGGATTAATGGTTTAGTGTTTAGTGTTTGGAATTTAGGGTTTAGGCTTTAAGGTTTAGTGTTGAGTGTTTAGGTTTAGGTTTTAGGATTAATGGTTTAGTGTTAAAGTTTTGGGTGTAAGGTTTAGAGTTTAGGGTTTAGAGTTTATGGTTTAGGGTTTAGGGTTTATTGTTTAGGGTTTATGGTTTATTGTTTAAGGTTTAGTGTTTAGGGTTAAGGGGTGTATGATTTAGGGTTTAGGGTTTTGAATTTAGGGTTTAGGGTGTATGGTTTAGGGTTTAAGGTTTAGGGGTTAAGATTTAGGGTTTATGTATTAGGGTTTAGGGTTTGGGTTTTAGGGTTTAGGTTAAGAGTTCGGGATTTAGAATATAGGGTTTAGGGTTTAGGGTTTAGGGTTTAGGGTTTTGAGTTTAAGATTTAGGGTTTAGGGTTTATGGTCTAAAGTTTAAGGTTAGGGTTTAGGGTTTGTAGTTTACGCATTAGGGTTAAAGTTTAAGGTTTAGGGTTTAGGGTTTAGAATTTAGATTTAGGGTTTAGGTTTAGGGTTTAGGGTTTTGAGTTTAGGATTTAGGGTTTAGGGTTTAGGGTTTAGGATTTTGGGTTTAGGGTTTATGGTTTATGGTTTAGTGTTAGGGTTAAAGGCTTAGGGTTTATGGCTCAGGGGTTTAGGATGTAGTGTTTAGAGTTTATAGTTTAGGGTTTATGGTCTATGGTGTAGGGTTTGCGGGTCTAGGATTTAGGGATTATGGTTTATGGTTTAGGGTTTAGGTTTTAGGGTTTTGGGTTTTAGGGTTAAGAGTTTTGGATCTTGAAATTAGGGTGTAGGGTTTAGTGTTTTGAGTTTAGGGTTTAGGGTTTGAGATTAGGGTTTAGGGTTTAGGGTTTAAGATTAGGGTTTAGGGTTTGTGTTTTAGGGTTAAGGGTTTCAAGTTATAGGTTTAGGGTTTAGGGTTTTTGGTTTATAGTTAGGGTTTAGGGTTTAGAGTTTAGGATTTAGGGCTTAGAGTTTAGGAATTAGGGTTCAGAGTTTATGGAGTTTAGGGTTTAGGGTTTAGGGTTAGGAATTTAGGGTTTACAAATTAGGGTTTACGATTTAAGTTTAAGGTTTAGGGTTTAGGTTTAGGGTTTAGTGTTTAGGGTTTAGGTTTTAGGGTTTAGGGTTTAGAGTTTAGGATTTAGGGTTTAGGGTTTAGGGTTCCAATTTTAGTGTTTAGGGTTTAGAGTTTACAATTTTAGGTTTAGGGCTTAGGGTTTAGGTTTAGGGTTTAGGTTTTAGGTTTTAGGTTTTATGTTTTAGGGTTTAGGGTTTGGGGTTTTAGGGTTTGGTTTAGGGGTAAGGGCTTAGGGTTAATGGTTTAGTGTTTGAAGTTCAGATTTTAGGATTTAGATCTTAAGGTTTAGAGTTTGGAATTTTTGGTTTAGGCTTTAGGGTTTATTGTTTAGTGTTAGGTTTAGGGTTTATGATTAATGGTTTAGGGTTTAGAGTTTAGGGTTTAGGGTTAGGAATTTAGGGTTTAAAAATTAAGGTTTAGGGTTTAGGTTTAGGGTTTAGTGTTTAGGGTTTAGGGTTTAGGTTTTAGGTTTTAGGGTTTAGGGTTTAGGGTTTAGAGTGTAGGATTTATGTTTAGGGTTTAGAGTTTAGGTTTTAAGGTTTAGGGTTTAGAGTTCACGATTTTGGGTTTAGGATTTAGGGTTTAGGTTTAGGGTTTAGGGTTAGGTTTTTGTTTTAGATTTTAGGTTTTAGCGTTTAGGGTTTTGGGTTTAGGGGTTTAGGGTAAGGTTTAGTAGTAACGACTTAGGGTTAATGGTTTAGTGTTTGAAGTTCAGAGTTTTGGATTTAGAGTTTAGGGATTAGAGTTTGGAATTTAGGGTTTAGGGTTTAGGGTTTAGTGTTTAGTGTTAGGTTTAGGGTTTAGGATCAATGATTTAGGGTTTAGGGTTAGGAATTTAGGGTTTAGGCTTTAAGTTTTAGTGTTGAGTATTTAGCTTAAGGGTTTAGGATTAAGGGTTTAGTGTTTAGAGTTTTGGGTGTAAGGTTTAGAGTTTAGGGTTATGGTTTAAGGTTTAGAGTTTAAGGTTTAGGGTTTAGGGTGTATTGTTTAGGGTTTATGGTTTATTGTTTTGGGTTTAGTGTTTAGGGTTAAGTCGTATATGATTTAGGGTTTTGGGTTTAGAGTTTAGGGTTTTGGGTCTATGGTTTAGGGTTTAAGGTTTAGGGGTTAAGATTTAGGGTTTATTTATTAGGGTTTAGGGTTTGGGGTTTATAGTTTGGGTTAAGAATTTCGGATTTAGAATATAGGGTTTAGGATTTAGGGTTTAGTGTTTATGGTTTACGGTTTAAGGTTAGGGTTTAGGGTTTGTTGTTTATGCATTAGGGATGAAGTTTAAGGTTTAGGGTTTAGGATTTAGAATAACCATAGACCCTAAACCCTAAACTCTAAACCCACAACCCTAAATCATATACGCCTTAACCTAAACAATAAACCTAAACAATAAACCAAAAACCCTAAACAATACACTAAACCTTAAACTCTAAACCTTAAACAATAACCTAAACTCTAAACCTTACACCCAAAACTCTAAACACTAAACCCCTAATCCTAAACACTTAACCTAAATACTCAACACTAAAACTTAAAGCCTAAACCCTAAATTCCTAACTCTAAACCCTAAACCATTGATCCTAAACCCTAAACCTAACACTAAACACTAAACCCTAAACCCTAAACCCTAAATTCCAAACTCTAAACCCTAAACTCTAAATCCTAAACTCTGAACTTCAAACACTAAACCATTAACCCTAAGCCCTTACTCCTAAACCATACCCTAAACCCCTAAACCAAAAACCCTAAACCCTAAAACCTAAAATCTAAAACCAAAACCTAACCCTAAACCCTAAACCTAAACCCTAAACGCTAAACCCAAAATTGTGAACTCTAAACCCAAAACCCTAAACCCTAAAACCTAAACTCTAAACCCTAAACATAAATCCTACACTCTAAACCCTAAGCCCCAAAACCTAAAGCCTAAACCCTAAACCCTAAAACCTAAACGCTAAACCCTAAACCCTAAACCCTAAACCCTAAACACTAAACCCTAAACCTAAACCCTAAACCTCAATTTAGAGTTTAGGGTTTAGGATTTAGGGTTTAGGGTTTTAGGTTTAGAGTTTATGATTTTGGGTTTAGGGTTTAGGGTTTAGCTTTAGGGTTTAGGTTTCAGGTTTTAGGTTTTAGGGTTTAGGGTTTTGGGTTTAGGGTTTTAAGGTATGGTTTAGAGATAAGGGCTTAGGGTTATTGGTTTATTGTTTGAAGTTAAGAGTTTAGGATTTAGAGTTTAGGGATTAGAGTTTGGAATTTAGGGTTTAGGCTTTAGGGTATATTGTTTAGTGTTAGGTTTAGGGTTTAGGATTAATGGTTTAGTGTTTAGAATTTGGAATTTAGGGTTTAGGCTTTAAGGTTTAGTGTTGAGTGTTTAGGTTTAGGTTTTAGGATTAATGGTTTAGTGTTAAAGTTTTGGGTGTAAGGTTTAGAGTTTAGGGTTTAGAGTTTATGGTTTAGGGTTTAGGGTTTATTATTTAGGGTTTATGGTTTATTGTTTAAGGTTTAGTGTTTAGGGTTAAGGGGTGTATGATTTAGGGTTTAGGGTTTTGAATTTAGGGTTTAGGGTGTATGGTTTAGGGTTTAAGGTTTAGGGGTTAAGATTTAGGGTTTATGTATTAGGGTTTAGGGTTTGGGGTTTAGGGTTTAGGTTAAGAGTTCGGGATTTAGAATATAGGGTTTAGGGTTTAGGGTTTAGGGTTTAGGGTTTTGAGTTTAGGATTTAGGGTTTAGGGTTTATGGTCTAAAGTTTAAGGTTAGGGTTTAGGGTTTGTAGTTTACGCATTAGGGTTAAAGTTTAAGGTTTAGGGTTTAGGGTTTAGAATTTAGATTTAGGGTTTAGGTTTAGGGTTTAGGGTTTTGAGTTTAGGATTTAGGGTTTAAGGTTTAGGGTTTAGGATTTTGGGTTTAGGGTTTATGGTTTATGGTTTAGTGTTAGGGTTAAAGGCTTAGGGTTTATGGCTCAGGGGTTTAGGATGTAGTGTTTAGAGTTTATAGTTTAGGGTTTATGGTCTATGGTGTAGGGTTTGCGGGTCTAGGATTTAGGGATTATGGTTTATGGTTTAGGGTTTAGGTTTTAGGGTTTTGGGTTTTAGGGTTAAGAGTTTTGGATCTAGAATTTAGGGTGTAGGGTTTAGTGTTTTGAGTTTAGGGTTTAGGGTTTGAGATTAGGGTTTAGGGTTTAGGGTTTAAGATTAGGGTTTAGGGTTTGTGTTTTAGGGTTAAGGGTTTCAAGTTATAGGTTTAGGGTTTAGGGTTTTTGGTTTATAGTTAGGGTTTAGGGTTTAGAGTTTAGGATTTAGGGTTTAGAGTTTAGGAATTAGGGCTCAGAGTTTATGGAGTTTAGGGTTTAGGGTTTAGGGTTAGGAATTTAGGGTTTACAAATTAGGGTTTACGATTTAAGTTTAAGGTTTAGGGTTTAGGTTTAGGGTTTAGTGTTTAGGGTTTTGGTTTTAGGGTTTAGGGTTTAGAGTTTAGGATTTAGGGTTTAGGGTTTAGGGTTTAGAGTTTAGTATTTATGTTTAGGGATTAGGGTTAGGGTTTAGGGTTTAGGTTTTACGGTTTAGGGCATTGGGTTTAACGTTAGGCTTTAGAGTTTAGGGTTTAGGGTTCCAATTTTAGTGTTTAGGGTTTAGAGTTTACAATTTTAGGTTTAGGGCTTAGGGTTTAGGTTTAGGGTTTAGGTTTTAGGTTTTAGGTTTTATGTTTTAGGGTTTAGGGTTTGGGGTTTTAGGGTTTGGTTTAGGGGTAAGGGCTTAGGGTTAATGGTTTAGTGTTTGAAGTTCAGATTTTAGGATTTAGATCTTAAGGTTTAGAGTTTGGAATTTTTGGTTTAGGCTTTAGGGTTTATTGTTTAGTGTTAGGTTTAGGGTTTATGATTAATGGTTTATGGTTTAGAGTTTAGGGTTTAGGGTTAGGAATTTAGGGTTTAAAAATTAAGGTTTAGGGTTTAGGTTTAGGGTTTAGTGTTTAGGGTTTAGGGTTTAGGTTTTAGGTTTTAGGGTTTAGGGTTTAGGGTTTAGAGTGTAGGATTTATGTTTAGGGTTTAGAGTTTAGGTTTTAAGGTTTAGGGTTTAGAGTTCACGATTTTGGGTTTAGGATTTAGGGTTTAGGTTTAGGGTTTAGGGTTAGGTTTTTGTTTTAGATTTTAGGTTTTAGCGTTTAGGGTTTTGGGTTTAGGGGCTTAGGGTTAATGGTTTAGTGTTTGAAGTTCAAAGTTTTGGATTTAGAGTTTAGGGATTAGAGTTTGGAATTTAGGGTTTAGGGTTTAGGGTTTAGTGTTTAGTGTTAGGTTTAGGGTTTAGGATCAATGATTTAGGGTTTAGGGTTAGGAATTTAAGGTTTAGGCTTTAAGTTTTAGTGTTGAGTATTTAGCTTAAGGGTTTAGGATTAAGGGTTTAGTGTTTAGAGTTTTGGGTGTAAGGTTTAGAGTTTAGGGTTATGGTTTAAGGTTTAGAGTTTAAGGTTTAGGGTTTAGGGTGTATTGTTTAGGGTTTATGGTTTATTGTTTAGGGTTTAGTGTTTAGCGTTAAGTCGTATATGATTTACGGTTTTGGGTTTAGAGTTTAGGGTTTAGGGTCTATGGTTTAGGGTTTAAGGTTTAGGGGTTAAGATTTAGGGTTTATTTATTAGGGTTTAGGGTTTGGGGTTTATAGTTTGGGTTAAGAATTTCGGATTTAGAATATAGGGTTTAGGATTTAGGGTTTAGTGTTTATGGTTTACGGTTTAAGGTTAGGGTTTAGGGTTTGTTGTTTATGCATTAGGGATGAAGTTTAAGGTTTACGGTTTAGGATTTAGAATAACCATAGACCCTAAACCCTAAACTCTAAACCCAAAACCCTAAATCATATACGCCTTAACCCTAAACACTAAACCCTAAACAATAAACCAAAAACCCTAAACAATACACCCTAAACCTTAAACTCTAAACCTTAAACAATAACCCTAAACTCTAAACCTTACACCCAAAACTCTAAACACTAAACCCCTAATCCTAAACACTTAACCTAAATACTCAACACTAAAACTTAAAGCCTAAACCCTAAATTCCTAACTCTAAACCCTAAACCATTGATCCTAAACCCTAAACCTAACACTAAACACTAAACCCTAAACCCTAAACCCTAAATTCCAAACTCTAAACCCTAAACTCTAAATCCTAAACTCTGAACTTCAAACACTAAACCATTAACCCTAAGCCCTTACTCCTAAACCATACCCTAAACCCCTAAACCAAAAACCCTAAACCCTAAAACCTAAAATCTAAAACCAAAACCTAACCCTAAACCCTAAACCTAAACCCTAAACCCTAAACCCAAAATTGTGAACTCTAAACCCAAAACCCTAAACCCTAAACCCTAAACCCTAAAACCTAAACTCTAAACCCTAAACATAAATCCAACACTCTAAACCCTAAGCCCCAAACCCTAAAGCCTAAACCCTAAACCCTAAAACCTAAATGCTAAACCCTAAACCCTAAACCCTAAACCCTAAACACTAAACCCTAAACCTAAACCCTAAGCCTCAATTTATAAACCCTAAATTCCTAACCCTAAATCCTAAACTCTAAACACTAAACCTTAAACCCTAAACCCTAAACTCTAAACCCTAATCCCTAAACCCTAAAACCTAAATCCTAAACTCTAAACCCTAAACCCTAAACTCTAAACCCTAAACCCTAAACCCTAAATCCTAAACTCAAAACCTTAAACCCTAAACCCTAAACACTAAACACTAAATCCTAAACCTAAACCCTAAACCTTAAACATAAACCGTAAACCCTAATTTGTAAACCCTAAATTCCTAACCCTAAACCCTAAACCCTAATCCCAAACCCTAAACCCTAAACTCAAAACACTAAACCCTACACCCTAAATTCTAAATCCAAAACTCTTAACCCTAAAACCCAAAACCCTAAAACCTAAACCCTAAACCATAAACCCTAACTCCTAAACCCTAAACCCACAAACCCTACACCATAGACCATAAACCCTAAACTCTAAACCCTAAACACTAAATCCTAAACCCCATAGCCAAAAACCCTAAACCCTAAACCCTAAACCCTAAACCTTAAACCCTAAACCCTAAACCTTTAACCCTAACACTAAACCATAAACCCAAAACCCTAAACCCTAAACCCTAAACCCTAACCCTAACCCATTAATCCTAAACCCTAAACCTAAACCCTAAATATAAATTCTAAACCCTAAACCCTAAACCTTAAACTTTAACCCTAATGCGTAAACTACAAACCCTAAACCCTAACCTTAAACCTTAAACCATAAACCCTAAACCCTAACCTTAAACCTTAAACCATAAACCCTAAACCCTAAATCCTAAACTCAAAACCCTAAACCCTAAATCGAAAACCCTATATTCTAAATCTCGAACTCTTTACCTAACCCTAAACCCCAAACCCTAAACCCTAAATCTTAACCCCTAAACCTTAAACCCTAAACCATACACCCTAAACCCTAAACTCAAAACCCTAAACCCTAAATCATATACCCCTTAACCCTAAACACTAAACCTTAAACAATAAACCGTAAACCCTAAACAATATACCCTAAACCCTAAACCTTAAACTCTAAACCGTAAACCATAACCCTAAACTCTAAACCTTACACCCAAAACTCTAAACACTAAACCCTTAATCCTAAACCCTCAACCTAAATACTCCACACTAAAACTTAAAGTCTAAACCCTAAATTCCTAACTCTAAACCCTAAATCATTGATCCTAAACCCTAAACCTAACACTAAACACTAAACCCTAAACCCTAAACCCTAAATTCTGAACTCTAATCCCTAAAGTCTAAATCCTAAACTCTGAACTTCAAACACTAAACCATTATCCCTAAGCCCTTACCTCTAAACCATACCTTAAAACCCTAAACCCAAAACCCTAAACCCTAAAACCTAAAACCTAAACCCTAAACCTAAACCCTAAACCCTAAACCCAAAATCGTATACTCTAAACCCAAAACCCTAAACCCTAAATCCTAAACCCTAAACACTAAACCTGGAACCCTAAAACCTAAACTTTAAAGCCTAACGTAAAACCCAAAACCCTAAATCATAAAACCTAAACCATAAACCCTAACCCTCAACCCTATATCGTAAAACCTAAACCCTAAACCTTAACCCTCAACCCTAAACATAAATCCTACACTATAAACCCTAAACCCTAACCTCTAAACCCTAAACCCTAAAACCTAAACCCTAAAACTTAAACCCTAAACCTAAACCCTAAACCTTAAACTTAAACCATAAACCATAATTTGTAAACCCTAAATTCCTAACCATAAACCCTAAACTCCAAACATTAAACCTTAAACCCTAAACACCAAACTCTAAAATCTAATTCCTAAACCCTAAACCTTAAATCCTCAACTCTAAACCCTAAACCCTAACTATAAACCAAAAACCCTAAACCCTAAACCTTAAACCCAAAATTCTAACCCTAAAACCTAAATCCTAAACACTAGGTCCGAAACCCTAAACCCTGAACCTTAAACCCTAAACATTAAACCCTAAACCCTAAACCTACAACTTGAAACTCTCAACCCTTAAACACAAACCCTAAACATTAAACTCTATACCCTAAACCCTAAACCATAAACCATAAAATATAAACCCTAAACCCTAAGCAATACAAATTATACGAAAAACCCTAAACCATAATTACGAAACATAAACCCTATACCCAATTTCATAAATTCTCAACCCTATACCCTAACCATAAACCATAAACCTAAACCCTAAACCCTGACTCCTAAACTCTAAACCTTAAACCCTAAACCCTAAACCCTAATCCCAAAACCCTAAACCCTAAACCCTAAACACTAAACCCTAACCCTAAACCTTAACCCTAAACCCTAAACTCTAAACCCTAAACACAAAACCCTAAACACTAAGCAATATAAATTATAAGATAAACCTTAAACCATAATTAATAAATTTAAACCCTATACCCAGCTTCATAAATTCTTAACCCTATACCCTGACATTAAACCCTAAACCCTAAACCCATAACCCTAAACCATAAACCTAAAGCCTAAACCCTAAATCCTAAACTCTAAACCTTAAACCCTAAACCCTAATCCCAAAACCCTAAACCCTAATCCCTAAACCCTAAACCCTAACCCTAAACCTTAACCATAAACCCTAAACTCTAAACCCTAAACACAAAACCCTAGACACGAAACCCTAAACCAAAATGCTAAACTTGGAAAGCTAAACCCTAAACCCTAAACCTAAACCATTAATCATAAACCCTAAACCTAAACCTTAAACCCTAAACCCCAAATCCAGAATCTAAACCCAAAACCCTAAACCTTCAACCCTAAATACTAAGCTCTAAACTCTAAACACTAACTGTAAGCCTTTAACCCTAATCTTAAACACTAAACCCTAAACCCCAAACCCAAACCCTAAACCCTAAACTCAAAACACTAAACCCAACACCCTAAATTCTAAATCCAAAACTCTTAACCCTAAAACCCAAAACCCTAAAACCGAAACCCTAAACCATAAACCCTAATTCCTAAACCCTAAACCCACAAACCCAACACCATAGACCATACACCCTAAACTCTAAATCCTAAACCCTTAACCATAAACCCTAAACCCTAAATCCAAAATTCTAAACCTTAAAGCCAAAACCCTAAACCCTAAACCTTAACCCTAAACCATAAGCCATAAACCCTAAGCCCAAAACCCTAAACCCTAAACCCTAAAGCCTAAATCCTAAATCCTAACCCTAAACCACTAATCGTAACCCTAAACCAAAACCCTAAATCCTAAACCTTAAACTTTAACCCTAAAGCATATACTACAAACCCTAAAGCCTAAACTTAAACCCTAAACACTAAATCCTAAACTCAAAACACTAAACCCTAAACCCTAAACCCTATATTCTAAATCCCAAAATCTTAACTGAAACCCTAAACCCCAAACCCTAAACCCTAATACATAAACCCTAAATCTTAACCCCTAAACTATAAACCCTAAACCATAGACCCTAAACCACAAACCCTAAATCATATACCCCTTAACCCTAAACACTAAACCCTAAACAATAAACCATAAACCCTAAACAATAAACCCTAAACGCTAAACCTTAAACTCTAAACCCTAAACCATAACACTAAACTCTAAACCTTACACCCAAAACTATAAACACTAAACCATTAATCCTCAACCCTGAACCTAAACACTCAGCACTAAAACTTAAAGCGTAAACCCTAAATTCCAAACTCTAAACCCTAAACCATTAATCCTAAACCCTAAACATAGCAAAAAACAATAAACCCTAAAGCCTAAACCCTAAATTACAAACTCAAAACCCTAAACTCTAAATCCTAAACTCTGAACTTCACACACTAAACCATAAACCCTAAGCCCTTACCCCCAAACCATACCCTAAAACCCCAAACCCTAAACACTAAAACCTAAAACCTAAACCCTAAACCAAAATTCTAAACCCTAAACCCAAAATCGTTAACTCTAAATCCAAAAAGCCTAAACCCAAAACCCAAAACCCTAAACCCTACACCCTAAACACTGAACACTAAACTTGGTACCCAAAACACTAAAACTCTAAAGCATAACTCAAAACCCGAAACCCTAAATCGTAAAACATAAACCCTAAACCCTAGCCCTAAACCCAAAACATAAATCCTAAACCCTAAACCCTAAACCCTAAACCCTAAACCCTAAACACTTAACCCTAAACCCTAACCCTAAACCATAAACCAAAACCCTAAACCCTAAATCCTAAACTCTAAACCTTAAACCTTAAACCCTAATCCCAAAACCCTAAACCCTAAACCTTAACCATAAACCCTAAACTCTAAACCCTAAAAACAAAACCCAAGACACGAAACCCTAAACCAAAACGCTAAACTTGGAGCGCTAAACCCTAAACCCTAAACCTAAACCATTAATCATAAACCCTAAACCTAAACCTTAAACCCTAAACCCCAAATCCAGAATCTAAACCCAAAACCCTAAACCTTCAACCCTAAATACTAAGCTCTAAACTCTAAACACTAACTGTAAACCTTTAACCCTAATCTTAAACAATAAACCCTAAACCCCATACCCAAACCCTAAACCCTAAACTCAAAACACTAAACCCTACACCCTAAACTCTAAATCCAAAACTCTTAACCCTAAAACCTAAAACCCTAAAACCTAAACCCTAAACCATAAACCCTGATTCCTAAACCCTAAACCCACAAACCCTACGCCATAGACCATACACCCTAAACTCTAAACCCTAAACACTAAATACTAAACCCCTTAACCATAAACCCTAAACCCTAAATCCAAAATTCTAAACCTTAAAGCCTAAACCCTAAACCCTAAACCTTAACCCTAAACCATAAACCATAAACCCTAAAACCAAAACCCTAAACCTTAAACCCTCAATCCTAAATCCTAACCCTAAACCACTAATCCTAAACCCTAAACCAAAACCCTAAATCCTAAACCTTAAACTTTAACCCTAAAGAGTAAACTACAAACCCTAAACCCTAAACTTAAACCCTAAACACTAAATCCTAAACTCAAAACACTAAAACCTAAACCCTAAACCTAAACTCTAAACCCTAAACCCAAAATCGTAAACTCTAAACCCAAAAAGCCTTAACCCTAAACCCAAAACCCTAAACCCTACACCCCAAACACTGAACACTAAACTTGGTACCCAGAACCCTAAACTCTAAAGCCTAACTCAAAACCCAAAACCCTAAATCATAAAACCTAAACCCTAAACCCTAGCCCTAAACCCTAAACATAAATCCTACACTCTAAACCCTAAACCCTAAACCCCAAACCCTAAACCCTAAACTCTAAACCCTATGCCCTAAACCCTAAACCCTAAGCACTAAACCCTAAACCCTAAACCCTAATTCCTAAACTCTAAACCCTAAACCCTAACTATAAACCAAAAACCCTAAACCTTAAACCTTAAAACCTAAATTCTAACCCTAAAACCAAAATCCTAAACCCTATATCTGAAATCCTAAACCCTAAACCTTAAACCCTAAACCTACAACTTGAAACCCTCAACCCTAAAACACAAACCCTAAACCATAAACTCTATACCCTAAACCATAAATCATAAAATATAAACCCTAAACCCTAAGCAATATAAATTATATGATAATCCCTAAACCATAATTACTAAACTTAAACCCTATACCCAATTTCATAAATTCTCAACCCTATACCCTAACCCTAAACCCTAATCCCTAAACCCTAACCCTAAACCCTAATCTCTAAACCCTAAACCCTAACCCTAAACCATAAACCTAAAACCTAAACCCTAAATCCTAAACTCTAAACCCTAATCCCTAATACCAAAACCCTAAACCTTAAACCCTGAACCTTAACCCTAAAACCTAAACTCTAAACCCTAAACACAAAACCCTAGACACGAAACCCTAAACCTAAATACTAAATTTGGAACCCTAAACCCTAAACCTAAACCATTAATCATAAACCCTAAACCTAAACCTTAAACCCTAAACCCCAAATCCAGAATCTAAACCCAAAATCCTAAACCTTCAACCCTAAATATAAAACTCTAAACTCTAAACACTAACAATAAGCCTTTAACCCTAAACCCTAATCTTAAACCCTAAACCCTAATCTTAACCCCTAAACCCTAAACCCTAAACCCTAAACCCAAACCCCAAACCCCAAACCCTAAACTCTAAAACCTAAACCCTAAACCCTAAACTTAAACCCTAAACCATAAACCCTAAACAATAACCTTAAACCTTAAACCTTAAACCCTAAACCCTAAACCCTAAATCCTAAACCCTAACCCTAAACCAAAACCCTAAATCTAAATTCTAAACCCTAAATCCTAAACCCTAACCCTAAACCAAAACCCTAAATCTAAATTCTAAACCCTAAATCCTAAACCCTAAACTTAAACCCTAAACCATAAACCCTAAACACTAATTCCTAAACTCAAAACACTAAACCCTAAGCCCTAAACCTTATATTCTAAATCCCATACTCTTAACCTAAACCCTAAACCCCAAACCCTAAACCCTAATACATAAACCCTAAATCTTAACCCCTAAACCTTAAACCCTAAACCATAGACCCTAAACCCTAAACCCTAAATCATATACCCCTTAACCCTAAAGCCTAAACCCTAAATTCCAAATTCTAAACCCTAAAGTCTAAATCCTAAACTCTGAACTTCAAACACTAAACCATTAACCCTAAGCCCTTACCCCTAAACCATACCCTAAAACCCTAAACCCAAAACCCTAAACCCTAAACCCTAAAACCTAAAAACTAAACCCTAAACCTAAACTCTAAACCCAAAACCAAAAATCGTAAACTCTAAACCCAAAAAGCCTAAACCCTAAGCCCTACAACCTAAACACTAAACTTGGAACCCTAAACCCGAAACTATAAAGTCTAACGCAAAACCCGAAACCCGAAATCGTAAAACCTAAACCCTAAACCCTAAACATAAATCCTACACACTAAACACTAAACCCTAAACCCTAAACCCTAAACCCTAAAATCTAAACCCTAAACCCTAAACCCTAAACCCTAAACCTTAAACTTAAACCACAAACCTAATTTGTAAACCCTAAATTCCTAACCATAAACCCAAAACTCCAGACCCTAGATCTTAAACCCTAAACCCTAAACTCTAAACCCTAATTCCTAAACCCTAAACCCTAAATCCTAAACTCTAAACCCTAAACCCTAACTATAAACCAAAAACCCTAAACCCTAAACCTTAAACCCTAAATTCTAAACCTAAAACCTAAATCCTGAACCCTATGTCCGAAATTCTAAACCCTGAACCTTAAACCCTAAATATTAAACCCTAAACCCTAAACCTACAACTTGAAACCCTCAACCCTAAAACACAAACCCTAAACCCTAAACTCTATACCCTAAACCCTAAGCAATACAAATTATATGATACTCCCTAAACCATAATTACTAAACTTAAACCCTCTACCCAATTTCATAAATTCTCAACCCTATACCCTAACCCTAAACCCTAATCCCTAAACCCTAAACCCTAAACCATAAACCTAAACCCTAAACCCTAAATCCTAAACTCTAAACCCTAATCCCTAATCCCAAAACCCTAAACCCTAAACCTTGAACCTTAACCCTAAACCCTAAACACAAAACCCTAGACACGAAACGCTAAACCTAAATACTAAACTTGGAACCCTAAACCCTGAACCTTGAACCATAAATATTAAACCCTAAACCCTAAACCTACAACTTGAAACCCTCAAACCTAAAACAAACCCTAAACCCTCAACTCTATACCCTAAACCATAAATCATAAAATATAAACCCTAAACCCTAAACAATATAAATTATACGATAATCCCTAAACCATAATTACTAAACATAAACCCTATACCCAATTTCATAAATTCTAAACCCTATACCCTAACCCTAAACCATAATCCCTAAACCCTAAACCCTAACCCTAAATCATAAACCTAAACCCTAAACCCTAAATCCTAAACTCTAAACCCTAATCCCAAAACCCAAAACCCTAAACCCTAAACCCTAAACCCTAACCCTAAACCTTAACCCTAAATCCTAAACTCTAAACCCTAAACACAAAACCCTAGACACAAAACCCTAAACATAAATGCTAAACTTGGAACCCTAAACCCTAAACCCTAAACCTAAACCATTAATCATAAACCCTAAACCAAAACCTTAAACCCTAAATCCCAAATCCAGAATCTAAACCCAAAACCATAAACCTTAAAACCTAAATACTAAACCCTAAACCCTAAACCCAAACCCTAAACCCTAAACTCAAAACACTAAACCCCACGCCCTAAATTCTAAATCCAAAACTCTTAACCCTAAAACCCAAAACCCTAAAACCTAAACCCTAAACCCTAATTCATAAACTCGAAACCCTAAACCCACAAACCCTACACCATAGACCATACACCCTAAGATCTAAACCCTAAACACTAAATCCTAAACCCCTTAGCCATAAACCCTAAACCATAAATCATAAATTCTAAACCTTAAACCCTAAACCCTAAACCTTAAACCCTAACACTAAACCATAAACCATAAACCATAAACCCAAAACCCTAAACCCTAAACAAATCTAAATTCTAAATCATAAATTCTAAACCTTAAACCCTAAACCCTAAACCTTAAACCCTAACACTAAACCATAAACCATAAACCATAAACCCAAAACCCTAAACCCTAAACCCTAAACCCAAAACCCTGACCCTAAACCATTAATCCAAAACCCTAAATCTAAATTCTAAACCCTAAACCCTAAACCTTAAACTTTAACCCTAATGAGTAAACTACAAACCCTATAACCTAACCTTAAACCCTAAATCCTAAACCCTAAACCCAAAATCCTAAACTCAAAACACTAAACCCTAAACCCTAAACCCTAAACCCTAAACCCTATATTCTAAATCCCAAACTCTTAACCTAAACCCTAAACCCCAAACCCTAAACCTTAGTACATAAACCCTAAATCTTAACCCCTAAATCTTAAACCCTATACCATAGACCTTAAACCCTAAAATCTAAACCCTAAACCCTAAATCATATACCTCTTAACCCTTAAAACTAAACCCTAAACAATAAACCATAAACCCTAAACAATAAACCTTAAAACTCTAAACCCTAAACTCTAAACCTTACACCCAAAACTCTAAACACTAAACCATTAATCCTAAACCCTAAACCTAAACACTCAACACTAAACCTTAAAGCGTAAACCCTAAATTCCAAACTCTAAACCCTAAACCATTAATCCTAAACCCTAAACCTAACACTAAAAAATAAACCCTAAAGCCTAAACCCTAAATTCCAAACTCTAAACCCTAAACTATAAATCCTAAACTTTAAACTTCAAAAATTAAACCATTAACCCTAAGCCCTTCCCCCTAAACCATATCCTAAAACCCTAAACCGAAAATCCTAAACACTAAAACCTAAAACATAAAACCTAAACCCTAAACCATAAACCCAAAATAGTAAACTCTAAACCCACAATCCAAAACCATAAACCCTACACCGTACACACTAAATTTGGAACCCTAAACCCTAAACTCTAAAGCCTAACGCAAAACCAGAAACCCCAAATAAAAAAACCTAAAACCGAAACCCTAACCCTAAACCCTAAACATAAATCCTACACTCTAAACCCTAAATCCTAAAGACTAAACCCTAAACTTTAAACCCTAAACCCTAAAACCTAAACCCTATACACTAAACCCTAACCAAAACCCCAAACCTTAAACCCTAAATCCTAAACTCTAAATCCTAATTCCTAAACACTAAACCCTAAATCCTAGACCCTAAACCCTAAACCCTAAACCCTAAACCCTAAACTCTAACCCCTAAACCCATAAACCTAAACCCTATTCACTAAACCCTAAACCTAAACACTAAACCTTAAACTTAAACCAGAAACCCTATTTTGTAAACCCTAAATTCCTAACCCTAAACCCTAAACTCCAGACCCTAAAACTTAAACCCTAAACCCTAAACTCTAAACCCTAATTCCTAAACCCTAAACCCTAAATACTAAATTCTAAACCCTAAACTCTAATGATAAACCAAAAACCATAAACCCTAACATTAAACCCTAAACCATAAAACCTAAACCCTAAATCCTAAATTCAAAACACTAAACCCTAAACCATAAAACCTAAACCCTAAATCCTAAACTCAAAACACTAAACCCTAAACCCTAAACCCTATATTCTAAATTCCAAATTCTTGACCTAAACCCTAATCCCCAAACCCTAAACCCTAATACATAAACCCTAAATCTCAACCCCGAAACCTTAAACCTTAAACCATAGACCCTAAACCCTAAACTCTAAACCCTAAACCCAAAATCATATACCCCTTAACCCTAAACACTAAACCCTAAACAATAAACCCTGAACCCTAAACCTTAAACTCTAATCCCTAAACCATAAAGCTAAACCCTAAACCCTAAATCCTAAAATATAAACCCAAATCCCAAAACCCTAAACCCTAAACCCTCAACCCTAAACCCTAAACCCTAAACCCTAACCCTAAAACTTAACAATAAAACCTAAACTCTAAACCCTAAACACAAAACCCTAGACACGAAACCCTAAACCTAAATGCGAAACTTGGAACCCTAAACCCTAAACCCTAAATCCTAAACCTAAACCATTAATCATAAACCCTAAACCTAAACCTTCAACCCAAAACCCCAAATCCAGAATCTAAACCCAAAACCATAAACCTTAAAACCTAAATACTAAACTCTAAACTCTAAACACTAACTGTAAGCCTTTAACCCTAAACCGTAAATTATAAACGCTAATCTTAAAACCTAAACCCAAACCCTAAACCCTAACCTCAAAACACTAAACCCCACACCCTAAATTCTGAATGCAAAACCTCCTAACACTAAACCATAAACCATAAACCATAAAACCAAAACCCTAAACCCTAAACCCTAAACATTGACCCTAAACCACTAATCCTAAACCCTAAATCTAAATTCTAAACCCTAAACCCTAAACCTTAAACTTTAACCCTAATGCGTAAACTACAAACCCTAAACCAAAACCTTAAACCCTAAACCATAAACCCTAAACCCTAAATCCTAAACTCAAAACACTAAACCCTAAACCCTAAACCCTATATTCTAAATCCCAAACTCTTAAGCTAAACCCTAAACCCCAAACCCTAAACCTTAATACATAAACCCTAAATCTTAACCCCTAAACCTTAAACCCTAAACCATAGACCCTAAACCCTAAACTCTAAAGCCTAAACCCTAAATCATATACCCCTTAACCCTAAAAACTAAACCCTAAACAATAAACCATAAACCCTAAACAATAAACCCTAAATGCTAAACCTTACACTCTAAACCCTAAACCATAACCCTAAACTCTAAACCTTACACCCAAAACTCTAAACACTAAACCATTAATCCTAAACCCTAAACCTAAACACTAAATACTAAACCTTATAGCGTAAAGCCTAAATTCCAAACTCTAAACCTTAAACCATTAATTCTAAACCCTAAACCTACCACTAAATAATAAACCCTAAAGCCTAAACCCTAAATTCCAAACTATAAACCCTAAACTATAAATCCTAAACTCTGAACTTCAAACATTAAACCATTAACCCTAACCCTAACCCTTCCCCCTATACCATACCCTAAACCCTAAACCTAAACCCTAAACCTTAAACTTAAACCATGAACCCTAAACGTAAACTCTAAACCCTAAAGGCAAAATCGAAAACTCTAAACCGAAAACCCTAAACCCTAAATCCTACACCCTAAACACTAAACTTGGAACCCTCAACCCTAAACTCTAAAGCCTAACGCAAAACCCAAAACCCTAAATCGTAAAACCTAAACCCTAAACCCTAAACATAAACCCAAAACCCTAAACCGTAAACTATAACCCCTAAACCCTAAAACCCAAACCCTATACACTAAACCCTAAACCTAAACCCTAAACCTTAAACCCTAAACCTTAAACTTAAACCATGAACCCTAATTTGTAAACCCTAAATTCCTAACCCTAAACCCTAAACTCTAGACCGTAAGCCTTAAACCCTAAACCCTAAACTCTAAACCTTAATTCCTAAACCCTAAACCATAAACCCTAAACCCTAAACTCTAAACTCTAAACCTTAATTCTTAAACCCTAAATTCTAACCCTCAAACCCAAATCCTAAACCCTATGTCCAAAACCCTAAACCCTGAGCCTTAAACCCTAAACATTAAACCCTAAACCCTAAACCTACAACTTGAAGCCCTTAACCCTAAAACACAAACCCTAAACCCTAAACTCTATACCCTAAACCCTAAACCATAAACCACAAACCATAAAATATAAACACTAAACCCTAAGCAATATAAATTATATGATAAACCCTAAACCATAATTACTAAACTTAAACCCTATACCCAATTTCATAAATTCTCAACCCTATACCCTAACCCTAAATCCTAAACCCTAACCCTAGACCATAAACCTAAACCCTAAACCCTAAATCCTAAACTCTAAACCTTAAACCCTAAACCCTAATCCCAAAACACCAAATGCTAAACCCTAAACCCTAACCCTAAACCCTAAACTCTAAACCCTAAACCCTAAACTCTAAACCCTAAACACAAAATCCTAGACACGAAACCCTAAACCTAAATGCTAAACTTGGAACCCTAAACACTAAATCCTAAACCCTAAACCTAAACCATTAATCATAAACCCTTAACCTAAACCTTAAACCCTAAACCCCAAATCCAGAATTTAAACCCAAAACACTAAACCTTCAACCCTAAATCCTACACTCTAAACCCTAAACACTAACTGTAAGCCTTTGACCCTAAACCGTAAACTCAAAACACTAAACCCTACACCCTAAATTCTAAATCCAAAACTCTTAATCCTATAACCCAAAACCCTTAAACCTAAACCCTAAACCATAAACCCTAATTCCTAAACCCTAAACCCACAAACCCTACACCATAGACCATAAACCCTAAACACTAAATCCTAAACCCCTTAACCATAAACCCTAAACACTGAATCCAAAATTCTAAACCTTAAACCCTAAACCCTAAACCCTAAACCCTAACTCAAAACCATACACCCTAAGCCCTAAATCCTAAACCCAAAACACTAAACCCTAAACCGTAAACCCTAAACCCTAACCCTAAACCATTAATCCTAAACCTTAAACCTAAACCCTAAATCTAAATTCTAAACCCTAAACCTTAAACCTTAAACATTAAACCTAATGCGTAAACTACAAACCCTAAACCCTAACCTTAAACCCTAAACGCTAAATCCTAAACTCAAAACACTAAACCCTAAACCCTAAACTCTATATTCTAAATTCCAAACTCTTGATCTAAACCCTAAACCCCAAACCCTAAACCCTAATACATAAACCCTAAATATTAACCCCGAAACCTTAAACCCTAAACCTTAAACCCAAAATCATATACCCCTTAACCCTAAACACTAAACCCTAAACAATAAACCCTAAACCCTAAACCTTAAACTCCCTAAACCATAAACCTAAACCCTAAACCCTAAACCCTAAACCCTAAACCTAAACTCTAAACCCTAAACACAAAATCCTAGACACGAAACCCTAAACCAAAATGCTAAACCTAGAACCCTAAACCCTACATCCTAAACCCTAAACCTAAACCATTAATCATAAACCCTAAACCTAAACCTTAAACCCTAAACCCTAAAATCATATACCCCTTAACCCTAAACACTAAACCCTAAATAATAAACCCTAAACCCTAAACCTTAAACTCCCTAAACCATAAACCTAAACCCTAAACCCTAAATCCTAAACTCCAAACTCTAATCCCAAAACCCTAAACCCTAAACCCTAAACCCTAAACCCTAAACCCTAAACCTAAACTCTAAACCCTAAACACAAAACCCTAGACACGAAACCCTAAACCTAAATGCTAAACCTGGAACCCTAAACCCTAAATCCTAAACCCTAAACCTAAACTATTAATCATAAACCCTAAACCTAAACCTTAAACCATAAACCCCAAATCTAGAATCTAAACCCAAAACCCTAAACCTTCAACCCTAAATACTAAACTCTAAACTCTAAACACTAACTGTAAACATTTAACCCTAAACCGTAATTTATAAACCCTAAACCCTAATCTTAAACCCTAAACTCTAAACCCTAAATCTAAACCCTAAACCCTACACTCAAAAACTAAACCCCACACCCTAAATTCTAAATCCAAAACTCTTAACCCTAAAACCCAAAACCCTAAAACCTAAACCCTAAACCATAAACCCTAATTCCTAAACCCTGAACCCGAAACCCTAAACCCACAAACCCTACACCATAGACCATACACCCTAAACTTTAAACCCTAAACACTAAATGCTAAACCCCTTAACCATAAACCCTAAACCATAAATCCTAAATTCTAAACCTTAAACCCTAAACCCTAAACCTTAAACCTTAACACTAAACCATAAACCATAAACCATAAACCCAAAACCCTAAACCCTAAACCCTGACCCTAAACCATTAATCCTAAACCCTAAATCTAAATTCTAAACCCTAAACCCTAAACCTTAAACTTTAACCCTAATGCATAAACTACAAACCCTAAACCCTAAACCATAATCCCTAAACCCTAAATCCTAAACTCAAAACACTAAACCCTAAACCCTAAACCCTATATTCTAAATCCCATACTCTTAACCTAAACCCTAAACCCCAAAAAACCTTAATACATAAACCCTAAATCTTAACCCCTAAACCTTAAACCCTAAACCCTAAACCTTAAACCTTAACACCAAACCATAAACCATAAACCATAAACCCGAAACCCTAAACCCTAAACCCTGACCCTAAACCATTAATCCTAAACCCTAAATCTAAATTCTAAACCCGACACCCTAAACCTTCAACTTTAACACTAATCCATAAACTCCAAACCCTAAACCCTAAACCATAATCCCTAAACCCTAAATCCTAAACTCAAAACCCTAAACCCTAAACCCTAAACCCTAAATTCTAAATTCCAAACCTTAAACCCTAAACCCTAAACCCAAAACACCAAATGCTAAACCCTAAATCTTAACCCCTAAACCCTAAACCCTAAACTCTAAACCCTAAATGCAAAACCCTAAACACAGAACCCTAAACCTAAATGCTAAACTTGGAACCGTAAACCCTAAACCCTAAACCCTAAACCTAAACCATTAATCATAAACCCTAAACCTAAACCTTAAACCCTAAACCCCAAATCCAGAATCTAAACCCAAAACCCTAAACCTTCAACCCTAAATCCCACACTCTAAACCCTAAACACTAACTGTAAGCCTTTAACCCTAAACCCTGAACTCAAAACACTAAACCCTACACCCTAAATTCTAAATCCAAAACTCTTAATCCTAAAACCCAAAACCCTAAAACCTAAACCCTAAACCATAAACCCTAATTCCTAAATCCTAAACCCACAAACCCTACACCATAGACCATAAACCTTAAACTCTGAACCCTAAACCCCTTAACCATAAACCCTAAACACTAAATCCTAAATTCTAAACCTTAAACTCTTAGCCCTAAACCCTAAACCCTAACTCAAAACCATACACCCTAAGCCCTAAATCCTAAACCCAAAACACTAAACCCTAAACCGTAAACCCTAAACCCTAACCCTAAACCCTAACCCTAAACCATTAATCCTAAACCTTAAACCTAAACCCCAAATCTAAATTCTAAACCCTAAACCTTAAACCTTAAACATTAAACCTAATGCGTAAACTACAAACCCTAAACCCTAACCTTAAACCCTAAACGCTAAATCCTAAACTCAAAACACTAAACCCTAAACCCTAAACTCTATATTCTAAATTCCAAACTCTTGATCTAAACCCTAAACCCCAAACCCTAAACCCTAATACATAAACCCTAAATATTAACCCCGAAACCTTAAACCCTAAACCTTAAACCCAAAATCATATACCCCTTAACCCTAAACACTAAACACTAAACAATAAACCCTAAACCCTAAACCTTAAACTCCCTAAACCATAAACCTAAACCCTAAACCCTAAACCCTAAACCCTAAACCCTAAACCCTAAACCCTAAACCTAAACTCTAAACCCTAAACACAAAATCCTAGACACGAAACCCTAAACCAAAATGCTAAACCTAGAACCCTAAACCCTACATCCTAAACCCTAAACCTAAACCATTAATCATAAACCCTAAACCTAAACCTTAAACCCTAAACCCTAAAATCATATACCCCTTAACCCTAAACACTAAACCCTAAATAATAAACCCTAAACCCTAAACCTTAAACTCCCTAAACCATAAACCTAAACCCTAAACCCTAAATCCTAAACTCCAAACTCTAATCTCAAAACCCTAAACCCTAAACCCTAAAGCCTAAACCCTAAACCCTAAACCTAAACTCTAAACCCTAAACACAAAACCCTAGACACGAAACCCTAAACCTAAATGCTTAACCTGGAACCCTAAACCCTAAATCCTAAACCCTAAACCTAAACCATTAATCATAAACCCTAAACCTAAACCTTAAACCCTAAACCCCAAATCCAGAATCTAAACCCAAAACCCTAAACCTTCAACCCTAAATACTAAACTCTAAACTCTAAACACTAATCAGAACCTTTAACCCTAAATCTAAACCCTAAACCCTAATCTTAAACCCTAAACTCTAAACCCTAAACCTAAACTCTAAACCCTACACTCAAAAACTAAACCCTGCACCCTCAATTCTAAATCCAAAACTCTTAACCCTAAAACCCAAAACCCTAAAATCTAAACCCTAAACCATAAACCCTAATTCCTAAACCCTAAACCTTAAAACCTAAACCCTAAACACTAAACCCTACACCATAGACCAAAAACCCTAAACTCTAAACCCGAAACACTAAATCCTAAACCACTTAACCATAACCCCTAAACCCTAAATCCTAAATTCTAAACCTTAAACCCTAAACCCTAAACCTTAAACCTTAACACCAAACCATAAACCATAAACCATAAACCCGAAACCCTAAACCCTAAACCCTGACCCTAAACCATTAATCCTAAACCCTAAATCTAAATTCTAAACCCTAAACCCTAAACCTTAAACTTTAACCCTAATGCATAAACTACAAACCCTAAACCCTAAACCATAATCCCTAAACCCTAAATCCTAAACTCAAAACACTAAACCCTAAACCCTAAACCCTATATTCTAAATCCCATACTCTTAACCTAAACCCTAAACCCCAAAAAACCTTAATACATAAACCCTAAATCTTAACCCCTAAACCTTAAACCCTAAACCTTAACCCCTAAAACATAGACCCTAAACCCTAAACTCTAAACCCTAAACCCTAAATCATATACCCTTAACCCTAAAAACTAAACCCTAAACAATAAACCATAAACCCTAAACAATAAACCATAAACCCTAAACAATAAACCCTAAACCCTAAACCTTAAACTCTAAACCCTAAACCATAACCCTAAACTCTAAACCTTACACCCAAAACTCTAAACACTAAACTATTAATCCTAAACCCTAAACCTAAACACTCAACAATAACCCTTAAAGCGTAAACCCTAAATTCCATACTCTAAACCCTAAACCATTAATCCTAAACCCTAAACCTAACACAAAACAATAAACCCTAATGCCTAAACCCTAAATTCCAAACTCTAAACCCTAAACACTAAATCCTAAACACTGAACCATTAACCCTAAGCCCTTACCCCTAAACCATACTCTAAAACCCTAAACCCAAAACCCTAAACCCTAGAACCTAAAACCTAAAACCTAAACCCTAAACCTAAACTCTAAACCCTAAACCCAAAATCATAAACTCTAAAACCAAAACCCTAAACGCTAAACCCTAAACCCTAAATCCTACACCCTACACACTAAACTTGGAACCCTAAACCCTAAACTCTAAAGCCTAACGCAAAACCCAAAACACTAAATCGTTAAACCAAAACCCTAAACCCTAACGCTAAACCCTAAACATAAATCCTGCACTCTAAACCTTAAACTCTAAAGCATAACGCAAAACCCAAAACCCTAAATCATAAAACCTAAACCCTAAACCCTAACCCTAAGCCCTAAACATAAATCCTACACTCTAAACCCTAAACCCTAACCCCTAAACCCTTAAACCTAAACCCTATACACTAAACCCTAAACCAAAACCCTAACCCTAAACCCTAAACCCTAAACCCTAAACTCTAACCCCTAAACCCTAAACCCTAAACCCTAAATCCTAAACCCTAAACCTAAACCCTAAACTCTAACCCCTAAACCCTAAAACCTAAACCCTAAACTCTAACCCCTAAACCCTAAAACCTAAACCCTATACACTAAACTCTAAACTCTAACCCCTAAACCCTAAAACCTAAACCCTATACACTAAACCCTAAACCTAAACCCTAAACCTTAAACTTAAACCATGAACCCTAATTTGTAAACCCTAAATTCCTAACCCTAAACCCTAAACTCTAGACCGTAAACCTTAAACCCTAAACCCTAAACTCTAAACCTTAATTCCTAAACCCTAAACCATAAATCCTAAATTCTAAACCCTAAACCCTAACTATAAACCAAAAACCCTACACCCTAAACCTTAAACCCTAAATTCTAACCCTAAAACCTAAATCCTAAATCCTAAACCCTATGTCCAAAACCCTTAACCCTGAGCCTTAAACCCTAAACATTAAACCCTAAACCCTAAACCTACAACTTGAAGCCCTTAACCCTAAAACACAAACCCTAAACCCTAAACTCTATACCCTAAACCCTAAACCATAAACCACAAACCATAAAATATAAACACTAAACCCTAAGCAATATAAATTATATGATAAACCCTAAACCATAATTACTAAACTTAAACCCTATACCCAATTTCATAAATTCTCAACCCTATACCCTAACCCTAAATCCTAAACCCTAACCCTAGACCATAAACCTAAACCCTAAACCCTAAATCCTAAACTCTAAACCTTAAACCCTAAACCCTAATCCCAAAACACCAAATGCTAAACCCTAAACCCTAACCCTAAACCCTAAACCCTAATCCCAAAACACAAAATCCTAGACACGAAACCCTAAACCTAAATGCTAAACTTGGAACCCTAAACACTAAACCCTAAACCCTAAACCTAAACCATTAATCATAAACCCTTAACCTAAACCTTAAACCCTAAACCCCAAATCCAGAATTTAAACCCAAAACACTAAACCTTCAACCCTAAATCCTACACTCTAAACCCTAAACACTAACTGTAAGCCTTTGACCCTAAACCGTAAACTCAAAACACTAAACCCTACACCCTAAATTCTAAATCCAAAACTCTTAATCCTATAACCCAAAACCCTTAAACCTAAACCCTAAACCATAAACCCTAATTCCTAAACCCTAAACCCACAAACCCTACACCATAGACCATAAACCCTAAACTCTAAACCCTAAACACTAAATCCTAAACCCCTTAACCATAAACCCTAAACACTAAATCCTAAATTCTAAACCTTAAACCCTAAACCCTAAACCCTAACTCTCAACCATAAACCATAAACCCTAAACCCAACACACTAAACCCTAAACCGTACACCCTAAACCCTAACCCTAAACCATTAAACCTAAACCCTAAATCTAAATTCTAAACCCTAAACCTTAAACCTTAAACTTTAAACCTAATGCGTAAACTACAAACCTTGAACCCTAACCTTAAACCCTAAACCATAAACCCTAAACCCTAAATCGCAAACTCAAAACACTAAACCCTAAACCCTAAACCCTATATTCTAAATTCCAAACTCTTGACCTAAACCCTAAACCCCAAACCCTAAACCCTAATACATAAACCCTAAATCTTAACCCGGAAACCTTAAACCCTAAACCATAGACCCTAAACCCTAAACAGTAAACCCTAAACCCAAAATCATATACCCCTTAACCCTAAACACTAAACCCTAAACAATAAACCCTAAACCCTAAACCTTAAACTCTAAACCCTAAACCAAAAACCTAAACTCTAAACCTTACACCCAAAACTCTAAACACTAAACCATTAATCCTAAACCCTAGACCTAAACACTCAACACTAAACCTTAAAGCGTAAACCCTAAATTCCAAACTCTAAACCCTAAACCATTAATCCTAAACCCTAAACCTAACACTAAACAATAAACCCTAAATCCTAAACCCTAAATTCCAAACTATAAACCCTAAACTATAAATCCTAAACTCTGAACTTCAAACATTAAACCATTAACCCTAACCCTTCCCCCTATACCATACCCTAAAACCCTAAACCGAAAACCCTAAACACTAAAACCTAAAACCTAAACCCTAAACCTGAACCCTATACCCTAAACCCAAAATAGTAAACTCTAAAACCAAAACCCTAAACCCTAAACCCTACACCATATACACTAACCTTTGAACCTTAAACCCTAAATTTTAAAGCCTAACGCAAAACCCAAAACCCTAAACAATAAAACCTAAACCCTAAACCCTAACCCTAAACCCTAAACTCTAACCCCTAAACCCTAAAACCTAAACCCTATACACTAAACCCTAAACCTAAACCCTAAACCTTAAACTTAAACCATGAACCCTAATTTGTAAACCCTAAATTCCTAACCCTAAACCCTAAACTCTAGACCGTAAACCTTAAACCCTAAACCCTAAACTCTAAACCTTAATTCCTAAACCCTAAACCATAAATCCTAAATTCTAAACCCTAAACCCTAACTATAAACCAAAAACCCTACACCCTAAACCTTAAACCCTAAATTCTAACCCTAAAACCTAAATCCTAAATCCTAAACCCTATGTCCAAAACCCTTAACCCTGAGCCTTAAACCCTAAACATTAAACCCTAAACCCTAAACCTACAACTTGAAGCCCTTAACCCTAAAACACAAACCCTAAACCCTAAACTCTATACCCTAAACCCTAAACCATAAACCACAAACCATAAAATATAAACACTAAACCCTAAGCAATATAAATTATATGATAAACCCTAAACCATAATTACTAAACTTAAACCCTATACCCAATTTCATAAATTCTCAACCCTATACCCTAACCCTAAATCCTAAACCCTAACCCTAGACCATAAACCTAAACCCTAAACCCTAAATCCTAAACTCTAAACCTTAAACCCTAAACCCTAATCCCAAAACACCAAATGCTAAACCCTAAACCCTAACCCT
Organism: Solanum pinnatisectum; assembly: GCA_035578085.1. Classification (NCBI taxonomy): domain Eukaryota; kingdom Viridiplantae; phylum Streptophyta; class Magnoliopsida; order Solanales; family Solanaceae; genus Solanum; species Solanum pinnatisectum. The sequence goes on from CM069078.1 coordinate 16,761,983, forward strand.
AAACCCTAAACCCTAATCCCAAAACACAAAATCCTAGACACGAAACCCTAAACCTAAATGCTAAACTTGGAACCCTAAACACTAAACCCTAAACCCTAAACCTAAACCATTAATCATAAACCCTTAACCTAAACCTTAAACCCTAAACCCCAAATCCAGAATTTAAACCCAAAACACTAAACCTTCAACCCTAAATCCTTAGGGTTTAAGGTATAGAGTTAAGGATTTAGGGTTTAGGGTTTATGGTTTAGCGTTTATAACTTTGGGTTTAGGGTGTATGGTTAAGGGGTTTATGATTTACTCTTTAGGGTTTAGAGTTTAGGGTTTATGGTCTATGGGGTAGGGTTCGTGGGTTTAGGGTTTTGTGTTTAAGGTTTAGAAATTAAGGTTTATGGTTTTGAATTTAGATTTTAGGGTATTGGGTTTTAGGGTTATGAGTTTGGGATTTAGAATTTAGGGTTTAGGGTTTAGTGTTTTGAGTTTAGGGTTTAGGGTTTAGGATTTTGGGCTTAGGGTTTAGTGTTTAAGATTTGGGTTTAGGGATTATAATTTATGATTTAGGGTTAAGGCTAACAGTTAGTGTTTAGGGTTTAGAGTTTAGGATATAGGGTTTAAGGTTTAGGGTTTAGGGTTCTTGGTTTATAGTTAGGGTTTAGGGTTTAAGGTTAGGGATTAGGGTTTGTAGTTTACACTCTGGGGTTAAAGTTTAAGGTTTAGGGTTTAGGGTTTAGAATTTGGATTTAGGGTTTAGTGTTTAGGGTTTAGGTTTAATCGTTTAGGGTTAGGGTTTAGGGTTCAGGGTTTAGGGTTTAGGGCTTAGGGTTTAAGGTTTAGGGTTTAAGGTAGAGAGTTTAGGATTTAGGGTTTAGGGTTTATTGTTTAGCATTTATAATTTTGGGTTTAGGGTTTATGGTTAAGGGGTTTATGATTTACTATTTAGGGTTTAGAGTTTAGGGTTTATGGTCTATGGGGTAAGGTTCGTGGGTTTAGGGTTTTGAGTTTAAGATTTAGAAATTAAGGTTTATGGTTTTGAATTTAGGTTTTAGGGTATTGGGTATTAGGGTTATGACTTTGGGATTTAGAATTTAGGGTTTAGGGTTTAGTGTTTTGAGTTTAGGGTTTAGGGTTTGGGATTTTGGGCTAAGGGTTTAGTGTTTAAGATTAGGGTTTAGGGATTATAATTTACGATTTAGGGTTAAAGGCTAACAATTAGTGTTTAGGGTTTAGAGTTTAGGATATAGGGTTTAAGGTTTAGGGTTTTGAGTTTATATTCTGGATTTAGGATTTAGCGTTTAAGGTTTAGGTTTAGGGTTTATGATTAATGGTTTAGGTTTAGGGTCTAGGAATTAGGGTTCCAAGTTTAGCATTTAGGTTTAGGGTTTTATGTCTAGGGTTTTGGGTTTAGGGTTTATGATTTTGGGCTTAGGGTTTAGGATTTAAGGTTCAGGGTTTTGGGTTTATGACATAAGGTTTAGGATTTAGGTTTTAGGGTTAGAATTTAGGGTTTAGGGTTTAAGGCTTAAGGTTTAGGGTTTTTGGTTTATAGTTAGGGTTTAGGGTTTAGAGTTTAGGATTTAGGGTTTAGGGTTTAGAGTTTAGGGTTTTGGGTTTAGGGTTTATGATTTTGGGTTTAGGGTTTAGTGTTTAGGGTTAGGGTTTAGGGTTTAGGGTTTGGGTTTTAGGGTTTAGGGTTTTGGGTTTAGGGATTTAGGGTGTGGTTTAGGGGCAAGGGATTTGGGTTAATGGTTTACTGTTTGAAGTTTAGAGTTTAGGATTTTGAGTTTAGGGTTTAGGCTTTGGAATTTAGGGTTTAGGCTTAAGGGTTTAGTGTTTAGTGTTAGGTTTAGGGTTTAGGATTAATAGTTTAGGGCTTAGAGTTTTGAATTTAAGGTTTAGGCTTTAAGGTTTAGTGTGGAATGTTTAGGTTTAGGGTTTGGGATTAATGGTTTAGGGTTTAGAGTTTTGGGTGTAAGGTTTAGAGTTTAGGGTTTAGGTTTAGGGTTATGGTTTAGGTTTAGAGTTTAAGGTTTAAGTTTTATTGTTTAGGGTTTATGATTTATATTTTAGGGTTTAGAGTTTAGGATTTAGGGTTTAAGGTTTAGGGTTTTGGGTTTAGATTCTGGATTTGGGGTTTAGAGTTTAGGGTTTAGGGTCTATGGTTTAAGGTTTAAGGTTTAGGGTTTAAGATTTAGGGTTTATGTATTAGGTTTTAGGGTTTGGGGTTTAGGGTTTAGGTTAAGAGTTTGGGATTTAGAATATAGGGTTTAGAGTTTATGGTTTAGTATTTTGAGTTTAGGATTAAGGGTTTAGGGTTTAGCATTTAGGGATTAAGCTTACGGTTTAGGGTTTGTAGTTTACGCTTTAGGGTTAAAGTTTAATGTTTAGGGTTTAGGATTTAGAATTTGGATTTAGGGCTTAGTGTTTAGGGTTTAGGTTGAGGGTTTAGAATTAATGGTTTAGGATTAGGGTTTAGGGTTTAGTGTTTAGGGTTTAGGGTTTAGGGTTTAGGGTATATGGTTTAGGGTTTAAGGTTTAGGATTTAGCCTTTAGGGTTTATGGTCTAGCATTTATAATTTCGATTTTAGGGTTTATGGTGAAGGGGTTTAGGATTTACTGTTTAGGGTTTAGAGTTTTGGGTTTATGGTCTATTGAGTAGGGTTCATGGGTTTAGTGTTTTGAGTTTTCGGTTTAGTAATTTGGGTTTAGGGTTTTTGGTTTATGTTTTAGGGTTTTGGGTTTTTGGGTTAAGAGTTTGGGATTTAGGGTTTAGGGTTTAGTGTTTTGAGTTTAGGATTAAGGGTTTAGGGTTTAGGGTTTAGGGTTTATAATTTACGATTTAGGGTTAAAGGATTACAGTTAGTGTTTAGCGTGTAGAGTCTAGGATTTAGGGTTTAAGGTTTAGGGTTTTGGTTTTAGAGTTTAGGGTTTTGGGTTAGGAAGTTAGGGTTTAAAAATTAGGGTTTAGGATTTAAGTTTAAGATTTAGGTTTTAGGTTTAGGGTTTAGTGATTAGGGTTTAGGTTTTAGGGTTTAAGGTTTATAGTTTAGGCATTAGGGTTTAGGGTTTAGGGATTAGGGTGTAGGATTTATGTTTAGGGTTTATGGTTAGGGTTTAGAGTTTAGGTTTTAGGGTTTAGGGTTTAGGGTTTTGCATTAGGGTTTAGGGTTCCAAGTTTAGTGTTTAGTGTGTAGGGTTTAGGGTCTAGGGTTTTGGGTTTTGGGTTTAGGGTTTAGGGTTTAGGGTTTTAGGTTTAGAGTTTATGATTTTGGGTTTGGGGTTTAGGGTTTAGGTTTAAGGTTTAGTGTTTAGGCTTAAGGGTTTAGTATTTAGTGTTAGGTTTAGGGTTTTGGATTAATGGTTTAGGGTTTAGAGTTTTGAATTTAGGGTTTAGGCTTTAAGGTTTGGTGTTGAGTGTTTAGATTTAGGGTTTAGGATTAATGGTTTAGGGTTTAGAGTTTTGGGTGTATGGTTTAGAGTTTAAGGTTATGGTTTACAGTTTAGAGTTTTAGGTTTAGGGTTTAGGGTTTATTGTTTAGTGTTTGCAGTTCAGAATTTGGGATTTGGGATTTGGGGTTTAGGGTTTAAGGTTTAGGGTTTATTGTTTAGGGTTTATGATTTATTGTTTAGGGTTTAGAGTTTAGGATTTAGGGTTTAAGGTTTAGGGTTTTGGGTTTAGATTTTGGATTTGGGGTTTAGGGTTTCAGGTTTAGGTTTAGGGTTTTTGATTAATGGTTTAGGTTTAGGGTTCCAAGTTTAGCATTTAGGTTTAGGGTTTTGTGTCTAGGGTTTTGGGTTTAGGATTTAGTGTTAGGGTTTAGGGTTTAGGATTTAAGGTTCAGGGTTTAGGGTTTTGGAGTAAGGGTTTAGGATTTAGGATTTAGGGTTAGAATTTAGGGTTTAAGGTTTAGGGTTTAGGGTTTTTGGTTTATAGTTACGATTTAGGGTTTAGAGTTTAGGATTTAGGGTTTAGGGTTTAGAGTTTAGGGTTTAGGGTTTAAGGTTTAGGGTTTAGAGTTTAGGGTTTATTGTTTAAGTTTAAGATTTAGGATTTAGGTTAAGGGTTTAGTGATTAGTGTTTAGGTTTTAGAGTTTATGGTTAAGATTTTAGGCGTTAGCGTTTAGGGTTTAGAGTTTAGGGTTTAGGGTCTATGGTTTAAGGTTTAAGGTTTAGGGTTTAAGATTTAGGGTTTATGTATTAGGTTTTAGGGTTTGGGGTTTAGGTTTTTGGTTAAGAGTTTGGGATTTAGAATATAGTGTTTAGAGTTTAGGGTTTAGTATTTTGAGTTTAGGATTAAGGGTTTTGGGTTTAGCATTTAGGGTTTAAGGTTAGGGTTTAGGGTTTGTAGTTTACGCTTTAGGGTTAAAGTTTAAGGTTTAGGGTTTAGGATTTAGAATTTGGATTTAGGGCTTAGTGTTTAGGGTTTAGGTTGAGGGTTTAGCATTAATAGTTTAGGATTAGGGTTTAGGGTTTAGGGTTTAGGGTTTAGGGTTTAGGGTTTAAGGTTTAGGATTTAGCCTTTAGGGTTTATGGTCTAGCGTTTATAATTGCGGGTTTAGGGTTTATGGTGAAGGGGTTCAGGATTTATTGTTTAGGGTTTAGAGTTTAGGGTTTATAGTCTATGGAGTAGGGTTCGTAGGTTTAGTGTTTTTAGTTTTCGGTTTAGTAATTTGGGTTTAGGGTTTTGGGTTTATGTTTTAGTGTTTTGGGTTTTTGGGTTAAGTGTTTGGGATTTAGGGTTTTGGGTTTAGTGTTTTGAGTTTAGGATTAAGGGTTTAGGTTTTAGGGTTTAGGTTTTAGGGTTAGGATTTAGGGTTTATAATTTATGATTTAGGGTTAAAGGCTTACAATTAGTGTTTCGGGTGTAGAGTCTAGGATTTAGGGTTTAATGTTTAGGGTTTTGGTTTTAGAGTTTAGGATTTTGGGTTAGGAATTGAAGGTTTAAAATTAGGGTTTAGGATTTAAGTTTAAGATTTAGGGTTTAGGTTTAGGGTTTAGTGATTAGGGTTTAGGTTTTAGGGTTTAAGGTTTAGAGTTTAGGCATTAGGGTTTAGGGTTTAGGGTTTAGGGTGTAGGATTTATGTTTAGGGTTTAGGGTTAGGGTTTAGGGTTTAGGGTTTAGGGTTTAGGGTTTAGGGTTTTGCATTAGGGTTTAGGGTTCAAAGTTTAGTGTTTAGGGTCTAGGGTTATGGGTTTAGGGTTTTATGTTTAGAGTTTATGATTTTGGGTTTGGGGTTTAGGGTTTAGGTTTAAGGTTTAGTGTTTAGGGTTAGGGTTTAGGTTGTAGGGTTTAGGGTTTTGGGTTTAGGGATTTAGGGTATGGTTAAGGGTAAGGGCTTAGGGTTAATGGTTTGGTGTTTGAAGTTCAGAGTTTAGGATTTGGGGTTAAGGGTTTAGGTTTAGGGTTTAGGGTTTATTGTTTAGGGTTTATGGTTTATTGTTTAGGTTTTAGAGTTTAAGGTTAAGGGGTATATGATTTAGTGTTTAGGGTTTTGGGTTTAGTGTTTATAATTTTGGGTTTAGGGTTTAGGGCTTAGGTTTAGGGTTTAGTGTTTAGGGTTAGGGTTTAGGGTTTAGGTTTTAGCTTTTAGGGTTTAGGGTTTTGGGTTTAGAGGTTTAGGGTATGGTTTAGGGGTAAGGGCTTAGGGTTAAAGGTTTAGTGTTTGAAGTTCAGAGTTTGGGATTTGGGATTTGGGGTTTAGGGTTTAAGGTTTAGGGTTTATTGTTTAGGGTTTATGATTTATTGTTTACGGTTTAGAGTTTAGAATTTAGGGTTTTGGGTTTAGATTTTGGATTTGGGGTTTAGTGTTTAAGGTTTAGGTTTAGGGTTTAAGGTTTAGGGTTTAAGGTTTAGGGTTTAAGGTTCAGGGTTTAGGGTTTAGGACATAGGGTTTAGGATTTAGGTTTGAGGGTTTAACATTTAGGTTTTCGGTTTTTGGTCTATGGTTTTAGGTTTAGGGTTTAAGGTTTAGGGTTTAAGGTTTAGGGTTTAAGGTTCAGGGTTTAGGGTTTAGGACATAGGGTTTAGGATTTAGGTTTGAGGGTTAGAATTTATGGTTTAAGGTTTAGGGTTTAGGGTTCTTTGTTTATAGTTAGGGTTTAGGGTTTAGAGTTTAGGATTTAGGGTTTATTGTTTAGGGATTAGTGTTCAGAGTTTAGGGTTTAGGGTTTAAGGTTTAGGGTTTAGGGTTTAGGGTTAGGAATTTAGTGTCTACAAATTAAGGTTTAGGGTTTAAGTTTATGATTTAGGGTTTTGGTTTAGGGTTTAGTGATTAGGGTTTAGGTTTTAGGGTTTAGGGTTTAGAGTTTAGGCATTAGGGTTTAGAGTGTAGGATTTATGTTTAGGGTTTAGGGTTTAGGTTTTAGGGTTTAGGGTTTAGAGTATTGTGTTAGGGTTTAGAGTTTAGAGTTTAGGGTTCCAGGTTTAGGGTTTAGTGTTTCGAGTTTAGGGTTTAGGGTCTAGGGTTTAGGATTTAGAGTGTAAGGTTTAGGGTTTTGGGTTTAGAGTTTATGATTTTGGGTTTAGGGTTTACGATTTAGGTTTAGGGTTTAGTGTTTAGGGTTAGGGTTTAGGGTTTAGGGTTTAGGTTTTAGTGTTTAAGGTTTTGCGTTTAGGGGTTTATTATATGGTTTAGGGGTAAGGGCTTTGGGTTAATGGTTTAGTGTTTGAAGTTCAGAGTTTAGGATTTGGAGTTTAGGGTTTAGAGTTTGGAATTTAGGGTTTTGGCTTAAGGGTTTACTCTTTAGTATTAGGTTTAGGGTTTAGGATTAATGGTTTAGGGTTTAGAGTTTTGAATTTAGGGTTTAGGCTTTAAGGTTTAGTGTTGAGTGTTTAGGTTTAGGGTTTAGGATTAATGGTTTAGGGTTTAGAGTTTTGGGTGTAAGGGTTAGAGTTTAGGGTTTATGTTTAGGGTTATGGTTTAGGGTTTAGAGTTTAAGGTTTAGGTTTTAGGGTTTATTATTTAGGGTTTATGGTTTACTGTTTAGGGTTTAGTGTTTAAGGTTAAGGGGTATATAATTTAGGGTTTAGGGTTTATAGTTGAGGGTTTTGGGTCTACGGTTTATGGTTTAAGGTTTAGGGCTTAAGATTTAGGGTTTATGTATTAGGCTTTAGGGTTTGGGGTTTAGGGTTTAGGTTAAGAGTTTGGGATTTAGAATATAGGGTTTAGGGTTTAGGGTTTAGTGTTTAGAGTTTAGGGTTTAGGGTCTATGCTTTAGGGTTTAAAGTTTAGGGATTAAGATTTAGGGTTTATGTATTAGGGTTTAGGGTTTGCAATTTAGTGTTTAGGTTAAATGTTTGGGATTTAGAATACAGGTTTTAGGGCTTAGGGTTTAGTGTTTTGAGTTTAGGATTAAGGGTTTAGGGTTTAGGGTTTATGGTTTAAGGTTAGGGTTTAGGGTTTGTAGTTTACGCTTTGGGGTTAAAGTTTAAGGTTTAGGGTTTAGGGTTTAGAATTTGGATTTAGGGTTTAGTGTTTAGGGTTTAGGTTTAGGGTTTAGGATTAATCGTTTAGGGTTAGGGTTTAGGGTTCAGGGTTTAGGGTTTAGGGCTTAGGGTTTAAGGTTTAGGGTTTAAGGTATAGAGTTTAGGATTTAGGGTTTAGGGTTTATGGTTTAGCGTTTATAATTTTGGGTTTAGGGTTTATGGTTAAGGGGTTTATGATTTACTATTTAGGGTTTATAGTTTAGGGTTTATGGTCTATGGGGTAGGGTTCGTGGGTTTAGGGTTTTGAGTTTAAGATTTAGAAATTAAGGTTTATGGTTTTGAATTTAGGTTTTAGGGTATTGGGTTTTAGGGTTATGAGTTTGGGATTTAGAATTTAGGGTTTAGGGTTTAGTGTTTTGAGTTTAGGGTTTAGGGTTTAGGATTTTGGGCTTAGGGTTTAGTGTTTAAGATTCGAATTTAGGGATTATAATTTACGATTTAGGGTTTAGTGTTTTGAGTTTAGGGTTTAGAGTTTAGGATATAGGGTTTAAGGTTTAGGGTTTTGGGTTTAGATTATGGATTTGGGATTTAGCGTTTAAGGTTTAGGTTTAGGGTTTATGATTAATGGTTTAGGTTTAGGGTTTAGGGTTTAGGGTTCCAAGTTTAGCATTTAGGTTTAGGGTTTGTGTGTAGGGTTTTGGGTTTAGGGTTTAGGGTTAGGGTGTAGAGTTTAGGATTTAAGGTTCAGGGTTTTGGGTTTAGGACATAAGGTTTAGGATTTAGGTTTTAGGGTTAGAATTTAGGGTTTAGGGTTTAAGGTTTAAGGTTTAGGGTTTTTGGTTTATAGTTAGGGTTTAGGGTTTAGATTTTAGGGTTTAGGGTTTAGGGTTTTGGGTTTAGAGTTTATGATTTTGGGTTTAGGGTTTAGGGTTTAGGTTTAGGATTTAGTGTTTAGGGTTAGGGTTTAGGGTTTAGGGTTTGGGTTTTAGGGTTTATGGTTTTGGGTTTAGGGTTTTAGGGTATGGTTTAGGGGTAAGGGCTTTGGGTTAATGCTTTACTGTTTGAAGTTCAGAGTTTAGGATTTGGAGTTTAGGGTTTAGGGTTTGGAATTTAGAGTTTAGGCTTAAGGGTTTAGTTTTTAGTGTTAGGTTTAGGGTTTAAGATTAATAGTTTAGGGTTTAGAGTTTTGAATTTAAGGTTTAGGCTTTAAGGTTTAGTGTTGAATGTTTAGGTTTAGGGTTTAGGATTAGTGGTTTAGGGTTTAGAGCTTTGGGTGTAAGGTTTAAAGTTTAGGGTTTAGGTTTAGGGTTTAGGGTTTAGGGTTTTGCATTAGGGTTTAGGGTTCCAAGTTTAGTGTTTAGGGTCTAGGGTTTTGGGTTTAGGGTTTTAGGTTTAGAGTTTATGATTTTGGGTTTGGGGTTTAGGGTTTAGGTTTAAGGTTTAGTGTTTAGGGTTTATGATTTAGGGTGTAGGGTTTAGGGTTTTGGGTTTAGGGATTTAGGGTATGGTTTAGGGGTAAGGGCTTAGGGTTAATGGTTTAGTGTTTGAAGTTCAGAGTTTAGGATTTGGGGTTAAGGGTTTAGATTATGGAATTTAGGGTTTAGGCTTAAGGGTTTAGTGTTTAGTGTTAGGTTTAGGGTTTCGGATTAATGGTTTAGGGTTTAGAGTTTTGAATTTAGGGTTTAGGCTTTAAGGTTTAGTGTTGAGTGTTTAGGTTTAGGGTTTAGGATTAATGGTTTAGGGTTTAGAGTTTTGGGTGTAAGATTTAGAGTTTAGGGTTATGGTTTACGGTTTAGAGTTTTAGGTTTAGGGTTTAGGGTTTATTGTTTAGGTTTTATGGTTTATTGTTTAGGTTTTAGAGTTTAAGGTTAAGGGGTATATGATTTAGTGTTTAGGGTTTTGGGTTTAGAGTTTAGGATTAGGATTTAGGGTTTAGGTTTTAGGTTTTAGGGTTTAGGGTTTTGGATTTAGAGGTTTAGGGTATGGTTTAGGGTATGGTTTAGGGGTAAGGGCTTAGGGTTAAAGGTTTAGTGTTTGAAGTTCAGAGTTTGGGATTTGGGATTTGGGGTTTAGGGTTTAAGGTTTAGGGTTTATTGTTTAGGGTTTATGATTTATTATTTACGGTTTAGAGTTTAGAATTTAGGGTTTTGGGTTTAGATTTTGGATTTGGGGTTTAGGGTTTAAGGTTTAGGTTTAGGGTTTATGATTAATGGTTTAGGTTTAGGGTTTAGAGTTTAGGGTTCCAAGTTTAACATTTAGGTTTAGGGTTTTGTGTCTAGGGTTTTGGGTTTTGGGTTTAGGGTTAGGGTTTAAGGTTTAGGGTTTAAGGTTCAGGGTTTAGGGTTTAGGACATAGGGTTTAGGATTTAGGTTTGAGGGTTAGAATTTATGGTTTAAGGTTTAGGGTTTAGGGTTCTTGGTTTATAGTTAGGGTTTAGGGTTTAGAGTTTAGGATTTAGGGTTTATTGTTTAGGGATTAGTGTTCAGAGTTTAGGGTTTAGGGTTTAAGGTTTAGGGTTTAGGGTTTAGGGTTAGGAATTTAGGGTCTACAAATTAGGGTTTAGGGTTTAAGTTTATGATTTAGGGTTTTGGTTTAGGGTTTAGTGATTAGGGTTTAGGTTTTAGGGTTTAGGGTTTAGAGTTTAGGCATTAGGGTTTAGGGTTTAGGGTTTAGAGTGTAGGATTTATGTTTAGGGTTTAGGGTTTAGGTTTTAGGGTTTAGGGTTTAGAGTATTGTGTTAGGGTTTAGAGTTTAGAGTTTAGGGTTCCAGGTTTAGGGTTTAGTGTTTCGAGTTTAGGGTTTAGGGTCTAGGGTTTAGGATTTAGAGTGTAAGGTTTAGGGTTTTGGGTTTAGAGTTTATGATTTTGGGTTTAGGGTTTACGATTTAGGTTTAGGGTTTAGTGTTTAGGGTTAGGGTTTAGGGTTTAGGGTTTAGGTTTTAGTGTTTAAGGTTTTGCGTTTAGGGGTTTATTGTATGGTTTAGGGGTAAGGGCTTTGGGTTAATGGTTTAGTGTTTGAAGTTCAGAGTTTAGGATTTGGAGTTTAGGGTTTAGAGTTTGGAATTTAGGGTTTAGGCTTAAGGGTTTTCTGTTTAGTGTTAGGTTTAGGGTTTAGGATTAATGGTTTAGGGTTTAGAGTTTTGAATTTAGGGTTTAGGCTTTAAGGTTTAGTGTTGAGTGTTTAGGTTTAGGGTTTAGGATTAATGGTTTAGGGTTTAGAGTTTTGGGTGTAAGGGTTAGAGTTTAGGGTTTATGTTTAGGGTTATGGTTTAGGGTTTAGAGTTTAAGGTTTAGGTTTTAGGGTTTATTATTTAGGGTTTATGGTTTACTGTTTAGGGTTTAGTGTTTAAGGTTAAGGGGTATATAATTTAGGGTTTAGGGTTTATAGTTGAGGGTTTTGGGTCTACGGTTTATGGTTTAAGGTTTAGGGCTTAAGATTTAGGGTTTATGTATTAGGCTTTAGGGTTTGGGGTTTAGGGTTTAGGTTAAGAGTTTGGGATTTAGAATATAGGGTTTAGGGTTTAGGGTTTAGTGTTTAGAGTTTAGGGTTTAGGGTCTATGCTTTAGGGTTTAAAGTTTAGGGATTAAGATTTAGGGTTTATGTATTAGGGTTTAGGGTTTGCAGTTTAGTGTTTAGGTTAAATGTTTGGGATTTAGAATACAGGTTTTAGGGCTTAGGGTTTAGTGTTTTGAGTTTAGGATTAAGGGTTTAGGGTTTAGGGTTTATGGTTTAAGGTTAGGGTTTAGGGTTTGTAGTTTACGCTTTGGGGTTAAAGTTTAAGGTTTAGGGTTTAGGGTTTAGAATTTGGATTTAGGGTTTAGTGTTTAGGGTTTAGGTTTAGGGTTTAGGATTAATCGTTTAGGGTTAGGGTTTAGGGTTCAGGGTTTAGGGTTTAGGGCTTAGGGTTTAAGGTTTAGGGTTTAAGGTATAGAGTTTAGGATTTAGGGTTTAGGGTTTATGGTTTAGCGTTTATAATTTTGGGTTTAGGGTTTATGGTTAAGGGGTTTATGATTTACTATTTAGGGTTTACAGTTTAGGGTTTATGGTCTATGGGGTAGGGTTCGTGGGTTTAGGGTTTTGAGTTTAAGATTTAGAAATTAAGGTTTATGGTTTTGAATTTAGGTTTTAGGGTATTGGGTTTTAGGGTTATGAGTTTGGGATTTAGAATTTAGGGTTTAGGGTTTAGTGTTTTGAGTTTAGGGTTTAGGGTTTAGGATTTTGGGCTTAGGGTTTAGTGTTTAAGATTAGGATTTAGGGATTATAATTTACGATTTAGGGTTAAAGGCTAACAGTTAGTGTTTAGGGTTTAGAGTTTAGGATATAGGGTTTAAGGTTTAGGGTTTTGGGTTTAGATTCTGGATTTGGGATTTAGCGTTTAAGGTTTAGGTTTAGGGTTTATGATTAATGGTTTAGGTTTAGGGTTTAGGGTTTAGGGTTCCAAGTTTAGCATTTAGGTTTAGGGTTTGTGTGTAGGGTTTTGGGTTTAGGGTTTAGGGTTAGGGTGTAGAGTTTAGGATTTAAGGTTCAGGGTTTTGGGTTTAGGACATAAGGTTTAGGATTTAGGTTTTAGGGTTAGAATTTAGGGTTTAGGGTTTAAGGTTTAAGGTTTAGGGTTTTTGGTTTATAGTTAGGGTTTAGGGTTTAGAGTTTAGGGTTTAGGGTTTTTGGTTTATAGTTAGGGTTTAGGGTTTAGATTTTAGGGTTTAGGGTTTAGGGTTTTGGGTTTAGAGTTTATGATTTTGGGTTTAGGGTTTAGGGTTTAGGTTTAGGATTTAGTGTTTAGGGTTAGGGTTTAGGGTTTAGGGTTTGGGTTTTAGGGTTTATGGTTTTGGGTTTAGGGTTTTAGGGTATGGTTTAGTGGTAAGGGCTTTGGGTTAATGCTTTACTGTTTGAAGTTCAGAGTTTAGGATTTGGAGTTTAGGGTTTAGGGTTTGGAATTTAGAGTTTAGGCTTAAGGGTTTAGTTTTTAGTGTTAGGTTTAGGGTTTAAGATTAATAGTTTAGGGTTTAGAGTTTTGAATTTAAGGTTTAGGCTTTAAGGTTTAGTGTTGAATGTTTAGGTTTAGGGTTTAGGATTAGTGGTTTAGGGTTTAGAGCTTTGGGTGTAAGGTTTAAAGTTTAGGGTTTAGGTTTAGGGTTTAGGGTTTAGGGTTTTGCATTAGGGTTTAGGGTTCCAAGTTTAGTGTTTAGGGTCTAGGGTTTTGGGTTTAGGGTTTTAGGTTTAGAGTTTATGATTTTGGGTTTGGGGTTTAGGGTTTAGGTTTAAGGTTTAGTGTTTAGGGTTTATGATTTAGGGTGTAGGGTTTAGGGTTTTGGGTTTAGGGATTTAGGGTATGGTTTAGGGGTAAGGGCTTAGGGTTAATGGTTTAGTGTTTGAAGTTCAGAGTTTAGGATTTGGGGTTAAGGGTTTAGGGTTTAGGGTTTAGATTATGGAATTTAGGGTTTAGGCTTAAGGGTTTAGTGTTTAGTGTTAGGTTTAGGGTTTCAGATTAATGGTTTAGGGTTTAGAGTTTTGAATTTAGGGTTTAGGCTTTAAGGTTTAGTGTTGAGTGTTTAGGTTTAGGGTTTAGGATTAATGGTTTAGGGTTTAGAGTTTTGGGTGTAAGATTTAGAGTTTAGGGTTATGGTTTACGGTTTAGAGTTTTAGGTTTAGGGTTTAGGGTTTATTGTTTAGGGTTTATGGTTTATTGTTTAGGTTTTAGAGTTTAAGGTTAAGGGGTATATGATTTAGTGTTTAGGGTTTTGGGTTTAGTGTTTATAATTTTGGGTTTAGGGTTTAGGGCTTAGGTTTAGGGTTTAGTGTTTAGGATTAGGATTTAGGGTTTAGGGTTTTGGATTTAGAGGTTTAGGGTATGGTTTAGGGGTAAGGGCTTAGGGTTAAAGGTTTAGTGTTTGAAGTTCAGAGTTTGGGATTTGGGATTTGGGGTTTAGGGTTTAAGGTTTAGGGTTTATTGTTTAGGGTTTATGATTTATTATTTAGGGTTTAGAGTTTAGAATTTAGGGTTTAAGGTTTAGGGTTTTGGGTTTAGATTTTGGATTTGGGGTTTAGGGTTTAAGGTTTAGGTTTAGGGTTTATGATTAATGGTTTAGGTTTAGGGTTTAGAGTTTAGGGTTCCAAGTTTAACATTTAGGTTTAGGGTTTTGTGTCTAGGGTTTTGGGTTTTGGGTTTAGGGTTAGGGTTTAAGGTTTAGGGTTTAAGGTTCAGGGTTTAGGGTTTAGGACATAGGGTTTAGGATTTAGGTTTGACGGTTAGAATTTAGGGTTTAAGGTTTAGGGTTTAGGGTTCTTGGTTTATAGTTAGGGTTTAGGGTTTAGAGTTTAGGATTTAGGGTTTAGTGTTTAAGGTTAAGGGGTATATAATTTAGGGTTTAGGGTTTAGGGTTTAGGGTTTTGGGTTTAGAGTTTATAATTTTGGGTTTAGGGTTTAGGGCTTAGGCTTAGTGTTTAGTGTTTAGGGTTAGGGTTTAGGGTTTAGGTTTCAGGGTTTTGGGTTTAGAGGTTTAGGGTATGGTTTAGGGGTAAGGGCTTAGGGTTAAAGGTTTAGTGTTTGAAGTTCAGAGTTTGGGATTTGGGATTTGGGGTTTAGGGTTTAAGGTTTAGGGTTTATTGTTTAGGGTTTATGATTTATTGTTTAGGGTTTAGAGTTTAGAATTTAGGGTTTAAGGTTTAGGGTTTTGGGTTTAGATTTTGGATTTGGGGTTTAGGGTTTAAGGTTTAGGTTTAGGGTTTATGTTTAATGGTTTAGGTTTTTGTTTTTGTGATTAGGGTTCTATGTTTATGATTTATGTTTTGGGTTTTGTGTCTAGGTTTTTGGGTTTTGGGTTTAGGGTTAGGGTTTAGGGTTTAGGGTTTAAGGTTAGGGGTTTAGGGTTTAGGACATAGGGTTTAGGATTTAGGTTTAGTGTTAGAATTTAGGTTTAAGGTTTAGGGTTTAGGGTTTTGGTTTATAGTTAGGGTTTAGGGTTTAGAGTTTAGGATTTGGGTTTAGTGTTTAAGGTTAAAGGGTATATAATTTAGGGTTTAGGGTTTAGAGTTTAGGGTTTAGGGTCTATGGTTTAAGGTTTAAGGTTTAGGGTTTAAGATTTAGGGTTTATGTATTAGGGTTTAGGGTTTGGGGTTTAGTGTTTAGGTTAAGAGTTTGGGATTTAGAATATAGGGTTTAGGGTTTAGGGTTTAGTGTTTAGAGTTTAGGTTTAGGTTTAGGGTTTAGGGTTTAGGGTTTATGTATTAGGGTTTAGGGTTTGCAGTTTAGTGTTTAGGTTAAATGTTTGGGATTTAGAATATAGGTTTTAGGGCTTAGGGTTTAGTGTTTTGAGTTTAGGATTAAGGGTTTAGGGTTTAGGGTTTATGGTTTAAGGTTAGGGTTTAGGGTTTGTAGTTTACGCTTTGGGGTTAAAGTTTAAGGTTTAGGGTTTAGGGTTTAGAATTTGGATTTAGGGTTTAGTGTTTAGGGTTTAGGTTTAGGGTTTAGGATTAATTGTTTAGGGTTAGGGTTTAGGGTTCAGCGTTTAGGGTTTACAGTTTAGGGTTTATGGTCTATGGGGTAGGGTTCGTGGGTTTAGGGTTTTGAGTTTAAGATTTAGAAATTAAGGTTTATGGTTTTGAATTTCGGTTTTAGGGTATTGGGTTTTAGGGTTATGAGTTTGGGATTTAGAATTTAGGGTTTAGGGTTTAGTGTTTTGAGTTTAGGGTTTAGGGTTTAGGGTTTAGGATTTTGGGCTTAGGGTTTAGTGTTTAAGATTCGAATTTAGGGATTATAATTTACGATTTAGGGTTTAGTGTTTTGAGTTTAGGGTTTAGAGTTTAGGATATAGGGTTTAAGGTTTAGGGTTTTGGGTTTAGATTATGGATTTGGGATTTAGCGTTTAAGGTTTAGGTTTAGGGTTTATGATTAATGGTTTAGGTTTAGGGTTTAGGGTTTAGGGTTCCAAGTTTAGCATTTAGGTTTAGGGTTTGTGTCTAGGGTTTTGGGTTTAGGGTTTAGGGTTAGGGTGTAGAGTTTAGGATTTAAGGTTCAGGGTTTTGGGTTTAGGACATAAGGTTTAGTATTTAGGTTTTAGGGTTAGAATTTAGGGTTTAGGGTTTAGGGTTTAAGGTTTAAGGTTTAAGGTTTAGAGTTAGGGTTTAGGTTTGTGTGTTTAGGATTTAGGGTTTAGGGTTTAGAGTTTAGGGTTTTGGGTTTAGGGTTTAGGGTTTAAGGTTTAAGGTTTAGAGTTAGGGTTTAGGGTTTAGGGTTTGGGTTTTAGTGTTTAGTGTTTTGGGTTGAGGGTTTTAGGGTATGGTTTAGGGTAAGGGCTTTGGGTTAATGGTTTAGTGTTTGAAGTTGAGTTTAGGATTTGGAGTTTAGGGTTTAGGGTTTGGAATTTAGGGTTTAGGCTTAGGGTTTAGTGTTTAGTGTTAGGTTTAGGGTTTAGGATTAACGGTTTAGGGTTTAGAGTTTGGAATTTTGGATTTAGGCTTTAAGGTTTAGTGTTGAGTGTTTAGGTTAAGGGTTTAGGATTAATGGTTTAGTATTTAGAGTTTTGGGTGTAATGTTTAGAGTTTAGGGTTTAGGGTTAGGGTTATGGTTTAGGGTTTAGAGTTTAAGGTTTAGGGTTTATGGTTTAGGGTTTATGATTTATATTTTAGGGTTTAGAGTTTAGGATTTAGGGTTTAAGGTTTAGGGTTTTGGGTTTAGATTTTGGATTTGGGGTTTAGGGTTTGGGTTTAGGTTTAGGAGTAAGGGTTTAGGATTTGGGATTTAGGGTTAGAATTTAGGGTTTAAGGTTTAGGGTTTAGGGTTTTGGGTTTTAGATTTGGATTTGGGGTTTAGGGTTTAGAGTTTAGGTTTAGGGTTTATGATTAATGGTTTAGGTTTAGGGTTTTGAATTTAGGGTTTAGGTTTAGGGTTTTGTGTTTAGTGTTTTGGGTTTAGGATTTGGGGTTAGGGTTTAGGGTTTAGGATTTAGGTTGGGTTTAGGGTTTAGGACATAGGGTTTAGGATTTAGGATTTAGGGTTAGAATTTAGGGTTTAAGGTTTAGGGTTTAGGGTTTTGGTTTCTGATTAGGGTTTAGGATTTAGGGTTTAGGGTTTAGAGTTTAGGGTTTAGGGTTTAAGGTTTAGGGTTTAGAGTTTAGGGTTTAGTGTTTAAGTTTAAGATTTAAGGTTTAGATTTAGGGTTTAGTGATTAGTGTTTAGGTTTTAGAGTTTATGGTTTAGATTTTGGGCATTAGGGTTTAGGGTTTAGGGTCTATGGTTTAAGGTTTAAGGTTTAGGGTTTAAGATTTAGGGTTTATGTATTAGCTTTTAGGGTTTGGGGTTTAGGGTTTAGGTTAAGAGTTTGGGATTTAGAATATAGGGTTTATAGTTTAGGGTTTAGTATTTTGAGTTTAGGATTAAGGGTTTAGGGTTTAGCGTTTAGGGTTTAAGTTTAGGGTTTAGGGTTTGTAGTTTACGCTTCAGGGTTAAAGTTTAAGGTTTAGGGTTTAGGATTTTGAATCTGGATTTAGGGTTTAGTGTTTAGGGTTTAGGTAGAGGGTTTAGCATTAATGGTTTAGGGTTAGGGTTTAGGGTTTAGTGTTTAGGGTTTAGGGTTTAGGGTTTAGGGTTTAGGGTTTAGGGTTTAAGGTTTAGGATTTAGTTTAGGGTTTAGGGTTTAGGGTTTAGAATATAGTGTTTAGGGTTTATGGTGAAGGGTTTAGGATTTATTGTTTAGGGTTTAGAGTTTTGGGTTTATAGTTTGAGTAGGGTTTAGGGTTTAGTGGTTTGAGATTATGTTTTAGTAATTTGGGTTAAGGGTTTTTGGTTTAAGTTTTAGGGTTATGGGTTTTTGGGTTTAGAGATTGGTATTTAGGGTTTAGGGTTTAGGGTTTAGGGTTTATATTTTAGGGTTTAGGGTTTAGGGTTTAGGGTTTAGGGTTTAGGTTTTAGGGTTTAGGGTTTAGGGTTTAGGGTTTAGGGTTTAGGGTTTAGTGTTTAGGGTTAGGGATTAGGGCTTAGGGTTTAGGTTTTAGTGTTTAAGGTTTTGCGTTTAGGGGTTTATTGTATGGTTTAGGGGTAAGGGCTTTGGGTTAATGGTTTAGTGTTTGAAGTTTAGAGTTTAGGATTTGGAGTTTAGGGTTTAGAGTTTGGAATTTAGGGTTTAGGCTTAAGGGTTTAGTGTTTAGTGTTAGGTTTAGGGTTTTGGATTAATGGTTTAGGGTTTAGAGTTTTGAATTTAGGGTTTAGGCTTTAAGGTTTAGTGTTGAGTGTTTAGGTTTAGGATTTAGGATTAATGGTTTAGGGTTTAGAGTTTTGGGTGTAAGGGTTAGAGTTTAGGGTTTATGTTTAGGGTTATGGTTTAGGGTTTAGAGTTTAAGGTTTAGGTTTTAGGGTTTATTATTTAGGGTTTATGGTTTACTGTTTAGGGTTTAGTGTTTAAGGTTAAGGGGTATATAATTTAGGGTTTAGGGTTTATAGTTGAGGGTTTTGGGTCTACGGTTTATGGTTTAAGGTTTAGGGCTTAAGATTTAGGGTTTATGTATTAGGCTTTAGGGTTTGGGGTTTAGGGTTTAGGTTAAGAGTTTGGGATTTAGAATATAGGGTTTAGGGTTTAGGGTTTAGTGTTTAGAGTTTAGGGTTTAGGGTCTATGCTTTAGGGTTTAAAGTTTAGGGATTAAGATTTAGGGTTTATGTATTAGGGTTTAGGGTTTGCAGTTTAGTGTTTAGGTTAAATGTTTGGGATTTAGAATACAGGTTTTAGGGCTTAGGGTTTAGTGTTTTGAGTTTAGGATTAAGGGTTTAGGGTTTAGGGTTTATGGTTTAAGGTTAGGGTTTAGGGTTTGTAGTTTACGCTTTGGGGTTAAAGTTTAAGGTTTAGGGTTTAGGGTTTAGAATTTGGATTTAGGGTTTAGTGTTTAGGGTTTAGGGTTCAGGGTTTAGGGTTTAGGGCTTAGGGTTTAAGGTTTAGGGTTTAAGGTATAGAGTTTAGGATTTAGGGTTTAGGGTTTATGGTTTAGCGTTTATAATTTTGGGTTTAGGGTTTATGGTTAAGGGGTTTATGATTTACTATTTAGGGTTTACAATTTAGGGTTTATGGTCTATGGGGTAGGGTTCGTGGGTTTAGGATTTTGAGTTTAAGATTTAGAAATTAAGGTTTATGGTTTTGAATTTAGGTTTTAGGGTATTGGGTTTTAGGGTTATGAGTTTGGGATTTAGAATTTAGGGTTTAGGGTTTAGTGTTTTGAGTTTAGGGTTTAGGGTTTAGGATTTTGGGCTTAGGGTTTAGTGTTTAAGATTAGGATTTAGGGATTATAATTTACGATTTAGGGTTTAGTGTTTTGAGTTTAGGGTTTAGAGCTTAGGATATAGGGTTTAAGGTTTAGGGTTTTGGGTTTATATTATGGATTTGGGATTTAGCGTTTAAGGTTTAGGTTTAGGGTTTATGATTAATGGTTTAGGTTTAGGGTTTAGGGTTTAGGGTTCCAAGTTTAGCATTTAGGTTTAGGGTTTGTGTGTAGGGTTTTGGGTTTAGGGTTTAGGGTTAGGGTGTAGAGTTTAGGATTTAAGGTTCAGGGTTTTGGGTTTAGGACATAAGGTTTAGGATTTAAGGTTCAGGGTTTTGGGTTTAGGACATAAGGTTTAAGGTTTAGGGTTTTTGGTTTATAGTTAGGGTTTAGGGTTTAGGGTTTTTGGTTTATAGTTAGGGTTTAGGGTTTAGGGTTTAGCTTTTAGGGTTTAGGGTTTAGGGTTTTGGGTTTAGAGTTTATGATTTTGGGTTTAGGGTTTAGGGTTTAGGTTTAGGATTTAGTGTTTAGGGTTAGGGTTTAGGGTTTAGGGTTTGGGTTTTAGGGTTTATGGTTTTGGGTTTAGGGTTTTAGGGTATGGTTTAGGGGTAAGGGCTTTGGGTTAATGCTTTACTGTTTGAAGTTCAGAGTTTAGGATTTGGAGTTTAGGGTTTAGGGTTTGGAATTTAGAGTTTAGGCTTAAGGGTTTAGTTTTTAGTGTTAGGTTTAGGGTTTAAGATTAATAGTTTAGGGTTTAGAGTTTTGAATTTAAGGTTTAGGCTTTAAGGTTTAGTGTTGAATGTTTAGGTTTAGGGTTTAGGATTAGTGGTTTAGGGTTTAGAGCTTTGGGTGTAAGGTTTAAAGTTTAGGGTTTAGGTTTAGGGTTTAGGGTTTAGGGTTTTGCATTAGGGTTTAGGGTTCCAAGTTTAGTGTTTAGGGTCTAGGGTTTTGGGTTTAGGGTTTTAGGTTTAGAGTTTATGATTTTGGGTTTAGGTTTTAGGGTGTAGGGTTTAGGGTTTTGGGTTTAGGTTTTAGGGTGTGGGGTTTACGGTTTTAGGTTTAGGGATTTAGGGTATGGTTTAGGGGTAAGGGCTTAGGGTTAATGGTTTAGTGTTTGAAGTTCAGAGTTTAGGATTTGGGGTTTAGGGTTTAGGGTTTCGGGTTTAGATTATGGAATTTAGGGTTTAGGCTTAAGGGTTTAGTGATTAGTGTTAGGTTTAGGGTTTCGGATTAATGGTTTAGTGTTTAGGCTTTAAGGTTTAGTGTTGTGTATTTAGGTTTAGGATTTAGGATTAATGGTTTAGGGTTTAGAGTTTTGGGTCTATGGTTTAGAGTTTAGGGTTATGGTTTACGGTTAAGAGTTTTAGGTTTAGGGTTTATTGTTTAGGGTTTAGGGTTTATTGTTTCGGTTTTAGAGTTTAATGTTAAGGGGTATATGATTTAGTGTTTTGGGTTTTGGGTTTAGAGTTTATAATTTTGGGTTTAGGGTTTAGGGCTTAGGTTTAGGGTTTAGTGTTTAGGATTAGGGTTTAGGGTTTAGGGTTTAGGGTTTTGTGTTTAGAGGTTTAGGGTATGGTTTAGGGGTAAGGGCTTAGGGTTAAAGGTTTAGTGTTTGAAGTTCAGAGTTTGGGATTTGGGATTTGGGGTTTAGGGTTTAAGGTTTAGGGTTTATTGTTTAGGGTTTATGATTTATTATTTACGGTTTAGAGTTTAGAATTTAGGGTTTAAGGTTTAGGGTTTTGGGTTTAGATTTTGGATTTGGGGTTTAGGGTTTAAGGTTTAGGTTTAGGGTTTATGATTAATGGTTTAGGTTTAGGGTTTAGAGTTTAGGGTTCCAAGTTTAACATTTAGGTTTAGGGTTTTGTGTCTAGGGTTTTGGGTTTTGGGTTTAGGGTTAGGGTTTAAGGTTTAGGGTTTAAGGTTCAGGGTTTAGGGTTTAGGACATAGGGTTTAGGATTTAGGTTTGAGGGTTAGAATTTATGGTTTAAGGTTCAGGGTTTAGGGTTCTTGGTTTGTAGTTAGGGTTTAGGGTTTAGAGTTTAGGATTTAGGGTTTATTGTTTAGGGATTAGTGTTCAGAGTTTAGGGTTTAGGGTTTAAGGTTTAGGGTTTAGGGTTTAGGGTTTAAGGTTTAGGGTTTAGGGTTTAGTGTTTAAGGCTTAGTGTTTAGTGTTTAGGGTTAGGGTTTAGGGTTTAGGTTTCAGGGTTTTGGGTTTAGAGGTTTAGGGTATGGTTTAGGGGTAAGGGCTTAGGGTTAAAGGTTTAGTGTTTGAAGTTCAGAGTTTGGGATTTGGGATTTGGGGTTTAGGGTTTAAGGTTTAGGGTTTATTGTTTAGGGTTTATGATTTATTGTTTAGGGTTTAGAGTTTAGAATTTAGGGTTTAAGGTTTAGGGTTTTGGGTTTAGATTTTGGATTTGGGGTTTAGGGTTTAAGGTTTAGGTTTAGGGTTTATGTTTAATGGTTTAGGTTTAGGGTTTAGAGTTTAGGGTTGTTTAGGATTTAGGTTTAGGGTTTAGTGTTTAGGTTTTGGGTTTAGGGTTTAGGGTTAGGTTTAAGGTTTAGGGTTTAAGGTTAGGGGTTTAGGGTTTAGGACATAGGGTTTAGGATTTAGGTTTGTGGTTAGAATTTGAGTTTAAGGTTTAGGGTTTAGGGTTTTGGTTTATAGTTAGGGTTTAGGGTTTAGAGTTTAGGATTTAGGGTTTAGAGTTTAAGGTTAAGGGGTATATAATTTAGGGTTTAGGGTTTATAGTTGAGGGTTTTGGGTCTATGGTTTATGGTTTAATGTTTAGGGCTTAAGATTTTGGGTTTATGTATTAGGTTTTATGGTCTGGGGTTGAGGGTTTAGGTTAAGAGTTTGGGATTTAGAATATAGGGTTTAGGGTTTAGGGTTTAGTGTTTAGAGTTTAGGGTTTAGGGTCTATGGTTTAGGGTTTAAGGTTTATGTATTAGGGTTCAGGGTTTGCAGTTTAGTGTTTAGGTTAAATGTTTGGGATTTAGAATATAGGTTTTAGGGCTTAGGGTTTAGTGTTTTGAGTTTAGGATTAAGGGTTTAGGGTTTAGGGTTTATGTTTTAAGGTTAGGGTTTAGGGTTTGTAGTTTACACTTTGGGGTCAAAGTTTAAGGTTTAGTGTTTAGGGTTTAGAATTTGGATTTAGGCTTTAGTGTTTAGGGTTTAGGTTTAGGGTTTAGGATTAATCATTTAGGGTTAGGGTTTAGGGTTTAGGGTTTAGGGTTTAGAGTTTAGGGTTTATGGTCTATGGGGTAGGGTTCGTGGGTTTAGGGTTTTGAGTTTAAGATTTAGAAATTAAGGTTTATGGTTTTGAATTTAGGTTTTAGGGTATTGGGTTTTAGGGTTATGAGTTTGGGATTTAGAATTTAGGGTTTAGGGTTTAGTGTTTTGAGTTTAGGGTTTAGGGTTTAGGGTTTAGGATTTTGGGCTTAGGGTTTAGTGTTTAAGATTAGGGTTTAGGGATTATAATTTACGATTTAGGGTTAAAGGCTAACAATTAGTGTTTAGGGTTTAGAGTTTAGGATATAGGGTTTAAGGTTTAGGGTTTTGGGTTTAGATTCTGGATTTGGGATTTAGCGTTTAAGGTTTAGGTTTAGGGTTTATGATTAATGGTTTAGGTTTAGGGTTTAGGGTTTAGGGTTCCAAGTTTAGCATTTAGGTTTAGGGTTTGTGTGTAGGGTTTTGGGTTTAGGGTTTTGGGTTTAGGACATAAGGTTTAGGATTTAAGGTTCAGGGTTTTGGGTTTAGGACATAAGGTTTAGGATTTAGGTTTTAGGGTTAGAATTTAGGGTTTAGGGTTTAAGGTTTAAGGTTTAGGGTTTTTGGTTTATAGTTAGGGTTTAGGGTTTAGAGTTTAGGGTTTAGGGTTTTGGGTTTAGAGTTTATGATTTTGGGTTTAGGGTTTAGGGTTTAGGTTTAGGGTTTAGTGTTTAGGGTTAAGGCTTAGGGATTAGGGTTTGGGTTTTAGGGTTTAGGGTTTTAGGTTTAGGGGTTTAAGGTATGGTTTAAGGGTAAGGGCTTTGGGTTAATGGTTTACTGTTTGAAGTTCAGTCATTAGGATTTGGAGTTTAGGGTTTAGAGTTTGGAATTTAGGGTTTAGGCTTAAGGGTTTAGTGTTTAGTGTTAGGTTTAGGGTTTAGGATTAATAGGTTAGGGTTTAGAGTTTTGAATTTAAGGTTTAGGCTTTAAGGTTTAGTGTTGAATGTTTAGGTTTAGGGTTTAGGATTAGTGGTTTAGGGTTTAGAGCTTTGGGTGTAAGGTTTAGAGTTTAGGGTTTAGGTTTAGGGTTATGGTTTAGAGTTTAGAATTTAAGGTTTAGGGTTTATTGTTTAGGGTTTATGATTTATTGTTTAGGGTGTAGAGTTTAGGATTTAGGGTTTTGGGTTTAGATTCTGGATTTGGGGTTTAGGGTTTCAGGTTTAGGTTTAGGAGTAAGGGTTTAGGATTTAGGATTTAGGGTTAGAATTTAGGGTTTAAGGTTTAGGGTTTAGGGTTTTTGGTTTAGATTATGGATTTTGGGTTTAGAGTTTCATGTTGAGGTTTTGGGTTTATGATTAATGGTTTAGGTTTAGGGTTTAAATTTAGGATTTAGGTTTAGGGTTTGTGTTTAGTGTTTTGGGTTTAGGATTTAGGGTTAGGGTTTAGTGTTTAGGGTTAGGATTTAGGGTTTAGGGTTTAGGACATAGGGTTTAGGATTTAGGATTTAGGGTTAGAATTTAGGGTTTAAGGTTTAGGGTTTAGGGTTTTTGGTTTACAGTTACGGTTTAGGGTTTAGAGTTTAGGATTTAGGGTTTAGGGTTTAGGGTTTAATGTTTAGGGTTTAGAGTTTAGGGTTTATTGTTTAAGTTTAAGATTTAGGGTTTAGGTTTAGGGTTTAGTGATTAGGTTTTAGAGTTTAGAGCTTTGGGTGTAAGGTTTAGAGTTTAGGGTTTAGGTTTAGGGTTTGGGGTCTGTGGTTTAGGGTTTAGGGTTTAGGGGTTAAGATTTAGGGTTTATGTATTATGTTTTAGGGTTTGGGGTTTAGGGCTTAGGTTAAGAGTTTGGGATTTAGAATATAGGGTTTCGAGTTTAGGGTTTAGTGTTTTGATTTTAGGATTAGGGGTTTAGGGTTTAGCGTTTAGGGTTTAAGGTTAGGTTTTAGGGTTTGTAGTTTACGCTTTAGGGTTAAAGTTTAAGGTTTTGGGTTTAGGGTTTAGAATTTAGATTTAGGGCTTAGTGTTTAGGGTTTAGGTTGAGGGTTTAGAATTAATGGTTTAGGATTAGGGTTTAGGGTTTAGTGTTTAGGGTTTAGGGTTTAGGGTTTAGGGTTTAGGGTTTAGGGTTTAAGGTTTAGGATTTAGCCTTTAGGGTTTATGGTCTAGCATTTATAATTTCGATTTTAGGGTTTATGGTGAAGGGGTTTAGGATTTACTGTTTAGGGTTTAGAGTTTTGGGTTTATGGTCTATTGAGTAGGGTTCATGGGTTTAGTGTTTTGAGTTTTTGTTTTAGTAATTTGGGTTTAGGGTTTTTGGTTTATGTTTTAGGGTTTTGGGTTTTTGGGTTTAGAGTTTGGGATTTAGGGTTTAGGGTTTAGTGTTTTGAGTTTAGGATTAAGGGTTTAGGGTTTAGGGTTTAGGGTTTATAATTTACGATTTAGGGTTAAAGGATTACAGTTAGTGTTTAGCGTGTAGAGTCTAGGATTTAGGGTTTAAGGTTTAGGGTTTTGGTTTTAGAGTTTAGGGTTTTGGGTTAGGAAGTTAGGGTTTAAAAATTAGGGTCTAGGATATAAGTTTTAGGTTTAGGGTTTAGTGATTAGGGTTTAGGTTTTAGGGTTTAAGGTTTATTGTTTAGGCATTAGGGTTTAGGGTTTAGGGTTTAGGGTGTAGGATTTATGTTTAGGGTTTAGGGTTAGGGTTTAGGGTTTAGGTTTTAGGGTTTAGGGTTTAGGGTTTTGCATTAGGGTTTAGGGTTCCAAGTTTAGTGTTTGGTGTGTAGGGTTTAGGGTCTAGGGTTTTGGGTTTAGGGTTTAGGGTTTAGGGTTTTAGGTTCAGAGTTTATGATTTTGGGTTTGGGGCTTAGGGTTTAGGTTTAAGGTTTAGTGTTTAGGCTTAAGGGTTTAGTATTTAGTGTTAGGTTTAGGGTTTCGAATTAATGGTTTAGGGTTTAGAGTTTTGAATTTAGGGTTTAGGCTTTAAGGTTTGGTGTTGAGTGTTTAGATTTAGGGTTTAGGATTAATGGTTTAGGGTTTAGAGTTTTGGGTGTAAGGTTTAGAGTTTAGGGTTATGGTTTACATTTAGAGTTTTAGGTTTAGGGTTTAGGGTTTATTTTTAGTGTTTGAAGTTCAGAGTTTGGGATTTGGGATTTGGGGTTTAGGGTTTAAGGTTTAGGGTTTATTGTTTAGGGTTTATGATTTATTGTTTAGGGTTTAGAGTTTAGGATTTAGGGTTTAAGGTTTAGGGTTTTGGGTTTAGATTTTGGATTTGGGGTTTAGGGTTTCAGGTTTTGGTTTAGGGTTTTTGATTAATGGTTTAGGTTTAGGGTTCCAAGTTTAGCATTTAGGTTTAGGGTTTTGTGTCTAGGGTTTTGGGTTTAGGATTTAGTGTTAGGGTTTAGGGTTTAGGATTTAAGGTTCAGGGTTTAGGGTTTAGGAGTAAGGGTTTAGGATTTAGGATTTAGGGTTAGAATTTAGGGTTTAAGGTTTAGGGTTTAGGGTTTTTGGTTTATAATTTTGATTTAGGGTTTAGAGTTTAGGATTTAGGGTTTAGGGTTTAGAGTTTAGGGTTTAGGGTTTAAGGTTTAGGGTTTAGAGTTTAGGGTTTATTGTTTAAGTTTAAGATTTGGGATTTGAGTTTAGGGTTTAGTGATTAGTGTTTAGGATTTAGAGTTTATGGTTTAGATTTTAGACATTAGGGTTTAGGCTTTAGAGTTTAGGGTTTAGGGTCTATGGTTTAGGGTTTAAGGTTTAGGGTTTAAGATTTAGGGTTTATGTATTAGGGTTTAGGGTTTGGGGTTTAGGGTTTAGGTTAAGAGTTTGGGATTTAGAATATAGGGCTTAGGGTTTAGTGTTTAGTGTTTTGAGTTGAGGATTTAGGATTTAGGGTTTAGGGTTTAAGGTTAGGGTTTAGGGTTTGTAGTTTACGCATTACGATTAAACTTTAAGGTTTAGGGTTTAGGGTTTATAATCTAGATCTAGGGTTTTGGTTTAGGGTTTAGGATTAATGGTTTAGGGTTTAGGGTTTAGGGTTTAGGGTTTAGGGTTTAGGGTTGAGGGTTTTGGGTTTAGGGTTTATGGTTAAGCGGTTTAGGGTTTAGGGTTTATGGTTTAGTTTATAATTTCGATTTTAGGGTTTATGGTGAAGGGTTTAGGATTTTGTTTAGGGTTTAGAGTTTTGGGTTTATGGTTTGAGTAGGGTTAGGGTTTAGTGTTTTGAGTTTTGTTTTAGTAATTTGGGTTTAGGGTTTATGGTTTATGTTTTAGGGTTTTGGGTTTTGGGTTTAGAGTTTGGGATTTAGGGTTTAGGGTTTATTGTTTTGAGTTTAGGTTTTAGGGTTTAGGGTTTAGGGTTTAGGGTTTATAATTTACGATTAAGGGTTAAACGATTAGTTAGTGTTTAGGGTTTAGAGTTTAGGATTTAGGGTTTAGGATTTAGGGTTTTGGTTTTAGAGTTTAGGGTTTTGGGTTTAGGAAGTTAGGGTTTAAAATTGGGGTTTAGGATTTAAGTTTTGGTTTAGGGTTTAGTGTTTAGGGTTTAGGGTTTAGAGTTTAGGCATTAAGGTTTAGGGTTTGTGGTTTATGGTTTAGGGTTTACGGTTTATAGTGATTTATGTTTAGGGTTTAGGGTTAGGGTTTAGATTTTAGGTTTTAGGGTTTATGGTTTAGGGTTTTGCGTTAGGGTTTAGAGTTTAAGGTTTAGGTTTATGGCTTAGGATTAGGGTTTAGGGTTTAAGGTTTAGGGTTTTGGGTTAAGGTTGAGTTTATGATTTTGGGTTTGGGTTTTAGGGTTTAGGTTTAAGGTTTAGGGTTTAGGCTTAAGGGTTTAGTATTTAGTGTTAGGTTTAGGGTTTTGGATTAATGGTTTAGGGTTTAGAGTTTTGAATTTAGGGTTTAGGCTTTAAGGTTTGGTGTTGAGTGTTTAGATTTAGGGTTTAGGATTAATGGTTTAGGGTTTAGAGTTTTGGGTGTAAGGTTTAGAGTTTAGGGTTATGGTTTACAGTTTAGAGTTTTAGGTTTAGGGTTTAGGGTTTATTGTTTAGTGTTTGAAGTTCAGAGTTTGGGATTTGGGATTTGGGGTTTAGGGTTTAAGGTTTAGGGTTTATTGTTTAGGGTTTATGATTTATTGTTTAGGGTTTAGAGTTTAGGATTTAGGGTTTAAGGTTTAGGGTTTTGGGTTTAGATTTTGGATTTGGGGTTTAGGGTTTCAGGTTTAGGTTTAGGGTTTTTGATTAATGGTTTAGGTTTAGGGTTCCAAGTTTAGCATTTAGGTTTAGGGTTTTGTGTCTAGGGTTTTGGGTTTAGGATTTAGTGTTAGGGTTTAGGGTTTAGGATTTAAGGTTCAGGGTTTAGGGTTTAGGAGTAAGGGTTTAGGATTTAGGATTTAGGGTTAGAATTTAGGGTTTAAGGTTTAGGGTTTAGGGTTTTTGGTTTATGAATTCTGATTTAGGGTTTAGAGTTTAGGATTTACGGTTTAGGGTTTAGAGTTTAGGGTTTAGGGTTTAAGGTTTAGGGTTTAGAGTTTAGGGTTTATTGTTTAAGTTTAAGATTTAGGATTTAGGTTAAGGGTTTAGTGATTAGTGTTTAGGATTTAGAGTTTATGGTTTAGATTTTAGACATTAGGGTTTAGGGTTTAGAGTTTAGGGTTTAGGGTCTATGGTTTAAGGTTTAAGGTTTAGGGTTTAAGATTTAGGGTTTATGTATTAGGTTTTAGGGTTTGGGGTTTAGGGTTTTGGTTACGTGTTTGGGATTTAGAATATAGTGTTTAGAGTTTAGGGTTTAAGTTTATGATTTAGGGTTTTGGTTTAGGGTTTAGTGATTAGGGTTTAGGTTTTAGGGTTTAGGGTTTATAGTTTAGGCATTAGGGTTTAGAGTGTAGGATTTATGTTTAGGGTTTAGGGTTTAGGTTTTAGGGTTTAGGGTTTAGAGTATTGTGTTAGGGTTTAGAGTTTAGAGTTTAGGGTTCCAGGTTTAGGGTTTAGTGTTTCGAGTTTAGGGTTTAGGGTCTAGGGTTTAGGATTTAGAGTGTAAGGTTTAGGGTTTTGGGTTTAGAGTTTATGATTTTGGGTTTAGGGTTTACGATTTAGGTTTAGGGTTTAGTGTTTAGGGTTAGGGTTTAGGGTTTAGGGTTTAGGTTTTAGTGTTTAAGGTTTTGCGTTTAGGGGTTTATTGTATGGTTTAGGGGTAAGGGCTTTGGGTTAATGGTTTAGTGTTTGAAGTTCAGAGTTTAGGATTTGGAGTTTAGGGTTTAGAGTTTGGAATTTAGGGTTTAGGCTTAAGGGTTTACTGTTTAGTATTAGGTTTAGGGTTTAGGATTAATGGTTTAGGGTTTAGAGTTTTGAATTTAGGGTTTAGGCTTTAAGGTTTAGTGTTGAGTGTTTAGGTTTAGGGTTTAGGATTAATGGTTTAGGGTTTAGAGTTTTGGGTGTAAGGGTTAGAGTTTAGGGTTTATGTTTAGGGTTATGGTTTAGGGTTTAGAGTTTAAGGTTTAGGTTTTAGGGTTTATTATTTAGGGTTTATGGTTTACTGTTTAGGGTTTAGTGTTTAAGGTTAAGGGGTATATAATTTAGGGTTTAGGGTTTATAGTTGAGGGTTTTGGGTCTACGGTTTATGGTTTAAGGTTTAGGGCTTAAGATTTAGGGTTTATGTATTAGGCTTTAGGGTTTGGGGTTTAGGGTTTAGGTTAAGAGTTTGGGATTTAGAATATAGGGTTTAGGGTTTAGGGTTTAGTGTTTAGAGTTTAGGGTTTAGGGTCTATGCTTTAGGGTTTAAGGTTTAGGGATTAAGATTTAGGGTTTATGTATTAGGGTTTAGGGTTTGCGATTTAGTGTTTAGGTTAAATGTTTGGGATTTAGAATATAGGTTTTAGGGCTTAGGGTTTAGTGTTTTGAGTTTAGGATTAAGGGTTTAGGGTTTAGGGTTTATGGTTTAAGGTTAGGGTTTAGGGTTTGTAGTTTACGCTTTGGGGTTAAAGTTTAAGGTTTAGGGTTTAGGGTTTAGAATTTGGATTTAGGGTTTAGTGTTTAGGGTTTAGGTTTAGGGTTTAGGATTAATCGTTTAGGGTTAGGGTTTAGGGTTCAGGGTTTAGGGTTTAGGGCTTAGGGTTTAAGGTTTAGGGTTTAAGGTATAGAGTTTAGGATTTAGGGTTTAGGGTTTATGGTTTAGCGTTTATAATTTTGGGTTTAGGGTTTATGGTTAAGGGGTTTATGATTTATTTAGGGTTTCTGATTTAGGGTTTATGGTCTATGGGGTAGGGTTCGTGGGTTTAGGGTTTTGAGTTTAAGATTTAGAAATTAAGGTTTATGGTTTTGAATTTAGGTTTTAGGGTATTGGGTTTTAGGGTTATGAGTTTGGGATTTAGAATTTAGGGTTTAGGGTTTAGTGTTTTGAGTTTAGGGTTTAGGGTTTAGGATTTTGGGCTTAGGGTTTAGTGTTTAAGATTAGGATTTAGGG
This sequence comes from Solanum pinnatisectum, assembly GCA_035578085.1. Taxonomy (NCBI): domain Eukaryota; kingdom Viridiplantae; phylum Streptophyta; class Magnoliopsida; order Solanales; family Solanaceae; genus Solanum; species Solanum pinnatisectum. Next base: position 16,791,304 of record CM069078.1, read on the forward strand.
ATTATAATTTACGATTTAGGGTTTAGTGTTTTGAGTTTAGGGTTTAGAGTTTAGAATATAGGGTTTAAGGTTTAGGGTTTTGGGTTTAGATTCTGGATTTGGGATTTAGCGTTTAAGGTTTAGGTTTAGGGTTTATGATTAATGGTTTAGGTTTAGGGTTTAGGGTTTAGGGTTCCAAGTTTAGCATTTAGGTTTAGGGTTTGTGTGTAGGGTTTTGGGTTTAGGGTTTAGGGTTAGGGTGTAGAGTTTAGGATTTAAGGTTCAGGGTTTTGGGTTTAGGACATAAGGTTTAGGATTTAGGTTTTAGGGTTAGAATTTAGGGTTTAAGGTTTAGGGTTTTTGGTTTATAGTTAGGGTTTAGGGTTTAGATTTTAGGGTTTAGGGTTTAGTGTTTTGGGTTTAGAGTTTATGATTTTGGGTTTAGGGTTTAGGGTTTAGGTTTAGGATTTAGTGTTTAGGGTTAGGGTTTAGGGTTTAGGGTTTGGGTTTTAGGGTTTATGGTTTTGGGTTTAGGGTTTTAGGGTATGGTTTAGGGGTAAGGGCTTTGGATTAATGCTTTACTGTTTGAAGTTCAGAGTTTAGGATTTGGAGTTTAGGGTTTAGGGTTTGGAATTTAGAGTTTAGGCTTAAGGGTTTAGTTTTTAGTCTTAGGTTTAGGGTTTAAGATTAATAGTTTAGGGTTTAGAGTTTTGAATTTAAGGTTTAGGCTTTAAGGTTTAGTGTGGAATGTTTAGGTTTAGGGTTTAGGATTAGTGGTTTAGGGTTTAGAGCTTTGGGTGTAAGGTTTAGAGTTTAGGGTTTAGGTTTAGGATTTAGGGTTTAGGGTTTTGCATTAGGTTAGGGTCTAGGGTTTTGGGTTTAGGGTTTTAGGTTTAGAGTTTATGATTTTGGGTTTGGGGTTTAGGGTTTAGGTTTAAGGTTTAGTGTTTAGGGTTTATGATTTAGGGTGAGGGGTTAGGGTTTTGGGTTTAGGGATTTAGGGTATGGTTTAGGGGTAAGGGCTTAGGGTTAATGGTTTAGTTTTTGAAGTTCAGAGTTTAGGATTTGGGGTTAAGGGTTTAGTGTTTAGGGTTTAGATTATGGAATTTAGGGTTTAGGCTTAAGGGTTTAGTGTTTAGTGTTAGGTTTAGGGTTTCGGATTAATGGTTTAGGGTTTAGAGTTTTGAATTTAGGGTTTAGGCTTTAAGGTTTAGTGTTGAGTGTTTAGGTTTAGGGTTTAGGATTAATGGTTTAGGGTTTAGAGTTTTGGGTGTAAGATTTAGAGTTTAGGGTTATGGTTTACGGTTTAGAGTTTTAGGTTTAGGGTTTAGGGTTTATTGTTTAGGTTTTATGGTTTATTGTTTAGGTTTTAGAGTTTAAGGTTAAGGGGTATATGATTTAGTGTTTAGGGTTTTGGGTTTAGAGTTTATAATTTTGGGTTTAGGGTTTAGGGCTTAGGTTTAGGGTTTAGTGTTTAGGGTTAGGATTTAGGGTTTAGGTTTTAGGTTTTAGGGTTTAGGGTTTTGGATTTAGAGGTTTAGGGTATGGTTTAGGGGTAAGGGCTTAGGGTTAAAGGTTTAGTGTTTGAAGTTCAGAGTTTGGGATTTGGGATTTGGGGTTTAGGGTTTAAGGTTTAGGGTTTATTGTTTAGGGTTTATGATTTATTATTTACGGTTTAGAGTTTAGAATTTAGGGTTTTGGGTTTAGATTTTGGATTTGGGGTTTAGGGTTTAAGGTTTAGGTTTAGGGTTTATGATTAATGGTTTAGGTTTAGGGTTTAGAGTTTAGGGTTCCAAGTTTAACATTTAGGTTTAGGGTTTTGTGTCTAGGGTTTTGGGTTTTGGGTTTAGGGTTAGGGTTTAAGGTTTAGGGTTTAAGGTTCAGGGTTTAGGGTTTAGGACATAGGGTTTAGGATTTAGGTTTGAGGGTTAGAATTTATGGTTTAAGGTTTAGGGTTTAGGGTTCTTGGTTTATAGTTAGGGTTTAGGGTTTAGAGTTTAGGATTTAGGGTTTATTGTTTAGGGATTAGTGTTCAGAGTTTAGGGTTTAGGGTTTAAGGTTTAGGGTTTAGGGTTTAGGGTTAGGAATTTAGGGTTTACAAATTAGGGTTTAGGGTTTAAGTTTATGATTTAGGGTTTTGGTTTAGGGTTTAGTGATTAGGGTTTAGGTTTTAGGGTTTAGGGTTTAGAGTTTAGGCATTAGGGTTTAGGGTTTAGGGTTTAGAGTGTAGGATTTATGTTTAGGGTTTAGGGTTTAGGTTTTAGGGTTTAGGGTTTAGAGTATTGTGTTAGGGTTTAGAGTTTAGAGTTTAGGGTTCCAGGTTTAGGGTTTAGTGTTTCGAGTTTAGGGTTTAGGGTCTAGGGTTTAGGATTTAGAGTGTAAGGTTTAGGGTTTTGGGTTTAGAGTTTATGATTTTGGGTTTAGGGTTTACGATTTAGGTTTAGGGTTTAGTGTTTAGGGTTAGGGTTTAGGGTTTAGGGTTTAGGTTTTAGTGTTTAAGGTTTTGCGTTTAGGGGTTTATTGTATGGTTTAGGGGTAAGGGCTTTGGGTTAATGGTTTAGTGTTTGAAGTTCAGAGTTTAGGATTTGGAGTTTAGGGTTTAGAGTTTGGAATTTAGGGTTTTGGCTTAAGGGTTTACTGTTTAGTATTAGGTTTAGGGTTTAGGATTAATGGTTTAGGGTTTAGAGTTTTGAATTTAGGGTTTAGGCTTTAAGGTTTAGTGTTGAGTGTTTAGGTTTAGGGTTTAGGATTAATGGTTTAGGGTTTAGAGTTTTGGGTGTAAGGGTTAGAGTTTAGGGTTTATGTTTAGGGTTATGGTTTAGGGTTTAGAGTTTAAGGTTTAGGTTTTAGGGTTTATTATTTAGGGTTTATGGTTTACTTTTTAGGGTTTAGTGTTTAAGGTTAAGGGGTATATAATTTAGGGTTTAGGGTTTATAGTTGAGGGTTTTGGGTCTACGGTTTATGGTTTAAGGTTTAGGGCATAAGATTTAGGGTTTATGTATTAGGCTTTAGGGTTTGGGGTTTAGGGTTTAGGTTAAGAGTTTGGGATTTAGAATATAGGGTTTAGGGTTTAGGGTTTAGTGTTTAGAATTTAGGGTTTAGGGTCTATGCTTTAGGGTTTAAGGTTTAGGGATTAAGATTTAGGGTTTATGTATTAGGGTTTAGGGTTTGCTGTTTAGTGTTTAGGTTAAATGTTTGGGATTTGGAATATAGGTTTTAGGGCTTAGGGTTTAGTGTTTTGAGTTTAGGATTAAGGGTTTAGGGTTTAGGGTTTATGGTTTAAGGTTAGGGTTTAGGGTTTGTAGTTTACGCTTTGGGGTTAAAGTTTAAGGTTTAGGGTTTAGGGTTTAGAATTTGGATTTAGGGTTTAGTGTTTAGGGTTTAGGATTAATTGTTTAGGGTTAGGGTTTAGGGTTCAGCGTTTAGGGTTTAGGGCTTAGGGTTTAAGGTTTAGGGTTTAAGGTATAGAGTTTAGGATTTAGGGTTTAGGGTTTATGGTTTAGCGTTTATAAATTTGGGTTTAGGGTTTATGGTTAAGGGGTTTATGATTTACTGTTTAGGGTTTACAGTTTAGGGTTTATGGTCTATGGGGTAGGGTTCGTGGGTTTAGGGTTTTGAGTTTAAGATTTAGAAATTAAGGTTTATGGTTTTGAATTTCGGTTTTAGGGTATTGGGTTTTAGGGTTATGAGTTTGGGATTTAGAATTTAGGGTTTAGGGTTTAGTGTTTTGAGTTTAGGGTTTAGGGTTTAGGATTTTGGGCTTAGGGTTTAGTGTTTAAGATTCGAATTTAGGGATTATAATTTACGATTTAGGGTTAAAGGCTAACAATTAGTGTTTAAGATTAGGGTTTAGGGATTATAATTTACGATTTAGGGTTTAGGTTTAGGGCTTAGATTCTGGATTTGGGATTTAGCGTTTAAGGTTTAGGTTTAGGGTTTATGATTAATGGTTTAGGTTTAGGGTTTAGGGTTTAGGGTTCCAAGTTTAGCATTTAGGTTTAGGGTTTGTGTGTAGGGTTTTGGGTTTAGGGTTTAGGGTTAGGGTGTAGAGTTTAGGATTTAAGGTTCAGGGTTTTGGGTTTAGGACATAAGGTTTAGGATTTAGGTTTTAGGGTTAGAATTTAGGGTTTAGGGTTTAAGGTTTAAGGTTTAGGGTTTTTGGTTTATAGTTAGGGTTTAGGGTTTAGAGTTTAGGGTTTAGGGTTTTTGGTTTATAGTTAGGGTTTAGGGTTTAGAGTTTAGGGTTTAGGGTTTAGGGTTTTGGGTTTAGAGTTTATGATTTTGGGTTTAGGGTTTAGGGTTTAGGTTTAGGATTTAGTGTTTAGGGTTAGGGTTTAGGGTTTAGGGTTTGGGTTTTAGGGTTTATGGTTTTGGGTTTAGGGTTTTAGGGTATGGTTTAGGGGTAAGGGCTTTGGGTTAATGCTTTACTGTTTGAAGTTCAGAGTTTAGGATTTGGAGTTTAGGGTTTAGGGTTTGGAATTTAGAGTTTAGGCTTAAGGGTTTAGTTTTTAGTGTTAGGTTTAGGGTTTAAGATTAATAGTTTAGGGTTTAGAGTTTTGAATTTAAGGTTTAGGCTTTAAGTTTTAGTGTTGAATGTTTAGGTTTAGGGTTTAGGATTAGTGGTTTAGGGTTTAGGTTTAGGGTTTAGGGTTTAGGGTTTTGCATTAGTGTTTAGCGTTCCAAGTTTAGTGTTTAGGGTCTAGGGTTTTGGGTTTAGGGTTTTAGGTTTAGAGTTTATGATTTTGGGTTTGGGGTTTAGGGTTTAGGTTTAAGGTTTAGTGTTTAGGGTTTATGATTTAGGGTGTAGGGTTTTGGGTTTTGGGTTTAGGGATTTAGGGTATGGTTTAGGGGTAAGGGCTTAGGGTTAATGGTTTAGTGTTTGAAGTTCAGAGTTTAGGATTTGGGGTTAAGGGTTTAGGGTCTATGCTTTAGGGTTTGGGTTTTAGGGTTTAGGGTTTTGGGTTTAGGGTTTTAGGGTTTTGTTTAGGGGTAAGGGCTTTGGGTTAATGGTTTACTGTTTGATGTTCAGAGTTTAGGATTTGGAATTTAGGGTTTAGGGTTTGGAATTTAGGGTTTAGGCTTAAGGGTTTAGTGTTTAGTGTTAGGTTTAGGGTTTAGGATTAATAGTTTAGTGTTTAGAGTTTTGAATTTAAGGTTTAGGCTTTAAGGTTTAGTGTTGAATGTTTAGGTTTAAGGTTTAGGATTAATGGTTTAGGGTGTAGAGTTTTGGGTGTAAGGTTTAGAGTTTAGGGTTTAGGTTTAGGGTTACGGTTTAGGGTTTAGAGTTTAGGGTTTTAGGTTTAGATTATGGATTTGGGGTTTAGAGTTTTAGGTTTAGGTTTAGGGTTTATGATTAATGGTCTAGGTTTAGGGTTCAAAGTTTAGCATTTAGGTTAAGGGTTTTGTGTCTAGGGTTTTGGGTTTAGGGTTTAGGGTTAGGGTTTAGGGTTTAGGGTTTAGGGTTCAGGGTTTAGGGTTTAGGACATAGGGTTTAGGATTTAGGATTTAGGGTTAGAATTTAGGCTTTAAGGTTTAGGGTTTAGGGTTTTTGGTTTATAGTTAGGGTTTAGGGTTTAGAGTTTAGGATTTAGGGTTTAGGGATTTGGGTTTAGGGATTTAGGGTATGGTTTGGGGGTAAGGCCTTAGGGTTAATGGTTTAGTGTTTGAAGTTCAGAGTTTAGGATTACGGGTTTAGGGTTTAGGGTTTAGGGTTTAGATTATGGAATTTAGGGTTTAGGCTTAAGGGTTTAGTGTTTAGTGTTAGGTTTAGGGTTTCGGATTAATGGTTTAGGGTTTAGAGTTTTGAATTTAGGGTTTAGGCTTTAAGGTTTAGTGTTGAGTGTTTAGGTTTAGGGTTTAGGATTAATGGTTTAGCGTTTAGAGTTTTGGGTGTAAGGTTTAGAGTTTAGGGTTATGGTTTACGGTTTAGAGTTTTAGGTTTAGGGTTTAGGGTTTATGGTTTAGGATTTTGGGCTTAGGGATTTAGGGTATGGTTTAGGGGTAAGGGCTTAGGGTTAATGGTTTAGTGTTTGAAGTTCAGAGTTTAGGATTTGGGGTTTAGGGTTTAGGGTTTAGGGTTTATATTATGGAATTTGGGGTTTAGGCTTAAGGGTTTAGTGTTTAGTGTTAGGTTTAGGGTTTCGAATTAATGGTTTAGGGTTTAGGCTTTAAGGTTTAGTGTAGAGTGTTTAGGTTTAGGGTTTAGGATTAATGATTTAGGGTTTAGAGTTTTGGGTATAAGGTTTAGAGTTTAGGGTTATGGTTTACGATTTAGAGTTTTAGGTTTAGGGTTTAGGGTTTATTGTTTAGGGTTTATGGTTTATTGTTTAGGTTTTAGAGTTTAAGGTCAGGGGGTATATGATTTAGTGTTTAGGGTTTTGGGTTTAGAGTTTATAATTTTGGGTTTAGGGTTTAGGGCTTAGGTTTAGTGTTTAGTGTTTAGGGTTAGGGTTTAGGGTTTAGGTTTCAGGGTTTTGGGTTTAGAGGTTTAGGGTATGGTTTAGGGGTAAGGGCTTAGGGTTAAAGGTTTAGTGTTTGAAGTTCAGAGTTTGGGATTTGGGATTTGGGGTTTAGGGTTTAAGGTTTAGGGTTTATTGTTTAGGGTTTATGATTTATTGTTTAGGGTTTAGAGTTTAGAATTTAGGGTTTAAGGTTTAGGGTTTTGGGTTTAGATTTTGGATTTGGGGTTTAGGGTTTAAGGTTTAGGTTTAGGGTTTATGTTTAATGGTTTAGGTTTAGGGTTTAGAGTTTAGGGTTCCAAGTTTAGCATTTAGGTTTAGGGTTTTGTGTCTAGGGTTTTGGGTTTTGGGTTTAGGGTTAGGGTTTAAGGTTTAGGGTTTAAGGTTCAGGGTTTAGGGTTTAGGACATAGGGTTTAGGATTTAGGTTTGACGGTTAGAATTTAGGGTTTAAGGTTTAGGGTTTAGGGTTCTTGGTTTATAGTTAGGGTTTAGGGTTTAGAGTTTAGGATTTAGGGTTTAGTGTTTAAGGTTAAGGGGTATATAATTTAGGGTTTAGGGTTTAGAGTTTAGGGTTTTGGGTCTATGGTTTATGGTTTAATGTTTAGGGCTTAAGATTTTGGGTTTATGTATTAGGTTTTATGGTCTGGGGTTGAGGGTTTAGGTTAAGAGTTTGGGATTTAGAATATAGGGTTTAGGGTTTAGGGTTTAGTGTTTAGAGTTTAGGGTTTAGGGTCTATGGTTTAGGGTTTAAGGTTTATGTATTAGGGTTCAGGGTTTGCGGTTTAGTGTTTAGGTTAAATGTTTGGGATTTAGAACATAGGTTTTAGGGCTTAGGGTTTAGTGTTTTGTGTTTAGGATTAAGGGTTTAGGGTTTAGGGTTTATGGTTTAAGGTTAGGGTTTAGGGTTTGTAGTTTACACTTTGGGGTCAAAGTTTAAGGTTTAGTGTTTAGGGTTTAGAATTTGGATTTAGGCTTTAGTGTTTAGGGTTTAGGTTTAGGGTTTAGGATTAATCATTTAGGGTTAGGGTTTAGGGTTTAGGGTTTAGGGTTTAGGGCTTAGGGTTTAAGGTTTAGGGTTTAAGGTATAGAGTTTAGGATTTAGGGTTTAGGGTTTATGGTTTAGCGTTTATAATTTTGGGTTTAGGGTGTATGGTTAAGGGGTTTATGATTTACTGTTTAGGGTTTAGAGTTTAGGGTTTATGGTCTATGGGGTAGGGTTCGTGGGTTTAGGGTTTTGATTTTAAGATTTAGAAATTAAGGTTTATGGTTTTGAATTTAGGTTTTAGGGTATTGGGTTTTAGGGTTATGAGTTTGGGATTTAGAATTTAGGGTTTAGGGTTTAGTGTTTTGAGTTTAGGGTTTAGGGTTTAGGATTTTGGGCTTAGGGTTTAGTGTTTAAGATTAGGGTTTAGGGATTATAATTTACGATTTAGGGTTAAAGGCTAACAATTAGTGTTTAGGGTTTAGAGTTTAGGATATAGGGTTTAAGGTTTAGGGTTTTGAGTTTAGATTCTGGATTTGGGATTTAGCGTTTAAGGTTTAGGTTTAGGGTTTATGATTAATGGTTTAGGTTTAGGGTTTAGGAATTAGGGTTCCAAATTTAGCATTTAGGTTTAGGGTTTTATGTCTAGGGTTTTGGGTTTAGGGTTTATGATTTTGGGCTTAAAGTTTAGGATTTAAGGTTCAGGGTTTTGGGTTTATGACATAAGGTTTAGGATTTTGGTTTTCGGGTTAGAATTTAGGGTTTAGGGTTTAAGGCTTAAGGTTTAGGGTTTTTGGTTTATAGTTAGGGTTTAGGGTTTAGAGTTTAGGATTTAGGGTTTAGGGTTTAGAGTTTAGGGTTTTGGGTTTAGGGTTTATGATTTTGGGTTTAGGGTTTAGTGTTGAGGGTTAGGGTTTAGGGTTTAGGGTTTGGGTTTTAGGGTTTAGGGTTTTGGGTTTAGGGATTTAGGGTGTGGTGTAGGGGCAGGGGATTTGGGTTAATGGTTTATTGTTTGAAGTTCAGAGTTTAGGGTTTAGGGTTTGGAATTTAGGGTTTAGGCTTAAGGGTTTAGTGTTTAGTGTTAGGTTTAGGGTTTAGGATTAATAGTTTAGGGCTTAGAGTTTTGAATTTAAGGTTTAGGCTTTAAGGTTTAGTGTGGAATGTTTAGGTTTAGGGTTTGGGATTAATGGTTTAGGGTTTAGAGTTTTGGGTGTAAGGTTTAGAGTTTAGGGTTTAGGTTTAGGGTTATGGTTTAGGTTTAGAGTTTAAGGTTTAGGTTTTATTGTTTAGGGTCTATGATTTATATTTTAGGGTTTAGAGTTTAGGATTTAGGGTTTAAGGTTTAGGGTTTTGGGTTTAGATTCTGGATTTGGGGTTTAGAGTTTCAGGTTTAGGTTTAGGAGTAAGGGTTTAGGATTTAGGATTTAGGGTTAGAATTTAGGGTTTAAGGTTTAGGGTTTAGGGTTTTGGGTTTAGATTCTGGATTTGGGGTTTAGAGTTTCAGGTTTAGGTTTAGGGTTTATGATTAATGGTTTAGGTTTAGGGTTCCAAGTTTAGCATTTAGGTTTAGGGTTTTGTGTCTAGTGTTTTGGGTTTAGGATTTAGGGTTAGGGTTTAGGGCTTAGGATTTAAGGTTCAGGGTTTAGGGTTTAGGACATAGGGTTTAGGATTTAGGATTTAGGGTTAGAATTTAGGGTTTAAGGTTTAGGGTTTAGGGTTTTTGGTTTACAGTTACGGTTTAGGGTTTAGAGTTTAGGATTTAGGGTTTAGGGTTTAGGGTTTAATGTTTAGGGTTTATTGTTTAAGTTTAAGATTTAGGGTTTAGGTTTAGGATTTAGTGATTAGGTTTTAGAGTTTATGGTTTAGATTTTAGGCATTAGGGTTTAGGGTTTAGAGTTTAGGGTTTAGGGTCTATGGTTTAAGGTTTAAGGTATAGGGTTTAAGATTTAGGGTTTATGTATTAGGTTTTAGGGTTTGGGGTTTAGGGTTTAGGTTAAGAGTTTGGGATTTAGAATATAGGGTTTAGAGTTTATGGTTTAGTATTTTGAGTTTAGGATTAAGGGTTTAGGGTTTAGCGTTTAGGGATTAAGCTTAGGGTTTAGGGTTTGTAGTTTACGCTTTAGGGTTAAAGTTTAATGTTTAGGGTTTAGGATTTAGAATTTGGATTTAGGGCTTAGTGTTTAGGGTTTAGGTTGAGGGTTTAGAATTAATGGTTTAGGATTAGGGTTTAGGGTTTAGGGTTTAGGGTTTAGGGTTTAGGGTTTAGGGTTTAAGGTTTAGGATTTATCCTTTAGGGTTTATGGTCTAGCATTTATAATTTCGATTTTAGGGTTTATGGTGAAGGGGTTTAGGATTTACTGTTTAGGGTTTAGAGTTTTGGGTTTATGGTCTATTGAGTAGGGTTCATGGGTTTAGTGTTTTGAGTTTTCGGTTTAGTAATTTGGGTTTAGGGTTTTTGGTTTATGTTTTAGGGTTTTGGGTTTTTGGGTTAAGAGTTTGGGATTTAGGGTTTAGGGTTTAGTGTTTTGAGTTTAGGATTAAGGGTTTAGGGTTTAGGGTTTAGGGTTTATAATTTACGATTTAGGGTTAAAGGATTACAGTTAGTGTTTAGCGTGTAGAGTCTAGGATTTAGGGTTTAAGGTTTAGGGTTTTGGTTTTAGAGTTTAGGGTTTTGGGTTAGGAAGTTAGGGTTTAAAAATTAGGGTCTAGGATTTAAGTTTTAGGTTTAGGGTTTAGTGATTAGGGTTTAGGTTTTAGGGTTTAAGGTTTATAGTTTAGGCATTAGGGTTTAGGGTTTAGGGTTTAGGGTGTAGGATTTATGTTTAGGGTTTAGGGTTAGGGTTTAGGGTTTAGGTTTTAGGGTTTAGGGTTTAGGGTTTTGCATTAGGGTTTAGGGTTCCAAGTTTAGTGTTTGGTGTGTAGGGTTTAGGGTCTAGGGTTTTGGGTTTTGGGTTTAGGGTTTAGGGTTTTAGGTTTAGAGTTTATGATTTTGGGTTTGGGGTTTAGGGTTTAGGTTTAAGGTTTAGTGTTTAGGCTTAAGGGTTTAGTATTTAGTGTTAGGTTTAGGGTTTCGGATTAATGGTTTAGGGTTTAGAGTTTTGAATTTAGGGTTTAGGCTTTAAGGTTTGGTGTTGAGTGTTTAGATTTAGGGTTTAGGATTAATGGTTTAGGGTTTAGAGTTTTGGGTGTAAGGTTTAGAGTTTAGGGTTATGGTTTACAGTTTAGAGTTTTAGGTTTAGGGTTTAGGGTTTATTGTTTAGTGTTTGAAGTTCAGAGTTTGGGATTTGGGATTTGGGGTTTAGGGTTTAAGGTTTAGGGTTTATTGTTTAGGGTTTATGATTTATTGTTTAGGGTTTAGAGTTTAGGATTTAGGGTTTAAGGTTGAGGGTTTTGGGTTTAGATTTTGGATTTGGGGTTTAGGATTTCAGGTTTAGGTTTAGGGTTTTTGATTAATGGTTTAGGTTTAGGGTTCCAAGTTTAGCATTTAGGTTTAGGGTTTTGTGTCTAGGGTTTTGGGTTTAGGATTTAGTGTTAGGGTTTAGGGTTTAGGATTTAAGGTTCAGGGTTTAGGGTTTAGGAGTAAGGGTTTAGGATTTAGGATTTAGGGTTAGAATTTAGGGTTTAAGGTTTAGGGTTTAGGGTTTTTGGTTTATAGTTACGATTTAGGGTTTAGAGTTTAGGATTTAGGGTTTAGGGTTTAGAGTTTAGGGTTTAGGGTTTAAGGTTTAGGGTTTAGAGTTTAGGGTTTATTGTTTAAGTTTAAGATTTAGGATTTAGGTTAAGGGTTTAGTGATTAGTGTTTAGGATTTAGAGTTTATGGTTTAGATTTTAGGCATTAGGGTTTAGGGTTTAGAGTTTAGGGTTTAGGGTCTATGGTTTAAGGTTTAAGGTTTAGGGTTTAAGATTTAGGGTTTATGTATTAGGTTTTAGGGTTTGGGGTTTAGGGTTTTGGTTACGAGTTTGGGATTTAGAATATAGTGTTTAGAGTTTAGGGTTTAGTATTTTGAGTTTAGGATTAAGGGTTTTGGGTTTAGCATTTAGGGTTTAAGGTTAGGGTTTAGGGTTTGTAGTTTACGCTTTAGGGTTAAAGTTTAAGGTTTAGGGTTTAGGATTTAGAATTTGGATTTAGGGCTTAGTGTTTAGGGTTTAGGTTGAGGGTTTAGCATTAATGGTTTAGGATTAGGGTTTAGGGTTTAGGGTTTAGGGTTTAGGGTTTAAGGTTTAGGATTTAGCCTTTAGGGTTTATGGTCTAGCATTTATAATTTTGGGTTTAGGGTTTATGGTGAAGGGGTTCAGGATTTATTGTTTAGGGTTTAGAGTTTAGGGTTTATAGTCTATGGAGTAGGGTTCGTGGGTTTAGTGTTTTGAGTTTTTGGTTTAGTAATTTGGGTTTAGGGTTTTGGGTTTATGTTTTAGTGTTTTGGGTTTTTGGGTTAAGAGTTTGGGATTTAGGGTTTTGGGTTTAGTGTTTTGAGTTTAGGATTAAGGGTTTAGGGTTTAGGGTTTAGGGTTTATAATTTACGATTTAGGGTTAAAGGCTTACAATTAGTGTTTAGGGTGTAGAGTCTAGGATTTAGGGTTTAAGGTTTAGGGTTTTGGTTTTAGAGTTTAGGATTTTGGGTTAGGAATTTAAGGTTTAAAATTAGGGTTTAGGATTTAAGTTTAAGATTTAGGGTTTAGGTTTAGGGTTTAGTGATTAGGGTTTAGGTTTTAGGGTTTAAGGTTTAGAGTTTAGGCATTAGGGTTTAGGGTTTAGGGTTTAGGGTGTAGGATTTATGTTTAGGGTTTAGGGTTAGGGTTTAGGGTTTAGGTTTTAGGGTTTAGGGTTTAGGGTTTTGCATTAGGGTTTAGGGTTCCAAGTTTAGTGTTTAGCGTCTAGGGTTTTGGGTTTAGGGTTTTAGGTTTAGAGTTTATGATTTTGGGTTTGGGGTTTAGGGTTTAAGTTTAAGGTTTAGTGTTTAGGGTTAGGGTTTAGGGTGTAGGGTTTAGGGTTTTGGGTTTAGGGATTTAGGGTATGGTTTAGGGGTAAGGGCTTAGGGTTAATGGTTTAGTGTTTGAAGTTCAGAGTTTAGGATTTGGGGTTAAGGGTTTAGGGTTTAGGGTTTAGATTATGGAATTTAGGGTTTAGGCTTAAGGGTTTAGTGTTTAGTGTTAGGTTTAGGGTTTCGGATTAATGGTTTAGGGTTTAGAGTTTTGAATTTAGGGTTTAGGCTTTAAGGTTTAGTGTTGAGTGTTTAGGTTTAGGGTTTAGGATTAATGGTTTAGGGTTTAGAGTTTTGGGTGTAAGATTTAGAGTTTAGGGTTATGGTTTACGGTTTAGAGTTTTAGGTTTAGGGTTTAGGGTTTATTGTTTAGGTTTTATGGTTTATTGTTTAGGTTTTAGAGTTTAAGGTTAAGGGGTATATGATTTAGTGTTTAGGGTTTTGGGTTTAGTGTTTATAATTTTGGGTTTAGGGTTTAGGGCTTAGGTTTAGGGTTTAGGGTTTAGGGCTTAGGTTTAGGGTTTAGTGTTTAGGGTTAGGGTTTAGGGTTTAGGTTTTAGCTTTTAGGGTTTAGGGTTTTGGGTTTAGAGGTTTAGGGTATGGTTTAGGGGTAAGGGCTTAGGGTTAAAGGTTTAGTGTTCGAAGTTCAAAGTTTTGGATTTGGGATTTGGGGTTTAGGGTTTATTGTTTAGGGTTTATGATTTATTGTTTACGGTTTAGAGTTTAGAATTTAGGGTTTTGGCTTTAGATTTTGGATTTGGGGTTTAGGGTTTAAGGTTTAGGTTTAGGGTTTATGATTAATGGTTTATGTTTAGGGTTTAGAGTTTAGGGTTCCAAGTTTAACATTTAGGTTTAGGGTTTTGTGTCTAGGGTTTTGGGTTTTGGGTTTAGGGTTAGGGTTTAAGGTTTAGGGTTTAAGGTTCAGGGTTTAGGGTTTAGGACATAGGGTTTAGGATTTAGGTTTGAGGGTTAGAATTTATGGTTTAAGGTTTAGGGTTTAGGGTTCTTTGTTTATAGTTAGGGTTTAGGGTTTAGAGTTTAGGATTTAGGGTTTATTGTTTAGGGATTAGTGTTCAGAGTTTAGGGTTTAGGGTTTAAGGTTTAGGGTTTAGGGTTTAGGGTTAGGAATTTAGGGTTTACAAATTAGGGTTTAGGGTTTAAGTTTATGATTTAGGGTTTTGGTTTAGGGTTTAGTGATTAGGGTTTAGGTTTTAGGGTTTAGGGTTTAGAGTTTAGGCATTAGGGTTTAGGGTTTAGGGTTTAGAGTGTAGGATTTATGTTTAGGGTTTAGGGTTTAGGTTTTAGGGTTTAGGGTTTAGAGTATTGTGTTAGGGTTTAGAGTTTAGAGTTTAGGGTTCCAGGTTTAGGGTTTAGTGTTTCGAGTTTAGGGTTTAGGGTCTAGGGTTTAGGATTTAGAGTGTAAGGTTTAGGGTTTTGGGTTTAGAGTTTATGATTTTGGGTTTAGGGTTTACGATTTAGGTTTAGGGTTTAGTGTTTAGGGTTAGGGTTTAGGGTTTAGGGTTTAGGTTTTAGTGTTTAAGGTTTTGCGTTTAGGGGTTTATTGTATGGTTTAGGGGTAAGGGCTTTGGGTTAATGGTTTAGTGTTTGAAGTTCAGAGTTTAGGATTTGGGGTTTATTGTTTAGGGTTTAGGGTTCTTGGTTTATAGTTAGGGTTTAGGGTTTAGAGTTTTGGATTTAGGGTTTATTGTTTAGGGATTAGTGTTCAGAGTTTAGGGTTTAGGGTTTAAGGTTTAGGGTTGAGGGTTTAGAGTGTAGGATTTAGGGTTTATTGTTTAGGGATTAGTGTTCAGAGTTTAGGGTTTAAGGTTTAGGGTTTAGGGTTTAAGGTTTAGGGTTTAGGGTTTAGGGTTAGGAATTTAGGGTCTACAAATTAGGGTTTAGGGTTTAGTGTTTAGTGTTTAGGGTTAGGATTTAGGGTTTAGGTTTTAGTGTTTAGGGTTAGGATTTAGGGTTTAGGTTTTAGGCATTAGGGTTTAGGGTTTAGGGTTTAGAGTGTAGGATTTATGTTTAGGGTTTAGGGTTTTGGGTTTAGGGTTTAGGGTTTAGCTTTAGGGTTTAGTGATTAGTGTTTAGCTTTTAGAGTTTATGGTTTAGATTTTAGGCATTAGGGTTTAGGGTTTAGAGTTTAGGGTTTAGGGTCTATGGTTTAAGGTTTAAGGTATAGGGTTTAAGATTTTGGGTTTATGTATTTTTTTTTTTTTTTTTTTTTTTTTTTTTTATTTGAACGACCCTTGTGGGGGTCAGGGGCTTAGCAACACCCCCAGGCCTTAGCATAAATGAAATTCAAAAAAAGTACAAGGAGGGGGGCTTAAACCTAACCTCCGAACCTATGTTGGTTCCGAAATCAACCTACCTACTAAGGCATGGTCAACTCTTCACCATACTAAAAAGAAGTAAACCTAGTACTATGCACCTAAGGAGAGGACTCCTCTCGATACACTTATACTAGGAAAACATAAATAAGGGAGACTCTCCCCTTACAAGGAAAATAAAGAAAAAGACCTATTCAAAGAGCTACTCCTATCAAGAAAATAGTCAAATTGAACCGGCAAACCCACAGCCAAAGGAGAGCAGGTCAAGGTGGCTTTTTAATCCTCTTCAATCTCTTTCTCCTGAAACTTTGGACTCCCATTTTCTCAAGGATATAACTCCCTCTTGCTGCATTTGGCAACTGATTACAAGTGTAGTAGTGTTGGATGATATCATGTATATGACTCTGTTTGGAAAGGAAATCTGCAGTACCGTTGGCTTCTCTGTAAGTGTGACCACATTGGAAGAATTCACACTGATTGACAAGAGTTTGAAGTTCTTGTACAAATCTTTGAATTCTCCAAGGAGGACTCGATTTCTGCTTTAGCCACTTAATAATGAGCTCAGAGTCTACTTCTAGAATGATATTAGTATAGCCATTTTGATTGCTCCACTTAAGGCCATAGCTTGCTGCTTGAACCTGCACGATTGTTAGTTCCTTCACCAAGGGAATTGCGAATGCATATATTATATCTCCTGATCATCCCTCAGAATGCCCCTCCTCCAATCTTTCCGGGGTTGCACTGAGCACGCCATCTGTATTCAGCTTGTATTTCTTTGGAGGAGGTGTTTTCCAAATTATTGTGCTGACTTTAACTTCATGTTTCTGACTTTCGACCATGTCAACTACTTCTGTCCACTTGAGAGGCCACCGAATGTAAGGAAAGACAGAATTGAGGAGATGTAGAATGTCTTTGAGAATCATGTATTTAACTCTGTTGATGCTGGATTTCTTCCCATATCTTCTTGAACATCTGTTTTTCCACGAGTTCAACAAACTACAATAGGAATTGTTTGCGAATGCTTCTATGTGCTTCATTTTTACCTTGCTGTCTCCCCACTTGACAGTCTATTGCTCAAAGAGGTCTGCTGAAAGGAGACTCCCAGATCGATGGAAAAGGTTTTCCGGATGTGAGTGCAAAGTGACCAGTATTAAATATGTGCTCCACATCATCCCATCCTTGTTTATTGCAGCAAAAGCACTTCACAGGCTCCACCCCAAAGTTTGCTAGATTCTCATTGGTAGGTAATTTGTTTCTAAGTGCTCTCCATAAAAGAAAAGACATCTTGAAGGAACATTCTTTGGCGGATCTGGAAGTTGGATATTTGAATGCATTTCCTGTGTCTGCAGATTTCCCATCTGAGGTACATGAGAAAATCCCGGACTCGGTATTCTTCCACACACCCTATCCTTCACTCCTTGTTGGTACTGAAAATTAGTGTTTAGAATCGAGGAATGGCGAAGGTGGAACTTGCGCCTCGACTTACTTTCATTCCATCTGCCATTAATAAGAAAGTGAGCAATAGTAGCATTATTGAGGCTGGAAATATTGGTGGTGTGTTTAGCTAGAGCACCAATCCCTAGCCAATCATCCCACCAAAAGGAGCAACTTCCAGTTGAATCGCCGGGTTATATGTTCTTCTACGGTGTTCTTATTCCTCATCAAATATCTCCACACAAGAGCGCCTGTATCTATTTTCTTTGCAACTGGATTGGCCCTTTGGCGATATTTTGCTTTGAGGCCCGACCCCATAGAGAGCTTTTGGTTCTGAAATTCCACCAAAGCTTATATTGTAATGAGGTGCAAATATCTGTGAGCCTTCTTATCCCGACCCTCCTCGCAAAAGGCAGGCACATGGTTTTAAGAGACGCCCAATGATACTTCCTCCTATCTTGTTCCCTTCCCCAGAAAAAATCTGCAATGATGGTTTCAATATATTTGATGGTAGTGCTGGGAGGAGAAATTGCAGCCATGATGTGAATAGGAATGGACTGCAAGGCATGCTTTATGAGAATGATTTTCCCTCCATAGCTGAGAAGTCTAGCCTGCCATCCACTAACTTTTTTGGATACTTTCTCGACCAGCTGGGAATAATACAGAATCCTCTGCCTACCAATATAAAGAGGACAACCTAGATAAGTGATGGGGCTGTCTTTTTGAGAAAAACCAGTAGCTTCTTGGATCTTGTCAATAATGTCTTGTTGAGTGTTAGTGGGAACCATAAAATGGCTCTTTTCCTTGTTAATAAGCTGATCTGACACATGTTCATACTCCTCCAAAGTGGTCATGATGAGTTTCATAGGCGCACATCGATTGAGGTAAAAATGATCACATCGTCTGCAAAACTTAAGTGATTGATCTGAGGACCTTTGTGCTCCATATTAAAACCCCTATACATGGGATTCTGGTGAATAAGGTTAAGAATTCTAGATAGCACCTCCGTACCTAAAATAAATAGGCCAGGGGATAAGGGGTCCCCTTGTTTGAGACCTCTTGTTGAGTGAAAAAAACCATGCCTGTGGCCATTGATAATGATAGAATACCAATTATTGCTCATAATTCTCCAGATCATATCAATAAAGAATTCCCCAAACCCAAATCTTCTCAACACCAAACAGGTGAAAGACCAAGACACTCTGTCATATGCCTTGGTCATATCCAGTTTGATCACAACATTGTCCCCACTTTTGGGTTTTTTGATGCCCTGAGTAATTTCTTGTGCCAGCATGATACTTTCAGTGATGTTCCTTCCCTTTACAAACCCTGATTGATTATCAGATATGAGCAAAGGAATAACTTCAGCCATTCTCAAACTCAGCAGTTTGGAAATGATCTTGTTTGAGAAGTTCTTGAGACTAATAGGCCTGAGATCATTAAAGCTATTAGGTTGCTCAATTTTAGGCGGAAGAACTAGGCAAGCATGTGACATGAACTTAGGCATAATTTGGCCACAAAAGAAAGATCGCACAGCTGACAGCAGGTCTTCTTTAATAATATTCCAACATGCTTGGTAGAACTTGCCCCTATTCCATCGGGACCGGGTGAGTTAGGATTCATATCAAACACTACCTTCTTAAGCTCCTCCAATGTAGGCATCTCCTGTAGCTTCGATTACATTCTGTGTAACCAAGGTAGGCGGATGTTGGAGAATTCTTTCATCAATTCTGCAAGTCGGCGATAAATATTCCCTGAAAGTGTTCACAAGCTGCTTCTCAATCTGATCATCACCTTGTATCCACACATCATTGTTTGTACAAATTTTGTGCAAAAACAATCTTCTTCTTCTTCCCCTCATCAAAGCATGGAAATATTTGGAATTGGTATCTCCTTCTTTAAACCATTGGAGTGAGTTTTCTGCTTGAGAATAGATTCCTCCACCTCAAAAATTTAATATAGTTAGCATTAAGAAGATGTAGCTGCATGCGAACTCCTCGGTGTTATTAATAAGTAATTCCTCCTCGGCTTTCCTGACCTTGTCTTCAAACTCCTTAACTTTAGCAAAAATGTCTCCATACTCTTTCTTGGACCAGCTACTAAGGGTGGAAGTTAACCTCTTCAACCGATGTAGTTGCCACATAGAGTACCGGTGACTTTCCTATCCCAGCAAGCTGAGCAGTCTCCATGGAAGTGTTATTTTCAACCCAGCAATGCAGGAACTTAAAGTACTTGACATGACTTTCATTTTTCCTAGTAATTTCCATCAGCAGAGGGCTATGATCAGATCCAATAGAAGAAAGGTGTTCAATAGTAGGCTGAGGCATAACCTCAAGCCATTTGTCATTAACCATGGCTCTATCTAGCCTCTTCCAAACTCTGGCCTGTGCAGTCCTGTGATTACACCAACTGAAAGGCAGCCCAGAATATCCCAGATCAACCAGACCACAGGCCTCTATAACACTAATAAACTCAAGGCTCTTATTTAAGTTGTAAGGTATTCCTCCTATCTTCTCCTAAATATTTGTAATGACATTGAAATCTCAATAGTACACCAAGGATATCCCTGCTGGCATAATGAAGTAACTTTGTCCCATAAAGGTCTTCTCGGATGTTCCTTACATTTGGCATAAATAAAGGATACCAGGAACTTCTCATTAAGTGCAGTATGCTTGAATTCTCCGGTGATGTCTGCTCACTATTCTCCAGAATGTTACCTTTGATTTCATTAGACCAAAGCACCCAGATTTTCCCATTAGGATTACTGACAGCATAGTCCATATGAAGTTGAGTTCTCACAATATTAAGTTGAGAATTATCTGTAAAGGGCTCAAGGATTGCAATCAAAGATAGCTGATGCATCTTCTTGAGAGTTTGAAGTCTTTCCAGAGAGCTATGGGTGTTGATACTCCTAGCATTCCAACAAATGGCCTTAATCATTAAACACCTTTGGATTTGGACCTAGTGATGGGTCTGCTGGAAGTAGCGGATGTCGATGGTGGCTTGTTATGCGACATGCGCTTTGTTTCCTGCCTCTTGGAGATAGACCTTGCGTTACTGTCACCTCCTGAACCTCTGCTGGACATTCATCATTAATTGTGGATCCAAAGGCTCGAATCGGATGATCACTAACTTCTTCTTCCTCTTCATCATATTCATCAATGGATAGGTTGTCGGATCTATCTCATCTTGTAATTCAAAGCTCCATAGTCATCTTGCAATGGTCTACCTTTCTGGATTCTATTGGTAACCTGTTCCCTAGATTGTTGGCCTCTATCTGTTGTCCCATATTCTTGCTCTTTCTGCTATCTCTTTTTTATAGCATCCCTTTTCTTTTTGCTTAGTCTTCCTCCTGATTTATTATTGAGCCTGGTTGTCTGTTTTCCTGTTGCATCATCCTGCACATTTTCTTCTTGAAGTACCTGTTGTCCAGTTATCTCTTGGGTTGATGTAGGGGTAGCAGGGGCTTTAGAGTCACTACTATGGTCTCTATCCACAACCTCATGCAGAACATGAGTCAATTCCCTCCCCCTTTTGGATTCCCCATCCTGCAAATTAGTGTGTATCTCTGTACCCTCCCATCCATACCTCCAGTGATTCTTCCTCAGCAGAAATAACCAAAATATCAAGAGGTTTGGGGCTGGGATTGTAGAGTCAATACCTGCCATTACATTACTTTTAGTAACCGTACCTGTTCATTCCGCAAAGTTATTGTGTTGTGAGAGTTCACATGGATGGGCCTTGTTTAACCCTTGTATTGATAGGCTTTTGACCAGATCCTGTTGTTGCCCCTTCTTGACTGGTTCATATTTTGTGGTTCTGTACTTGAGTTAGTGTAATTATTATGAATTTGAATTGTAGAAAAATACCGTTCTTGCCTCCTGTTGGTTGCTTTCCTTGCTGTTTTTGTGTTGAGGTGAAACAGTCTCCACATAGTCTTCTTCTTTGGCTTGTTCTGATTCCTATTTTGCTTCTTTTAGTCCGCCATTGTGCTTCTTGGCTATTTATCTCTTGTTCATGTTGGTATGTTGTGGTATAAATGAATCTGTTTTGACTGTAATCTGGATGTTTTCTGAGTCATCCTTGCATTTCATTATGTCTATCTTGTCTCCTTGGGGCATTTGTTGTGGAACTTGTGATCTAATGTTAATCTCTGCTTTACCATTATCTTGTACTGTACATTTATCTCCTTTCGGCCTTTGTCTTGTTCTTTTATCATTCTCCCTCTCCTTCCTTCTTTTGAATTCTTCATCCCTTCTCTTGATAGTACATACATTATCCATATGTCCACAGTGCTTACAATTACATACAATAGTCGGGATACCTTCATGTGGTCGTTGCCACCTCCCTTTGTTGGGTCGAGTTCTTGAATCCCATCCAAATGTGGGTCTTTCTTTAGTGAGATCAATCTGAATCTTTACTCGCCATCCGCCTCTAGTCTTTTGAGAAGATGGTGAATCAGATACAAACACTTTGCCTATGGAGCTCGGCACGGTGGTCAAGAGTACCTTATTGTGGCGGTGCCAAGGAGTTAGTAAGGCCACCCATAGGAACTATAGGTGTCTCCTCTTGGTGTGAAATCGGTGTCCATGCTTGAATTCTCATAAGTTGTCCTTCAATGCTCATCCTTTGTTTAGTCGGACGTCACATAATCAAACTCATTATCAAGGTCAATATACACATGTCTAGCATTGAAATGGGTTATTTTCACTCCTCACTGTAAGTTGTGTGCGGAGAGTGAAACTCTTCCTAATAATTTCCATTTTTGGCATGGTGTTAGTGAACTTACCAACCAATGTATGCTTGCAACTTTCAGCCAATTTAACATTATAATCATTCTCATCTAATAGAAATGATGATCCTTGTCTAGTGGTGTGCGAGAGGACTATCAAAGTGATAGGTATTTCATTCTTAGATTGATTATATCTCAAGCGAGCGACAAAAGATTGAACAATAGTGAGCGGGCGAGGTTGTCAGTGAGTCTGTTTCAAACTGTTTGGCCATGACATTGCGACTATTCAATTGTTTCCCAAAGCTTTGAGCTATATTGATATCAACCTTAGTTTCTCCTTTCTTATTGCTCGGAGGATTAGGATCATACCTAACATAGTTGTTGGATATCTCGGAAAGTTATTTTGATACTCCATTTGAACTCCTTTGTTGCACTGTTGCATTACGCTAGTTTCTCCTGTTGGTTGGTATTCTTAATCGCTCATAACATCCTTACATTGTTTTCTTCACCCTTATCTTGATGTCTTTGGCTTTTTGTTCATCCATTTGTTGCTCATCTTGTCCGACTTTCTCCATATACGACTGATTTGTATCTGCACACACAAATTAGAATTTGAAGTTACATGCATAGAATTAGCCTTAATTCGAAGGAAAAATTCGGCGATTGAGTCTCTTCAGAATTTTCTAAGGCTCGAGTTTTAAGTAGTGATCATTGGCTTCTCCTGTCTTGCTTTGCCTCTGCTAAGCTGGATAGCACTAGTATGGCTATTATCTCCTGCAGTTGGTAGTAATGAAGCATTTGTAACCATGTTAGGACCATCTCGATTCATTTTTCCGTTCAAGTTCATCTCTATGCCAGTTGAATGATCTAGTTGTATATTATTATTGTTTCCTCCTTTCCTATTGCCGGAATCGTTTGCATTGTGAACCTCCATAGGATTGGAATAAGTAGTATTTCCAGTTCTACTAGAACCTCCGACAATCTGAGTTCGAACTCCGCCGGAATTCTTCTCGCCGGCGATTCCACCATCCATTTTGCTTGAACTTTCTGTATGTTGGACCTCAACAACAGGGGAGTAAACCCCAGTAATTGAATCTTCTCGAAATTGACTCGAAGTCTCTCGAATTTGACGGCGCAATTCTGGCGATTCACTCGCCGTTCTCGCAATAGCCGCCTCGCAATTTCTATCAATTTGGACGATAGAATCGACTGGATTTTTGATATGTTGTGGATCAGGATGAGCTGAATTCATATCTGTATCTGTTTTTTCCAGAATCAACACCGTCGCTTCTGGGGAAATAAAATTACGCGTTCCTTCGAGCTCTTGAACCGAAATCGCAGTGTTGATCGCATCAGTGTTCTGCGAATTCGTGGAGCTGTGGGATGAATTAGAGCGAGTGGCCGGTTGGGATTTGTAGCTCGCACTCCGGCGCTCCGTTTGAGTTTCGTCCGGCGGTCGGAAGAGCGCTGCCGGCGGCTCACTCGCCATTCCGGCAGTGCGTGTCACGTTTGGAACTGTAGCCGTTATAGGCTGTCTTTTGAGAGCAGTTTTTAGAGTGAGACGTTTTAGGGTTTGGGGTTTAGGGTTTAGGTTAAGAGTTTGGGATTTAGAATATAGGGTTTAGAGTTTATGGTTTAGTATTTTGAGTTTAAGATTAAGGGTTTAGGGTTTAGCATTTAGGGATTAAGCTTAGGGTTTAGGGTTTGTAGTTTACGCTTTAGGGTTAAAGTTTAATGTTTAGGGTTTAGGATTTAGAATTTGGATTTAGGGCTTAGTGTTTAGGGTTTAGGTTGAGGGTTTAGAATTAATGGTTTAGGATTAGGGTTTAGGGTTTAGTGTTTAGGGTTTAGGGTTTAAGGTTTAGGATTTAGCCTTTAGGGTTTATGGTCTAGCATTTATAATTTCGATTTTAGGGTTTATGGTGAAGGGGTTTAGGATTTACTGTTTAGGGTTTAGAGTTTTGGGTTTATGGTCTATTGAGTAGGGTTCATGGGTTTAGTGTTTTGAGTTTTCGGTTTAGTAATTTGGGTTTAGGGTTTTTGGTTTATGTTTTAGGGTTTTGGGTTTTTGGGTTAAGAGTTTGGGATTTAGGGTTTAGGGTTTAGTGTTTTGAGTTTAGGATTAAGGGTTTAGGGTTTAGGGTTTAGGGTTTATAATTTACGATTTAGGGTTAAAGGATTACAATTAGTGTTTAGCGTATAGAGTCTAGGATTTAGGGTTTAAGGTTTAGGGTTTTGGTTTTAGAGTTTAGGGTTTTGGGTTAGGAAGTTAGGGTTTAAAAATTAGGGTTTAGGATTGAAGTTTAAAATTTAGGTTTTAGGTTTAGGGTTAAGTGATTAGGGTTTAGGTTTTAGGGTTTAAGATTTATAGTTTAGGCATTAGGGTTTAGGGTTTAGGGTTTAGGGTGTAGGATTTATGTTTAGGGTTTAGGGTTTAGGGTTTAGGGTGTAGGATTTATGTTTAGGGTTTAGGGTTTTGCATTAAGGTTTAGGGTTCCAAGTTTAGTGTTTAGTGTGTACGGTTTAGGGTCTAGGGTTTTCGGTTTAGGGTTTAGGGTTTAGGGTTTTAGGTTTAGAGTTTATGATTTTGGGTTTGGGGTTTAGGGTTTAGGTTTAACGTTTAGTGTTTAGGGTTAGGGTTTAGTATTTAGTGTTAGGTTTAGGGTTTCGGATTAATGGTTTAGGGTTTAGAGTTTTGAATTTAGGGTTTAGGCTTTAAGGTTTCATGTTGAGTGTTTAGATTTAGGGTTTAGGATTAATGGTTTAGGGTTTAGAGTTTTGGGTGTAAGGTTTAGAGTTTAGGGTTATGGTTTACAGTTTAGAGTTTTAGGTTTAGGGTTTCGGGTTTATTGTTTAGTGTTTGAAGTTCAGAGTTTGGGATTTGGGATTTGGGGTTTAGGGTTTAAGGTTTAGGGTTTATTGTTTAGGGTTTATGATTTATTGTTTAGGGTTTAGAGTTTAGGATTTAGGGTTTAAGGTTTAGGGTTTTGGGTTTAGATTTTGGATTTGGGGTTTAGGGTTTCAGGTTTAGGTTTAGGGTTTTTGATTAATGGTTTAGGTTTAGGGTTCCAAGTTAAGCATTTAGGTTTAGGGTTTTGTGTCTAGGGTTTTGGGTTTAGGATTTAGTGTTAGGGTTTAGGGTTTAGGATTTATGGTTCAGGGTTTATGGTTTAGGAGTAAGGGTTTAGGATTTAGGATTTAGGGTTAGAATTTAGGGTTTAAGGTTTAGGGTTTAGGATTTTTGGTTTATAGTTACGATTTAGGGTTTAGAGTTTAGGATTTAGGGTTTAGGGTTTAGAGTTTAGGGTTTAGGGTTTATGGTTTAGGGTTTAGAGTTTAGGGTTTATTGTTTAAGTTTAAGATTTAGGATTTAGGTTAAGGGTTTAGTGATTAGTGTTTAGGATTTAGAGTTTATGGTTTAGATTTTAGGCATTAGGGTTTAGGGTTTAGACTTTAGGGTTTAGGGTCTATGGTTTAAGGTTTAAGGTTTAGAGTTTAAGATTTAGGGTTTATGTATTAGGGTTTAGGGTTTAGGGTTTAGGGTTTTGGTTAAGAGTTTGGGATTTAGAATATAGTGTTTAGAGTTTAGGGTTTAGTATTTTGAGTTTAGGATTAAGAGTTTCGGGTTTAGCATTTTGGGTTTAAGGTTAGGGTTTAGGGTTTGTAGTTTACGCTTTAGGGTTAAAGTTTAAGGTTTAGGGTTTAGGATTTAGAATTTGGATTTAGGGCTTAGTGTTTAGGGTTTAGGTTGAGGGTTTAGCATTAATGGTTTAGGATTAGGGTTTAGGGTTTAGGGTTTAGGGTTTAGGGTTTAGGGTTTAGGGTTTAGGGTTTAGGGTTTAAGGTTTAGGATTTAGCCTTTAGGGTTTATGGTCTAGCATTTATAATTTCGGGTTTAGGGTTTATGGTGAAGGGGTTCAGGATTTATTGTTTAGGGTTTAGAGTTTAGGGTTTATAGTTTATGGAGTAGGGTTCGTGGGTTTAGTGTTTTGAGATTTTGGTTTAGTAATTTGGGTATAGGGTTTTGGGTTTATGTTTTAGTGTTTTGGGTTTTTGGGTTAAGAGTTTGGGATTTAGGGTTTTGGGTTTAGTGTTTTGAGTTTAGGATTAAGGGTTTAGGTTTTAGGGTTTAGGGTTTAAGATTAGCATTTAGGGTTTATAATTTACTATTTAGGGTTAAAGGCTTACAATTAGTGTTTAGGGTGTAGAGTCTAGGATTTAGGGTTTAAGGTTTAGGGTTTTGGTTTTAGAGTTTAGGATTTTGGGTTAGGAATTTAAGGTTTAAAATTAGGGTTTAGGATTTAAGTTTAAGATTTAGGGTTTAGGTTTAGGGTTTAGTGAATAGGGTTTAGGTTTTAGGGTTTAAGGTTTAGAGTTTAGGCATTAGTGTTTAGGGTTTAGGGTTTAGGGTGTAGGATTTATGTTTAGGGTTTAGGGTTAGGGTTTAGGGTTTAGGTTTTAGGGTTTAGGGTTTAGGGTTTTGCATTAGGGTTTAGGGTTCCAAGTTTAGTGTTTAGGGTCTAGGGTTTTGGGTTTAGGGTTTTAGGTTTAGAGTTTATGATTTTGGGTTTGGGGTTTAGGGTTTAAGTTTAAGGTTTAGT
Organism: Solanum pinnatisectum; assembly: GCA_035578085.1. Classification (NCBI taxonomy): domain Eukaryota; kingdom Viridiplantae; phylum Streptophyta; class Magnoliopsida; order Solanales; family Solanaceae; genus Solanum; species Solanum pinnatisectum. The sequence continues at coordinate 16,816,806 of CM069078.1, forward strand.
GTTTAGGGTTAGGGTTTAGGGTGTAGGGTTTAGGGTTTTGGGTTTAGGGTTTAGAGTTTAGGGTTTTGGGTTTAAGGTTTAGGGTTTAGAGTTTAGGGTTTATTGTTTAAGTTTAAGATTTAGGATTTAGGTTAAGGGTTTAGTGATTAGTGTTTAGGATTTAGAGTTTATGGTTTAGATTTTAGGCATTAGGGTTTAGGGTTTAGAGTTTAGGGTTTAGGGTCTATGGTTTAAGGTTTATGGTTTAGGGTTTAAGATTTAGGGTTTATGTATTAGGGTTTAGGGTTTGGGGTTTAGGGTTTTGGTTAAGAGTTTGGGATTTAGAATATAGTGTTTAGAGTTTAGGGTTTAGTATTTTGAGTTTAGGATTAAGGGTTTCGGGTTTAGCATTTAGGGTTTAAGGTTAGGGTTTAGGGTTTGTAGTTTACGCTTTAGGGTTAAAGTTTAAGGTTTAGGGTTTAGGATTTAGAATTTGGATTTAGGGCTTAGTGTTTGGGGTTTAGGTTGAGGGTTTAGCATTAATGGTTTAGGATTAGGGTTTAGGGTTTAGGGTTTAGGGTTTAGGGTTTAGGGTTTAGGATTTAGGGTTTAAGGTTTAGGATTTAGCCTTTAGGGTTTATGGTCTAGCATTTTTAATTTCGGGTTTAGGGTTTATGGTGAAGGGGTTCAGGATTTATTATTTAGGGTTTAGAGTTTAGGGTTTATAGTCTATGGAGTAGGGTTCGTGGGTTTAGTGTTTTGAGTTTTTGGTTTAGTAATTTGGGTTTAGGGTTTTGGGTTTATGTTTTAGTGTTTTGGGTTTTTGGGTTAAGAGTTTGGGATTTAGGGTTTTGGGTTTAGTGTTTTGAGTTTAGGATTAAGGGTTTAGGTTTTAGGGTTTAGGGTTTAAGATTAGCATTTAGGGTTTATAATTTACGATTTAGGGTTAAAGGCTTACAATTAGTGTTTAGGGTGTAGAGTCTAGGATTTAGGGTTTAAGGTTTAGGGTTTTGGTTTTAGAGTTTAGGATTTTGGGTTAGGAATTTAAGGTTTAAAATTAGGGTTTAGGATATAAGTTTAAGATTTAGGGTTTAGGTTTAGGGTTTAGTGAATAGGGTTTAGGTTTTAGGGTTTAAGGTTTAGAGTTTAGGCATTAGGGTTTAGGGTTTAGGGTTTAGGGTGTAGGATTTATGTTTAGGGTTTAGGGTTAGGGTTTAGGGTTTAGGTTTTAGGGTTTAGGGTTTAGGGTTTTGCATTAGGGTTTAGGGTTCCAAGTTTAGTGTTTAGGGTCTATGGTTTTGGGTTTAGGGTTTTAGGTTTAGAGTTTATGATTTTGGGTTTGGGGTTTAGTGTTTAAGTTTAAGGTTTAGTGTTTAGGGTTAGGGTTTAGGGTGTAGGGTTTAGGGTTTTGGGTTTAGGGTTTAGAGTTTAGGGTTTAGGGTTTAAGGTTTAGGGTTTAGAGTTTAGGGTTTATTGTTTAAGTTTAAGATTTAGGATTTAGGTTAAGGGTTTAGTGATTAGTGTTTAGGATTTAGAGTTTATGGTTTAGATTTTAGGCATTAGGGTTGAGGGTTTAGAGTTTAGGGTTGAGGGTCTATGGTTTAAGGTTTATGGTTTAGGGTTTAAGATTTAGGGTTTATGTATTAGGGTTTAGGGTTTGGGGTTTAGGGTTTTGGTTAAGAGTTTGGGATTTAGAATATAGTGTTTAGAGTTTAGGGTTTAGTATTTTGAGTTTAGGATTAAGGGTTTCGGGTTTAGCATTTAGGGTTTAAGGTTAGGGTTTAGGGTTTGTAGTTTACGCTTTAGGGTTAAAGTTTAAGGTTTAGGGTTTAGGATTTAGAATTTGGATTTAGGGCTTAGTGTTTAGGGTTTAGGTTGAGGGTTTAGCATTAATGGTTTAGGATTAGGGTTTAGGGTTTAGGGTTTAGGGTTTAGGGTTTAGGGTTTAGGGTTTAAGGTTTAGGATTTAGCCTTTAGGGTTTATGGTCTAGCATTTATAATTTCGGGTTTAGGGTTTATGGTGAAGGGGTTCAGGATTTATTGTTTAGGGTTTAGAGTTTAGGGTTTATAGTCTATGGAGTAGGGTTCGTGGGTTTAGTGTTTTGAGTTTTTGGTTTAGTAATTTGGGTTTAGGGTTTTGGGTTTATGTTTTAGTGTTTTGGGTTTTTGGGTTAAGAGTTTGGGATTTAGGGTTTTGGGTTTAGTGTTTTGAGTTTAGGATTAAGGGTTTAGGTTTTAGGGTTTAGGGTTTAAGATTAGCATTTAGGGTTTATAATTTACGATTTAGGGTTAAAGGCTTACAATTAGTGTTTAGGGTGTAGAGTCTAGGATTTAGGGTTTAAGGTTTAGGGTTTTGGTTTTAGAGTTTAGGATTTTGGGTTAGGAATTTAAGGTTTAAAATTAGGGTTTAGGATTTAAGTTTAAGATTTAGGGTTTAGGTTTAGGGTTTAGTGAATAGGGTTTAGGTTTTAGGGTTTAAGGTTTAGAGTTTAGGCATTAGGATTTAGGGTTTAGGGTTTAGGGTGTAGGATTTATGTTTAGGGTTTAGGGTTAGGGTTTAGGGTTTAGGTTTTAGGGTTTAGGGTTTAGGGTTTTGCATTAGGGTTTAGGGTTCCAAGTTTAGTGTTTAGGGTCTAGGGTTTTGGGTTTAGGGTTTTAGGTTTAGAGTTTATGATTTTGGGTTTGGGGTTTAGGGTTTAAGTTTAAGGTTTAGTGTTTAGGGTTAGGGTTTAGGGTGTAGGGTTTAGGGTTTTGGGTTTAGGGATTTAGGGTATGGTTTAGCGGTAAGGGCTTAGGGTTAATGGTTTGGTGTTTGAAGTTCAGAGTTTAGGATTTGGGGTTAAGGGTTTAGGGTTTAGGGTTTAGATTTTGGAATTTAAGGTTTAGGCTTAAGGGTTTAGTGTTTAGTGCTAGGTTTAGGGTTTCGGATTAATGGTTTAGGGTTTAGAGTTTTGAATTTAAGGTTTAGGCTTTAAGGTTTAGTGTTGAGTGTTTAGGTTTAGGGTTTAGGATTAATGGTTTAGGGTTTAGAGTTTTGGGTGTAAGATTTAGAGTTTAGGGTTATGGTTTACGATTTAGAGTTTTAGGTTTAGACTTTAGGGTTTATTGTTTAGGTTTTATGGTTTATTGTTTAGGTTTTAGAGTTTAAGGTTAAGGGGTATATGATTTAGTGTTTAGGGTTTTGGGTTTAGCGTTTATAATTCTGGGTTTAGGGTTTAGGGCTTAGGTTTAGGGTTTAGGGTTTAGGGCTTAGGTTTAGGGTTTAGGGTTTAGGGTTAGGGTTTAGGGTTTAGGATTTAGGTTTTAGGGTTTAGGGTTTTGGGTTTAGAGGTTTAGCGTATGGTTTAGGGGTAAGGGCTTAGGGTTAAAGGTTTAGTGTTTGAAGTTCAGAGTTTGGGATTTGGGATTTGGGGTTTAAGTTTTAAGGTTTAGGGTTTATTGTTTAGGGTCTATGATTTATTGTTTACGGTTTAGAGTTTAGAATTAATGGTTTAGGGTTTAGAGTTTTGGGTGTAAGGTTTAGAGTTTAGGGTTATGGTTTACAGTTTAGAGTTTTAGGTTTAGGGTTTAGGGTTTATTGTTTAGTGTTTGAAGTTCAGAGTTTGGGATTTGGGATTTGGGGTTTAGGGTTTAAGGTTTCGAGTTTATTGTTTAGGGTTTATGATTTATTGTTTAGGGTTTAAAGTTTAGGATTTAGGGTTTAAGGTTTAGGGTTTTGGGTTTAGATTTTGGATTTGGGGTTTAGGGTTTCAGGTTTAGGTTTAGGGTTTTTGATTAATGGTTTAGGTTTAGGGTTCCAAGTTTAGCATTTAGGTTTAGGGTTTTGTGTTTAGGGTTTTGGGTTTAGGATTTAGTGTTAGGGCTTAGGGTTTAGGATTTAAGGTTCAGGGTTTAGGGTTTAGGAGTAAGGGTTTAGGATTTAGGATTTAGGGTTAAAATTTAGGGTTTAAGGTTTAGGGTTTAGGGTTTTTGGTTTATTGTTACGATTTAGGGTTTAGAGTTTAGAATTTAGGGTTTAGGGTTTAGAGTTTAGGGTTTAGGGTTTAAGGTTTAGGGTTTAGAGTTTAGGGTTTATTGTTTAAGTTTAAGATTTAGGATTTAGGTTAAGGGTTTAGTGATTAGTGTTTAGGATTTAGAGTTTATGGTTTAGATTTTAGGCATTAGGGTTTAGGGTTTAGAGTTTAGGGTTTAGGGTCTATGGTTTAAGGTTTAAGGTTTAGGGTTTAAGATTTAGGGTTTATGTATTAGGGTTTAGGGTTTGGGGTTTAGGGTTTTGGTTAAGAGTTTGGGATTTAGAATATAGTGTTTAGAGTTTAGGGTTTAGTATTTTGAGTTTAGTATTAAGGGTTTCGGGTTTAGCATTTAGGGTTTAAGGTTAGGGTTTAGGGTTTGTAGTTTGCGCTTTAGGGTTAAAGTTTAAGGTTTAGGGTTTAGGATTTAGAATTTGGATTTAGGGCTTAGTGTTTAGGGTTTAGGTTGAGGGTTTAGCATTAATGGTTTAGGATTAGGGTTTAGGGTTTAGGGTTTAGGGTTTAGGGTTTAGGGTTTAAGGTTTAGGATTTAGCCTTTAGGGTTTATGGTCTAGCATTTATAATTTCGGGTTTAGGGTTTATGGTGAAGGGGTTCAGGATTTACTGTTTAGGGTTTAGAGTTTATGGTTTATGGTCTATGGGGTAGGGTTCGTGGGTTTAGGGTTTTGAGTTTACGGTTTAGTAATTTGGGTTTAGGGTTTTGGGTTTATGTTTTAGGGTTTTGAGTTTTTGGGTTAAGAGCTTGGGATTTAGGATTTTAGGTTTAGTGTTTTGAGTTTAGGATTAAGGGTTTAGGGTTTAGGGTTTAGGGTTTAAGATTAGGATTTAGGGTTTATAATTTATGATTTAGGGTTAAAGGCTTACCGTTAGTGTTTAGGGTGTAGTGTCTAGGAATTAGGGTTTAAGGTTTAGGGTTTTGGTTTTAGAGTTTAGGGTTTTGGGTTAGGAATTTAAGGTTTAAAATTAGGGTTTAGGATTTAAGTTTAAGATTTAGGGTTTAGGTTTAGGGTTTAGTGAATAGGGTTTAGGTTTTAGGGTTTAAGGTTTAGAGTTTAGGCATTAGGGTTTAGGGTTTAGGGTTTAGGGTGTAGGATTTATGTTTAGGGTTTAGGGTTAGGGTTTAGGGTTTAGGTTTTAGGGTTTAGGGTTTAGGGTTTTGCATTAGGGTTTAGGGTTCCAAGTTTAGTGTTTAGGGTCTAGGGTTTTGGGTTTAGGGTTTTAGGTTTAGAGTTTATGATTTTGGGTTTGGGGTTTAGGGTTTAAGTTTAAGGTTTAGTGTTTAGGGTTAGGGTTTAGGGTGTAGGGTTTAGGGTTTTGGGTTTAGGGATTTAGGGTATGGTTTAGCGGTAAGGGCTTAGGGTTAATGGTTTGGTGTTTGAAGTTCAGAGTTTAGGATTTGGGGTTAAGGGTTTAGGGTTTAGGGTTTAGATTTTGGAATTTAAGGTTTAGGCTTAAGGGTTTAGTGTTTAGTGCTAGGTTTAGGGTTTCGGATTAATGGTTTAGGGTTTAGAGTTTTGAATTTAAGGTTTAGGCTTTAAGGTTTAGTGTTGAGTGTTTAGGTTTAGGGTTTAGGATTAATGGTTTAGGGTTTAGAGTTTTGGGTGTAAGATTTAGAGTTTAGGGTTATGGTTTACGATTTAGAGTTTTAGGTTTAGACTTTAGGGTTTATTGTTTAGATTTTATGGTTTATTGTTTAGGTTTTAGAGTTTAAGGTTAAGGGGTATATGATTTAGTGTTTAGGGTTTTGGGTTTAGCGTTTATAATTCTGGGTTTAGGGTTTAGGGCTTAGGTTTAGGGTTTAGGGTTTAGGGCTTAGGTTTAGGGTTTAGGGTTTAGGGTTAGGGTTTAGGGTTTAGGATTTAGGTTTTAGGGTTTAGGGTTTTGGGCTTAGAGGTTTGGCGTATGGTTTAGGGGTAAGGGCTTAGGGTTAAAGGTTTAGTGTTTGAAGTTCAGAGTTTGGGATTTGGGATTTGGGGTTTAAGTTTTAAGGTTTAGGGTTTATTGTTTAGGGTCTATGATTTATTGTTTACGGTTTAGAGTTTAGAATTTAGGGTTTTGGGTTTAGATTTTGGATTTGGGGTTTTGGGTTTAAGGTTTAGGTTTAGGGTTTATGATTAATGGTTTAGGTTTAGGGTTTAGAGTTTAGGCTTCCAAGTTTAACATTTAGGTTTTGGGTTTTGTGTCTAGGGTTTTGGGTTTTGGGTTTAGGGTTAGGTTTTAAGGTTTAGGGTTTAAGGTTCAGGGTTTAGGGTTTAGGACATAGGGTTTAGGATTTAGGTTTGAGGGTTAGAATTTATGGTTTAAGGTTTAGGGTTTAGGGTTCTTGGTTTATAGTTAGGGTTTAGGGTTTAGAGTTTAGGATTTAGGGTTTATTGTTTAGGGATTAGTGTTCAGAGTTTAGGGTTTAGGGTTTAAGGTTTAGGGTTTATGGTTTAGGGTTAGGAATTTAGGGTCTACAAATTAGGGTTTAGTGTTTAAGTTTATGATTTAGGGTTTTGGTTTAGGGTTTAGTGATTAGGGTTTAGGATTTAGGGTTTAGGGTTTAGAGTTTAGGCATTAGGGTTTAGGGTTTAGGGTTTAGAGTGTAGGATTTATGTTTAGGGTTTAGGGTTTAGGGTTTAGGGTTTAGGGTTTAGAGTATTGTGTTAGGGTTTAGAGTTTAGAGTTTAGGGTTCCAGGTTTAGGGTTTAGTGTTTCGAGTTTAGGGTTTAGGGTCTAGGGTTTAGGATTTAGAGTGTAAGGTTTAGGGTTTTGGGTTTAGAGTTTATGATTTTGGGTTTAGGGTTTACGATTTAGGTTTAGGGTTTAGTGTTTAGGGTTAGGGTTTAGGGTTTAGGGTTTAGGTTTTAGTGTTTAAGGTTTTGCGTTTAGGGGTTTATTGTATGGTTTAGGGGTAAGGGCTTTGGGTTAATGGTTTAGTGTTTGAAGTTCAGAGTTTAGGATTTGGGGTTTATTGTTTAGGGTTTAGGGTTCTTGGTTTATAGTTAGGGTTTAGGGTTTAGAGTTTAGGATTTAGGGTTTATTGTTTAGGGATTAGTGTTCAGAGTTTAGGGTTTAGGGTTTAGGGTTTAGGGTTTGGAATTTAGGGTCTACAAATTAGGGTTTAGGGTTTAGTGTTTAGTGTTTAGGGTTAGGATTTAGGGTTTAGGTTTTAGTGTTTAGGGTTAGGATTTAGGGTTTAGGTTTTAGGCATTAGGGTTTAGGGTTTAGGGTTTAGAGTGTAGGATTTATGTTTAGGGTTTAGGGTTTAGGTTTTATGTTTAGGGTTTAGGGTTTAGGTTTTAGGGTTTTGGGTTTAGAGTTTATAATTTTGGGTTTAGGGTTTAGGGCTTAGGTTTAGGGTTTAGGGTTTAGGGTTAGGGTTTAGGGTTTAGGTTTTAGGTTTTAGGGTTTAGGGTTTTGGGTTTAGAGGTTTAGGGTATGGTTTAGGGGTAAGGGCTTAGGGTTAAAGGTTTAGTGTTTGAAGTTCAGAGTTTGGGATTTGGGATTTGGGGTTTAGGGTTTAAGGTTTAGGGTTTATTGTTTAGGGATTAGTGTTCAGAGTTTAGGGTTTAGGGTTTAAGGTTTAGGGATTAGGGTTTAGGGTTAGGAATTTAGGGTCTACAAATTAGGGTTTAGGGTTTAAGTTTATGATTTAGGGTTTTGGTTTAGGGTTTAGTGATTAGGGTTTAGGTTTTAGGGTTTAGGGTTTAGGGTTTAGGCATTAGGGTTTAGGGTTTAGGGTTTAGAGTGTAGGATTTATGTTTAGGGTTTAGGGTTTAGGTTTTAGGGTTTAGGGTTTAGAGTATTGTGTTAGGGTTTAGAGTTTAGAGTTTAGGGTTCCAGGTTTAGGGTTTAGTGTTTCGAGTTTAGGGTTTAGGGTCTAGGGTTTAGGATTTAGAGTGTAAGGTTTAGGGTTTTGGGTTTAGAGTTTATGATTTTGGGTTTAGGGTTTACGATTTAGGTTTAGGGTTTAGTGTTTAGGGTTAGGGTTTAGGGTTTAGGGTTTAGGTTTTAGTGTTTAAGGTTTTGCGTTTAGGGGTTTATTGTATGGTTTAGGGGTAAGGGCTTTGGGTTAATGGTTTAGTGTTTGAAGTTCAGAGTTTAGGATTTGGAGTTTAGGGTTTAGAGTTTGGAATTTAGGGTTTTGGCTTAAGGGTTTACTGTTTAGTATTAGGTTTAGGGTTTAGGACTAATGGTTTAGGGTTTAGAGTTTTGAATTTAGGGTTTAGGCTTTAAGGTTTAGTGTTGAGTGTTTAGGTTTAGGGTTTAGGATTAATGGTTTAGGGTTTAGAGTTTTGGGTGTAAGGGTTAGAGTTTAGGGTTTATGTTTAGGGTTATGGTTTAGGGTTTAGAGTTTAAGGTTTAGGTTTTAGGGTTTATTATTTAGGGTTTATGGTTTACTGTTTAGGGTTTAGTGTTTAAGGTTAAGGGGTATATAATTTAGGGTTTAGGGTTTATAGTTGATGGTTTTGGGTCTACGGTTTATGGTTTAAGGTTTAGGGCTTAAGATTTAGGGTTTATGTATTAGGCTTTAGGGTTTGGGGTTTAGAGTTTAGGTTAAGAGTTTGGGATTTAGAATATAGGGTTTAGGGTTTAGGGTTTAGTATTTAGAGTTTAGGGTTTAGGGTCTATGCTTTAGGGTTTAAAGTTTAGGGATTAAGATTTAGGGTTTATGTATTACGGTTTAGGGTTTGCAGTTTAGTGTTTAGGTTAAATGTTTGGGATTTAGAATACAGGTTTTAGGGCTTAGGGTTTAGTGTTTTGAGTTTAGGATTAAGGGTTTAGGGTTTAGGGTTTATGGTTTAAGGTTAGGGTTTAGGGTTTGTAGTTTATGCTTTGGGGTTAAAGTTTAAGGTTTAGGGTTTAGGGTTTAGAATTTGGATTTAGGGTTTAGTGTTTAGGGTTTAGGTTTAGGGTTTAGGATTAATCGTTTAGGGTTAGGGTTTAGGGTTCAGGGTTTAGGGTTTAGAGTTTAGGATTTAGGGTTTATTGTTTAGGGATTAGTGTTCATAGTTTAGTGTTTAGGGTTTAAGGTTTAGGGTTTAGGGTTTAGGGTTAGGAATTTAGGGTCTACAAATTAGGGTTTAGGGTTTAAGTTTATCATTTAGGGTTTTGGTTTAGGGTTTAGTGATTAGGGTTTAGGTTTTAGGGTTTAGGGTTTAGAGTTTAGGCATTAGGGTTTAGGGTTTAGGGTTTAGAGTGTAGGATTTATGATTAGGTTTTAGGGTTTAGGTTTTAGGATTTAGGGTTTAGAGTATTGTGTTAGGGTTTAGAGTTTAGGGTTTAGGGTCTAGGGTTTAGGATTTAGGGTGTAAGGTTTAACGGTTTTGGGTTTAGAGTTTATGATTTTGGGTTTAGGGTTTACGATTTAGGTTTAGGGTTTAGTGTTTATGGTTAGGGTTTAGGGTTTAGGGTTTAGGGTTTAGGTTTTAGTGTTTAAGATTTTGCGTTTAGGGGTTTATTGTATGGTTTAGGGGTAAGGGCTTTGGGTTAATGGTTTAGTGTTTGAAGTTCAGAGTTTAGGATTTGGAGTTTAGGGTTTAGAGTTTGGAATTTAGGGTTTAGGCTTAAGGGTTTACTGTTTAGTATTAGGTTTAGGGTTTAGGATTAATGGTTTAGGGTTTAGAGTTTTGAATTTAGGGTTTAGGCTTTAAGGTTTAGTGTTGAGTGTTTAGGTTTAGGGTTTAGGATTAATGGTTTAGGGTTTAGAGTTTTGGGTGTTAGGTTTAGAGTTTAGGGTTTATGTTTAGGGTTATGGTTTAGGGTTTAGAGTTTAAGGTTTAGGTTTTAGGGTTTATTATTTAGGGTTTATGGTTTACTGTTTAGGGTTTAGTGTTTAAGGTTAAGGGGTATATAATTTAGGGTTTAGGGTTTATAGTTGAGTGTTTTGGGTCTACAATTTATGGTTTAAGGTTTAGGGCTTAAGATTTAGGGTTTATGTATTAGGCTTTAGGCTTTGGTGTTTAGGGTTTAGGTTAAGAGTTTGGGATTTAGAATATAGGGTTTAGGGTTTAGGGTTTAGTGTTTAGAGTTTAGGGTTTAGGGTCTATGCTTTAGGGTTTAAGGTTTAGGGATTAAGATTTAGGGTTTATGTATTAGGGTTTAGGGTTTGCCGTTTAGTGTTTAGGTTAAATGTTTGGGATTTAGAATATAGGTTTTAGGGCTTAGGGTGTAGTGTTTTGAGTTTAGGATTAAGGGTTTAGGGTTTATGGTTAAGGGGTTTATGATTTACTATTTAGGGTTTACAGTTTAGGGTTTATGGTCTATGGGGTAGGGTTCGTGGGTTTAGGGTTTTGAGTTTAAGATTTAAAAATTAAGGTTTATGGCTTTGAATTTAGGTTTTAGGGTATTGGGTTTTAGGGTTATGAGTTTGGGATTTAGAATTTAGGATTTAGGGTTTAGTGTTTTGAGTTTAGGGTTTAGGGTTTAGGATTTTGGGCTTAGGGTTTAGTGTTTAAGATTAGGATTTAGGGATTATAATTTACGATTTAGGGTTAAAGGCTAACAGTTAGTGTTTAGGGTTTAGAGTTTAGGATATAGGGTTTAAGGTTTAGGGTTTTGGGTTTAGGGTTTATGGTTAAGGGGTTTATGATTTACTATTTAGGGTTTACAGTTTAGGGTTTATGGTCTATGGGGTAGGGTTCGTGGGTTTAGGGTTTTGAGTTTAAGATTTAAAAATTAAGGTTTATGGCTTTGAATTTAGGTTTTAGGGTATTGGGTTTTAGGGTTATGAGTTTGGGATTTAGAATTTAGGGTTTAGGGTTTAGTGTTTTGAGTTTAGGGTTTAGGGTTTAGGATTTTGGGCTTAGGGTTTAGTGTTTAAGATTAGGATTTAGGGATTATAATTTACGATTTAGGGTTAAAGGCTAACAGTTAGTGTTTAGGGTTTAGAGTTTAGGATATAGGGTTTAAGGTTTAGGGTTTTGGGTTTAGATTCTGGATTTGGGATTTAGCGTTTAAGGTTTAGGTTTAGGGTTTATGATTAATGGTTTAGGTTTAGGGTTTAGGGTTTAGGGTTCCAAGTTTAGCATTTAGGTTTAGGGTTTGTGTGTAGGGTTTTGGGTTTAGGGTTTAGGGTTAGGGTGTAGAGTTTAGGATTTAAGGTTCAGGGTTTTGGGTTTAGGACATAAGGTTTAGGATTTAGGTTTTAGGGTTAGAATTTAGGGTTTAGGGTTTAAGGTTTAAGGTTTAGGGTTTTTGGTTTATAGTTAGGGTTTAGGGTTTAGAGTTTAGGGTTTAGGGTTTTTGGTTTATAGTTAGGGTTTAGGGTTTAGAGTTTAGGGTTTAGGGTTTAGGGTTTTGGGTTTAGAGTTTATGATTTTGGGTTTAGGGTTTAGGGTTTAGGTTTAGGATTTAGTGTTTAGGGTTAGGGTTTAGGGTTTAGGGTTTGGGTTTTAGGGTTTATGGTTTTGGGTTTAGGGTTTTAGGGTATGGTTTAGGGGTAAGGGCTTTGGGTTAATGCTTTACTGTTTGAAGTTCAGAGTTTAGGATTTGGAGTTTAGGGTTTAGGGTTTGGAATTTAGAGTTTAGGCTTAAGGGTTTAGTTTTTAGTGTTAGGTTTAGGGTTTAAGATTAATAGTTTAAGGTTTAGAGTTTTGAATTTAAGGTTTAGGCTTTAAGTTTTAGTGTTGAATGTTTAGGTTTAGGGTTTAGGATTAGTGGTTTAGAGTTTAGAGCTTTGGGTGTAAGGTTTAGAGTTTAGGGTTTAGGTTTAGGGTTTAGGGTTTAGGGTTTTGCATTAGGGTTTAGGGTTCCATGTTTAGTGTTTTGGGTCTAGGGTTTTGGGTTTAGGGTTTTAGGTTTAGAGTTTATGATTTTGGGTTTGGGGTTTAGGGTTTAGGTTTAAGGTTTAGTGTTTAGGGTTTAGGTTTTAGGGTGTAGGGTTTAGGGTTTTGGGTTTAGGTATTTAGGGTATGGTTTAGGGGTAAGGGCTTAGGGTTAATGGTTTAGTGTTTGAAGTTCAGAGTTTAGGATTTGGGGTTAAGGGTTTAGGGTTTAGGGTTTAGGGTTTGGGTTTTAGGGTTTAGGGTTTTGGGTTTAGGGTTTTAGGGTATGGTTTAGGGGTAAGGGCTTTGGGTTAATGGTTTACTGTTTGATGTTCAGAGTTTAGGATTTGGAATTTAGGGTTTAGGGTTTGGAATTTAGGGTTTAGGCTTAAGGGTTTAGTGTTTAGTGTTAGGTTTAGGGTTTAGGATTAATAGTTTAGTGTTTAGAGTTTTGAATTTAAGGTTTAGGCTTTAAGGTTTAGTGTTGAATGTTTAGGTTTAAGGTTTAGGATTAATGGTTTAGGGTGTAGAGTTTTGGGTGTAAGGTTTAGAGTTTAGGGTTTAGGTTTAGGGTTACGGTTTAGGGTTTAGAGTTTAGGGTTTTGGGTTTAGATTCTGGATTTGGGGTTTAGAGTTTTAGGTTTAGGTTTAGGGTTTATGATTAATGGTCTAGGTTTAGGGTTCCAAGTTTAGCATTTAGGTTAAGGGTTTTGTGTCTAGGGTTTTGGGTTTAGGGTTTAGGGTTAGGGTTTAGGGTTTAGGGTTTAGGGTTCAGGGTTTAGGGTTTAGGACATAGGGTTTAGGATTTAGGATTTAGGGTTAGAATTTAGGCTTTAAGGTTTAGGGTTTAGGGTTTTTGGTTTATAGTTAGGGTTTAGGGTTTATAGTTTAGGATTTAGGGTTTAGGGATTTGGGTTTAGGGATTTAGGGTATGGTTTTGGGGTAAGGCCTTAGGGTTAATGGTTTAGTGTTTGAAGTTCAGAGTTTAGGATTACGGGTTTAGGGTTTAGGGTTTAGGGTTTAGATTATGGAATTTAGGGTTTAGGCTTAAGGGTTTAGTGTTTAGTGTTAGGTTTAGGGTTTCGGATTAATGGTTTAGGGTTTAGAGTTTTGAATTTAGGGTTTAGGCTTTAAGGTTTAGTGTTGAGTGTTTAGGTTTAGGGTTTAGGATTAATGGTTTAGCGTTTAGAGTTTTGGGTGTAAGGTTTAGAGTTTAGGGTTATGGTTTACGGTTTAGAGTTTTAGGTTTAGGGTTTAGGGTTTATGGTTTAGGATTTTGGGCTTAGGGATTTAGGGTATGGTTTAGGGGTAAGGGCTTAGGGTTAATGGTTTAGTGTTTGAAGTTCAGAGTTTAGGATTTGGGGTTTAGGGTTTAGGGTTTAGGGTTTATATTATGGAATTTGGGGTTTAGGCTTAAGGGTTTAGTGTTTAGGGTTTAGGATTTAGCCTTTAGGGTTTATGGTCTAGCATTTATAATTTCGATTTTAGGGTTTATGGTGAAGGGGTTTAGGATTTACTGTTTAGGGTTTAGAGTTTTGGGTTTATGGTCTATTGAGTTGGTTTCATGGGTTTAGTGTTTTGAGTTTTCGGTTTAGTAATTTGGGTTTAGGGTTTTTGGTTTATGTTTTAGGGTTTTGGGTTTTTGGGTTAAGAGTTTGGGATTTAGGGTTTAGGGTTTAGTGTTTTGAGTTTAGGATTAAGGGTTTAGGGTTTAGGGTTTAGGGTTTATAATTTACGATTTAGGGTTAAAGGATTACAGTTAGTGTTTAGCGTGTAGAGTCTAGGATTTAGGGTTTAAGGTTTAGGGTTTTGGTTTTAGAGTTTAGGGTTTTGGGTTAGGAAGTTAGGGTTTAAAAATTAGGGTTTAGGATTTAAGTTTAAGATTTAGGTTTTAGGTTTAGGGTTTAGTGATTAGGGTTTAGGTTTTAGGGTTTAAGGTTTATAGTTTAGGCATTAGGGTTTAGGGTTTAGGGTTTAGGGTGTAGGATTTATGTTTAGGGTTTAGGGTTAGGGTTTAGGGTTTAGGTTTTAGGGTTTAGGGTTTAGGGTTTTGCATTAGGGTTTAGGGTTCCAAGTTTAGTGTTTGGTGTGTAGGGTTTAGGGTCTAGGGTTTTGGGTTTAGGGTTTAGGGTTTAGGGTTTTAGGTTTAGAGTTTATGATTTTGGGTTTGGGGTTTAGGGTTTAGGTTTAAGGTTTAGTGTTTAGGCTTAAGGGTTTAGTATTTAGTGTTAGGTTTAGGGTTTCAGATTAATGGTTTAGGGTTTAGAGTTTTGAATTTAGGGTTTAGGCTTTAAGGTTTGGTGTTGAGTGTTTAGATTTAGGGTTTAGGATTAATGGTTTAGGGTTTAGAGTTTTGGGTGTAAGGTTTAGAGTTTAGGGTTATGGTTTACAGTTTAGATTTTTAGGTTTAGGGTTTAGGGTTTATTGCTTAGTGTTTGAAGTTCAGAGTTTGGGATTTGGGATTTGGGGTTTAGGGTTTATTGTTTAGGGTTTATGATTTATTGTTTTGGGTTTAGAGTTTAGGATTTAGGGTTTAAGGTTTAGGGTTTTGGGTTTAGATTTTGGATTTGGGGTTTAGGGTTTCAGGTTTAGGTTTAGGGTTTTTGATTAATGGTTTAGGTTTAGGGTTCCAAGTTTAGCATTTAGGTTTAGGGTTTTGTGTCTAGGGTTTTGGGTTTAGGATTTAGTGTTAGGGTTTAGGGTTTAGGATTTAAGGTTCAGGGTTTAGGGTTTAGGATTTAGGATTTAGGGTTAGAATTTAGGGTTTAAGGTTTAGGGTTTAGGGTTTTTGGTTTATAGTTACGATTTAGGGTTTAGAGTTTAGGATTTAGGGTTTAGGGTTTAGAGTTTAGGGTTTAGGGTTTAAGGTTTAGGGTTTAGAGTTTAGGGTTTATTGTTTAAGTTTAAGATTTAGGATTTAGGTTAAGGGTTTAGTGATTAGTGTTTAGGATTTAGAGTTTATGGTTTAGATTTTAGGCATTAGGGTTTAGGGTTTAGAGTTTAGGGTTTAGGGTCTATGGTTTAAGGTTTAAGGTTTAGGGTTTAAGATTTAGGGTTTATGTATTAGGTTTTAGGGTTTGGGGTTTAGGGTTTTGGTTAAGAGTTTGGGATTTAGAATATAGTGTTTAGAGTTTAGGGTTTAGTATTTTGAGTTTAGGATTAAGGGTTTCGGGTTTAGCATTTAGGGTTTAAGGTTAGGGTTTAGGGTTTGTAGTTTACGCTTTAGGGTTAAAGTTTAAGGTTTAGGGTTTAGGATTTAGAATTTGGATTTAGGGCTTAGTGTTTAGGGTTTAGGTTGAGGGTTTAGCATTAATGGTTTAGGATTAGGGTTTAGGGTTTAGGGTTTAGGGTTTAGGGTTTAGGGTTTAGGGTTTAGGGTTTAGGGTTTAAGGTTTAGGATTTAGCCTTTAGGGTTTATGGTCTAGCATTTATAATTTTGGGTTTAGGGTTTATGGTGAAGGGGTTCAGGATTTATTGTTTAGGGTTTAGAGTCTATGGAGTAGGGTTCGTGGGTTTAGTGTTTTGAGTTTTTGGTTTAGTAATTTGGGTTTAGGGTTTTGGGTTTATGTTTTAGTGTTTTGGGTTTTTGGATTAAGAGTTTAGGATTTAGGGTTTTGGGTTTAGTGTTTTGAGTTTAGGATTAAGGGTTTAGGGTTTAGGGTTTAGGGTTTATAATTTACGATTTAGGGTTAAAGGCTTACAATTAGTGTTTAGGGTGTAGAGTCCAGGATTTAGGGTTTAAGGTTTAGGGTTTTGGTTTTAGAGTTTAGGATTTTGGGTTAGGAATTTAAGGTTTAAAATTAGGGTTTAGGATTTAAGTTTAAGATTTAGTGTTTAGGTTTAGGGTTTAGTGATTAGGGTTTAGGTTTTAGGGTTTAAGGTTTAGAGTTTAGGCATTAGGGTTTAGGGTTTAGGGTTTAGGGTGTAGGATTTATGTTTAGGGTTTAGGGTTAGGGTTTAGGGTTTAGGTTTTAGGGTTTAGGGTTTAGGGTTTTGCATTAAGGTTTAGGGTTCCAAGTTTAGTGTTTAGTGTGTAGGGTTTAGGGTCTAGGGTTTTGGGTTTAGGGTTTTAGGTTTAGAGTTAATGATTTTGGGTTTGGGGTTTAGGGTTTAGGTTTAACGTTTAGTGTTTAGGGTTAGGGTTTAGGGTTTAGGTTTTAGGGTGTGGGGTTTAGGGTTTTAGGTTTAGGGATTTAGGGTATGGTTTAGGGGTAAGGGCTTAGGGTTAATGGTTTAGTGTTTGAAGTTCAGAGTTTAGGATTTGGGGTTTAGGGTTTAGGGTTTCGGGTTTAGATTATGGAATTTAGGGTTTAGGTTTAAGGGTTTAGTGTTTAGTGTTAGGTTTAGGGTTTCGGATTAATGGTTTAGTGTTTAGGCTTTAAGGTTTAGCGTTGAGTATTTAGGTTTAGGGTTTAGGATTAATGGTTTAGGATTTAGAGTTTTGGGTGTAGGATTTATTTTTAGGGTTTAGTGTTAGGGTTTAGGGTTTAGTATTTTGTGTTTAGGGTTTAGGTTTTAGGGTTTAGGGTTTAGGGTTCCAAGTTTAGTGTTTAGCGTCTAGGGTTTTGGGTTTAGGGTTTTAGGTTTAGAGTTTATGATTTTGGGTTTGGGGTTTAGGGTTTAAGTTTAAGGTTTAGTGTTTAGGGTTAGGGTTTAGGGTGTAGGGTTTAGGGTTTTGGGTTTAGGGATTTAGGGTATGGTTTAGCGGTAAGGGCTTAGGGTTAATGGTTTGGTGTTTGAAGTTCAGAGTTTAGGATTTGGGGTTAAGGGTTTAGGGTTTAGGGTTTAGATTTTGGAATTTAAGGTTTAGGCTTAAGGGTTTAGTGTTTAGTGCTAGGTTTAGGGTTTTGGATTAATGGTTTAGGGTTTAGAGTTTTGAATTTAAGGTTTAGGCTTTAAGGTTTAGTGTTGAGTGTTTAGGTTTAGGGTTTAGGATTAATGGTTTAGGGTTTAGAGTTTTGGGTGTAAGATTTAGAGTTTAGGGTTATGGTTTACGATTTAGAGTTTTAGGTTTAGACTTTAGGGTTTATTGTTTAGGTTTTATGGTTTATTGTTTAGGTTTTAGAGTTTAAGGTTAAGGGGTATATGATTTAGTGTTTAGGGTTTTGGGTTTAGAGTTTATAATTTTGGGTTTAGGGTTTAGGGCTTAGGTTTAGGGTTTAGGGTTTAGGGCTTAGGTTTAGGGTTTAGGGTTTAGGGTTAGGGTTTAGGGTTTAGGTTTTAGGTTTTAGGGTTTAGGGTTTTGGGTTTAGAGGTTTAGGGTATGGTTTAGGGGTAAGGGCTTAGGGTTAAAGGTTTAGTGTTTGAAGTTCAGAGTTTGGGATTTGGGATTTGGGGTTTAAGTTTTAAGGTTTAGGGTTTATTGTTTAGGGTCTATGATTTATTGTTTACGGTTTAGAGTTTAGAATTTAGGGTTTTGGGTTTAGATTTTGGATTTGGGGTTTAGGGTTTAAGGTTTAGGTTTAGGGTTTATGATTAATGGTTTAGGTTTAGGGTTTAGAGTTTAGGCTTCCAAGTTTAACATTTAGGTTTTGGGTTTTGTGTCTAGGGTTTTGGGTTTTGGGTTTAGGGTTAGGTTTTAAGGTTTAGGGTTTAAGGTTCAGGGTTTAGGGTTTAGGACATAGGGTTTAGGATTTAGGTTTGAGGGTTAGAATTTATGGTTTAAGGTTTAGGGTTTAGGGTTCTTGGTTTATAGTTAGGGTTTAGGGTTTAGAGTTTAGGATTTAGGGTTTATTGTTTAGGGATTAGTGTTAAGAGTTTAGGATTTAGGATTTAAGGTTTAGGGTTTATGGTTTAGGGTTAGGAATTTAGGGTCTACAAATTAGGGTTTAGTGTTTAAGTTTATGATTTAGGGTTTTGGTTTAGGGTTTAGTGATTAGGGTTTAGGTTTTAGGGTTTAGGGTTTAGAGTTTAGGCATTAGGGTTTAGGGTTTAGGGTTTAGAGTGTAGTATTTATGTTTAGGGTTTAGGGTTTAGAGTATTGTGTTAGGGTTTAGAGTTTAGAGCTTAGGGTTCCAGGTTTAGGGTTTAGTGTTTCGAGTTTAGGGTTTAGGGTCTAGGGTTTAGGATTTAGAGTGTAAGGTTTAGGGTTTTGGGTTTAGAGTTTATGATTTTGGGTTTAGGGATTTAGGTTTAGGGTTTAGTGTTTAGGGTTAGGGTTTAGGGTTTAGGGTTTAGGTTTTAGTGTTTAAGGTTTTGCGTTTAGGGGTTTATTATATGGTTTAGGGGTAAGGGCTTTGGGTTAATGGTTTAGTGTTTGAAGTTCAGAGTTTAGGATTTGGGGTTTAGGGTTTAGGGTTTAGGGTTTATATTATGGAATTTGGGGTTTAGGCTTAAGGGTTTAGTGTTTAGTGTTAGGTTTAGTGTTTCGAATTAATGGTTTAGGGTTTAGGCTTTAAGGTTTAGTGTAGAGTGTTTAGGTTTAGGGTTTAGTATTAATGATTTAGGGTTTAGAGTTTTGGGTATAAGGTTTAGAGTTTAGGGTTATGGTTTACGATTTAGAGTTTTAGGTTTAGCGTTTAGGGTTTATTGTTTAGGGTTTATGGTTTATTGTTTAGGTTTTAGAGTTTAAGGTTAAGGGGTATATGATTTAGTGTTTAGGGTTTTGGGTTTAGAGTTTATAATTTTGGGTTTAGGGTTTAGGGCTTAGGTTTAGGGTTTAGGGTTTAGGGCTTAGGTTTAGGGTTTAGGGTTTAGGGTTAGGGTTTAGGGTTTAGGTTTTAGGTTTTAGGGTTTAGGGTTTTGGGTTTAGAGGTTTAGGGTATGGTTTAGGGGTAAGGGCTTAGGGTTAAAGGTTTAGTGTTTGAAGTTCAGAGTTTGGGATTTGGGATTTGGGGTTTAAGTTTTAAGGTTTAGGGTTTATTGTTTAGGGTCTATGATTTATTGTTTACGGTTTAGAGTTTAGAATTTAGGGTTTTGGGTTTAGATTTTGGATTTGGGGTTTAGGGTTTAAGGTTTAGGTTTAGGGTTTATGATTAATGGTTTAGGTTTAGGGTTTAGAGTTTAGGCTTCCAAGTTTAACATTTAGGTTTTGGGTTTTGTGTGTAGGGTTTTGGGTTTTGGGTTTAGGGTTAGGTTTTATGGTTTAGGGTTTAAGGTTCAGGGTTTAGGGTTTAGGACATAGGGTTTAGGATTTAGGTTTGAGGGTTAGAATTTATGGTTTAAGGTTTAGGGTTTAGGGTTCTTGGTTTATAGTTAGGGTTTAGGGTTTAGAGTTTAGGATTTAGGGTTTATTGTTTAGGGATTAGTGTTCAGAGTTTAGGGTTTAGGGTTTAAGGTTTAGGGTTTATGGTTTAGGGTTAGGAATTTAGGGTCTACAAATTAGGGTTTAGTGTTTAAGTTTATGATTTAGGGTTTAGGGTTTAGAGTTTAGGATTTAGGGTTTATTGTTTAGGGATTAGTGTTCAGAGTTTAGGGTTTAGGGTTTAAGGTTTAGGGTTGAGGGTTTAGAGTGTAGGATTTATGTTTAGGGTTTACGGTTTAGGTTTTAGGGTTTAGGGTTTAGAGTATTGTGTTAGGGTTTAGAGTTTAGAGTTTAGGGTTCCAGGTTTAGGGTTTAGTGTTTCGAGTTTAGGGTTTAGGGTCTAGGGTTTAGGATTTAGAGTGTAAGGTTTAGGGTTTTGGGTTTAGAGTTTATGATTTTGGGTTTAGGGTTTACGATTTAGGTTTAGGGTTTAGTGTTTAGGGTTAGGGTTTAGGGTTTAGGGTTTAGGTTTTAGTGTTTAAGGTTTTGCGTTTAGGGGTTTATTATATGTTTAGGGGTAAGGGCTTTGGGTTAATGGTTTAGTGTTTGAAGTTCAGAGTTTAGGATTTGGGGTTTAGGGTTTAGGGTTTAGGGTTTATATTATGGAATTTGGGGTTTAGGCTGTAGGGTTTAGTGTTTAGTGTTAGGTTTAGGGTTTTAAATTAATGGTTTAGGGTTTAGGCTTTAAGGTTTAGTGTAGAGTGTTTAGGTTTAGGGTTTAGGATTAATGATTTAGGGTTTAGAGTTTTGGGTATAAGGTTTAGAGTTTAGGGTTATGGTTTACGATTTAGAGTTTTAGGTTTAGGGTTTAGGGTTTATTGTTTAGGGTTTATGGTTTATTGTTTAGGTTTTAGAGTTTAAGGTCAGGGGGTATATGATTTAGTGTTTAGGGTTTTGGGTTTAGAGTTTATAATTTTGGGTTTAGGGTTTAGGGCTTAGGTTTAGTGTTTAGTGTTTAGGGTTAGGGTTTAGGGTTTAGGTTTCAGGGTTTTGGGTTTAGAGGTTTAGGGTATGGTTTAGGGGTAAGGGCTTAGGGTTAAAGGTTTAGTGTTTGAAGTTCAGAGTTTGGGATTTGGGATTTGGGGTTTAGGGTTTAAGGTTTAGGGTTTATTGTTTAGGGTTTATGATTTATTGTTTAGGGTTTAGAGTTTAGAATTTAGGGTTTAAGGTTTAGGGTTTTGGGTTTAGATTTTGGATTTGGGGTTTAGGGTTTAAGGTTTAGGTTTAGGGTTTATGTTTAATGGTTTAGGTTTAGGGTTTAGAGTTTAGGGTTCCAAGTTTAGCATTTAGGTTTAGGGTTTTGTGTCTAGGGTTTTGGGTTTTGGGTTTAGGGTTAGGGTTTAAGGTTTAGGGTTTAAGGTTCAGGGTTTAGGGTTTAGGACATAGGGTTTAGGATTTAGGTTTGACGGTTAGAATTTAGGGTTTAAGGTTTAGGGTTTAGGGTTCTTGGTTTATAGTTAGGGTTTAGGGTTTAGAGTTTAGGATTTAGGGTTTAGTGTTTAAGGTTAAGGGGTATATAATTTAGGGTTTAGGGTTTAGAGTTTAGGGTTTTGGGTCTATGGTTTATGGTTTAATGTTTAGGGCTTAAGATTTTGGGTTTATGTATTAGGTTTTATGGTCTGGGGTTGAGGGTTTAGGTTAAGAGTTTGGGATTTAGAATATAGGGTTTAGGGTTTAGGGTTTAGTGTTTAGAGTTTAGGGTTTAGGGTCTATGGTTTAGGGTTTAAGGTTTATGTATTAGGGTTCAGGGTTTGCAGTTTAGTGTTTAGGTTAAATGTTTGGGATTTAGAATATAGGTTTTAGGGCTTAGGGTTTAGTGTTTTGAGTTTAGGATTAAGGGTTTAGGGTTTAGGGTTTATGGTTTAAGGTTAGGGTTTAGGGTTTGTAGTTTACACTTTGGGGTCAAAGTTTAAGGTTTAGTGTTTAGGGTTTAGAATTTGGATTTAGGCTTTAGTGTTTAGGGTTTAGGTTTAGGGTTTAGGATTAATCATTTAGGGTTAGGGTTTAGGGTTTAGGGTTTAGGGTTTAGGGCTTAGGGTTTAAGGTTTAGGGTTTAAGGTATAGAGTTTAGGATTTAGGGTTTAGGGTTTATGTTTTAGCGTTTATAATTTTGGGTTTAAGGTGTATGGTTAAGGGGTTTATGATTTACTGTTTAGGGTTTAGAGTTTAGGGTTTATGGTCTATGGGGTAGGGTTCGTGGGTTTAGGGTTTTGATTTTAAGATTTAGAAATTAAGGTTTATGGTTTTGAATTTAGGTTTTAGGGTATTGGGTTTTAGGGTTATGAGTTTGGGATTTAGAATTTAGGGTTTAGGGTTTAGTGTTTTGAGTTTAGGGTTTAGGGTTTAGGATTTTGGGCTTAGGGTTTAGTGTTTAAGATTAGGGTTTAGGGATTATAATTTACGATTTAGGGTTAAAGGCTAACAATTAGTGTTTAGGGTTTAGAGTTTAGGATATAGGGTTTAAGGTTTAGGGTTTTGAGTTTAGATTCTGGATTTGGGATTTAGCGTTTAAGGTTTAGGTTTAGGGTTTATGATTAATGGTTTAGGTTTAGGGTTTAGGAATTAGGGTTCCAAGTTTAGCATTTAGGTTTAGGGTTTTATGTCTAGGGTTTTGGGTTTAGGGTTTATGATTTTGGGCTTAAGGTTTAGGATTTAAGGTTCAGGGTTTTGGGTTTATGACATAAGGTTTAGGATTTTGGTTTTCGGGTTAGAATTTAGGGTTTAGGGTTTAAGGCTTAAGGTTTAGGGTTTTTGGTTTATAGTTAGGGTTTAGGGTTTAGAGTTTAGGATTTAGGGTTTAGGGTTTAGAGTTTAGGGTTTTGGGTTTAGGGTTTATGATTTTGGGTTTAGGGTTTAGTGTTGAGGGTTAGGGTTTAGGGTTTAGGGTTTGGGTTTTAGGGTTTAGGGTTTTGGGTTTAGGGATTTAGGGTGTGGTGTAGGGGCAAGGGATTTGGGTTAATGGTTTATTGTTTGAAGTTCAGAGTTTAGGATTTTGAGTTTAGGGTTTAGGGTTTGGAATTTAGGGTTTAGGCTTAAGGGTTTAGTGTTTAGTGTTAGGTTTAGGGTTTAGGATTAATAGTTTAGGGCTTAGAGTTTTGAATTTAAGGTTTAGGCTTTAAGGTTTAGTGTGGAATGTTTAGGTTTAGGGTTTGGGATTAATGGTTTAGGGTTTAGAGTTTTGGGTGTAAGGTTTAGAGTTTAGGGTTTAGGTTTAGGGTTATGGTTTAGGTTTAGAGTTTAAGGTTTAGGTTTTATTGTTTAGGGTCTATGATTTATATTTTAGGGTTTAAAGTTTAGGATTTAGGGTTTAAGGTTTAGGGTTTTGGGTTTAGATTCTGGATTTGGGGTTTAGAGTTTCAGGTTTAGGTTTAGGAGTAAGGGTTTAGGATTTAGGATTTAGGGTTAGAATTTAGGGTTTAGGGTTTTGGGTTTAGATTCTGGATTTGGGGTTTAGAGTTTCAGGTTTAGGTTTAGGGTTTATGATTAATGGTTTAGGTTTAGGGTTCCAAGTTTAGCATTTAGGTTTATGGTTTTGTGTCTAGTGTTTTGGGTTTAGGATTTAGGGTTAGGGTTTAGGGCTTAGGATTTAAGGTTCAGGGTTTAGGGTTTAGGACATAGGGTTTAGGATTTACGATTTAGGGTTAGAATTTAGGGTTTAAGGTATAGGGTTTAGGGTTTTTGGTTTACAATTATGGTTTAGGGTTTAGAGTTTAGGATTTAGGGTTTAATGTTTAGGGTTTAGAGTTTAGGGTTTATTGTTTAAGTTTAAGATTTAGGGTTTAGGTTTAGGGTTTAGTGATTAGTGTTTAGGTTTTAGAGTTTATGGTTTAGATTTTAGGCATTAGGGTTTAGGGTTTAGAGTTTAGGGTTTAGGGTCTATGGTTTAAGGTTTAAGGTATAGGGTTTAAGATTTAGGGTTTATGTATTAGGTTTTAGGGTTTGGGGTTTAGGGTTTAGGTTAAGAGTTTGGGATTTAGAATATAGGGTTTAGAGTTTATGGTTTAGTATTTTGAGTTTAGGATTAAGGGTTTAGGGTTTAGCGTTTAGGGATTAAGCTTAGGGTTTAGGGTTTGTAGTTTACGCTTTAGGGTTAAAGTTTAATGTTTAGGGTTTAGGATTTAGAATTTGGATTTAGGGCTTAGTGTTTAGGGTTTAGGTTGAGGGTTTAGAATTAATGGTTTAGGATTAGGGTTTAGGGTTTAGTGTTTAGGGTTTAGGGTTTAGTGTTTAGGGTTTAGGGTTTAGGGTTTAAGGTTTAGGATTTAGCGTTTAGGGTTTATGGTCTAGCATTTATAATTTCGATTTTAGGGTTTATGGTGAAGGGGTTTAGGATTTACTGTTTAGGGTTTAGAGTTTTGGGTTTATGGTCTATTGAGTAGGGTTCATGGGTTTAGTGTTTTGAGTTTTCGGTTTAGTAATTTGGGTTTAGGGTTTTTGGTTTATGTTTTAGGGTTTTGGGTTTTTGGGTTAAGAGTTTGGGATTTAGGGTTTAGGGTTTAGTGTTTTGAGTTTAGGATTAAGGGTTTAGGGTTTATGGTTTAGGGTTTATAATTTACGATTTAGGGTTAAAGGATTACAGTTAGTGTTTAGCGTGTAGAGTCTAGGATTTAGGGTTTAAGGTTTAGGGTTTTGGTTTTAGAGTTTAGGGTTTTGGGTTAGGAAGTTAGGGTTTAAAAATTAGGGTTTAGGATTTAAGTTTAAGATTTAGGTTTTAGGTTTAGGGTTTAGTGATTAGGGTTTAGGTTTTAGGGTTTAAGGTTTAGAGTTTAGGCATTAGGGTTTAGGGTTTAGGGTTTAGGGTGTAGGATTTATGTTTAGGGTTTAGGGTTAGGGTTTAGGGTTTAGGTTTTAGGGTTTACGGTTTAGGGTTTTGCATTAGGGTTTAGGGTTCCAAGTTTAGTGTTTGGTGTGTAGGGTTTAGGGTCTAGGGTTTTGGGTTTAGGGTTTAGGGTTTAGGGTTTTAGGTTTAGAGTTTATGATTTTGGGTTTGGGGTTTAGGGTTTAGGTTTAAGGTTTAGTGTTTAGGCTTAAGGGTTTAGTATTTAGTGTTAGGTTTAGGGTTTCGGATTAATGGTTTAGGGTTTAGAGTTTTGAATTTAGGGTTTAGGCTTTAAGTTTTGGTGTTGAGTGTTTAGATGTAGGGTTTAGGATTAATGGTTTAGGGTTTAGAGTTTTGGGTGTAAAGTTTAGAATTTAGGGTTATGGTTTACAGTTTAGAGTTTTAGGTTTAGGGTTTAGGGTTTATTGTTTAGTGTTTGAAGTTCAGAGTTTGGGATTTGGGATTTGGGGTTTAGGGTTTAAGGTTTAGGGTTTATTGTTTAGGGTTTATGATTTATTGTTTAGGGTTTAGAGTTTATGATTTACGGTTTAAGGTTTAGGGTTTTGGGTTTAGATTTTGGATTTGGGGTTTAGGGTTTCAGGTTTAGGTTTAGGGTTTTTGATTAATGGTTTAGGTTTAGGGTTCCAAGTTTAGCATTTAGGTTTAGGGTTTTGTGTCTAGGGTTTTGGGTTTAGGATTTAGTGTTAGGGTTTAGGGTTTAGGACTTAAGGTTCAGGGTTTAGGGTTTAGGAGTAAGGGTTTAGGATTTAGGATTTAGGGTTAGAATTTAGGGTTTAAGGTTTAGGGTTTAGGGTTTTGGGTTTAGATTCTGGATTTGGGGTTTAGAGTTTCAGGTTTAGGTTTAGGGTTTATGATTAATGGTTTAGGTTTAGGGTTCCAAGTTTAGCATTTAGGTTTAGGGTTTTGTGTCTAGTGTTTTGGGTTTTGGTTTTAGGGTTAGGGTTTAGGGCTTAGGATTTAAGGTTCAGGGTTTAGGGTTTAGGACATAGGGTTTAGGATTTACGATTTAGGGTTAGAATTTAGGGTTTAAGGTTTAGGGTTTAGGGTTTTTGGTTTACAGTTACGGTTTAGGGTTTAGAGTTTAGGATTTAGGGTTTAGGGTTTAGGGTTTAATGTTTAGGGTTTAGAGTTTAGGGTTTATTGTTTAAGTTTAAGATTTAGGGTTTAGGTTTAGGGTTTAGTGATTAGTGTTTAGGTTTTAGAGTTTATGGTTTAGATTTTAGGCATTTTAGGGTTTAGGGTTTAGAGTTTAGGGTTTAGGGTCTATGGTTTAAGGTTTAAGGTATAGGGTTTAAGATTTAGGGTTTATGTATTAGGTTTTAGGGTTTGGGGTTTAGGGTTTAGGTTAAGAGTTTGGGATTTAGAATATAGGGTTTAGAGTTTATGGTTTAGTATTTTGAGTTTAGGATTAAGGGTTTAGGGTTTAGCGTTTAGGGATTAAGCTTAGGGTTTAGGGTTTGTAGTTTACGCTTTAGGGTTAAAGTTTAATGTTTAGGGTTTAGGATTTAGAATTTGGATTTAGGGCTTAGTGTTTAGGGTTTAGGTTGAGGGTTTAGAATTAATGGTTTAGGATTAGGGTTTAGGGTTTAGTGTTTAGGGTTTAGGGTTTAGGGTTTAGGGTTTAGGGTTTAGGGTTTATGGTTTAGGATTAATCCTTTAGGGTTTATGGTCTAGAATTTATTATTTCGATTTTAGGGTTTATGGTGAAGGGGTTTAGGATTTCTTGTTTAGGGTTTAGAGTTTTGGGTTTATAGTCTATTGAGTAGGGTTCATGGGTTTAGTGTTTTGAGTTTTCGGTTTAGTAATTTGGGTTTAGGGTTTTTGGTTTATGTTTTAGGGTTTTGGGTTTTTGGGTTAAGAGTTTGGGATTTAGGGTTTAGGGTTTAGTGTTTTGAGTTTAGGATTAAGGGTTTAGGGTTTATGGTTTAGGGTTTATAATTTACGATTTAGGGTTAAAGGATTACAGTTAGTGTTTAGCGTGTAGAGTCTAGGATTTAGGGTTTAAGGTTTAGGGTTTTGGTTTTAGAGTTTAGGGTTTTGGGTTAGGAAGTTAGGGTTTAAAAATTAGGGTTTAGGATTTAAGTTTAAGATTTAGGTTTTAGGTTTAGGGTTTAGTGATTAGGGTTTAGGTTTTAGGGTTTAAGGTTTATAGTTTAGGCATTAGGGTTTAGGGTTTAGGGTTTAGGTTGTAGGATTTATGTTTAGGGTTTAGGGTTAGGGTTTAGGGTTTAGGTTTTAGGGTTTAGGGTTTAGGGTTTTGCATTAGGGTTTAGGGTTCCAACTTTAGTGTTTAGTGTGTAGGGTTTAGGGTCTAGGGTTTTGGGTTTAGGGTTTAGGGTTTTAGGTTTAGAGTTTATGATTTTGGGTTTGGGGTTTAGGGTTTAGGTTTAAGGTTTAGTGTTTAGGCTTAAGGGTTTAGTATTTAATGTTAGGTTTAGGGTTTCGGATTAATGGTTTAGGGTTTAGAGTTTTGAATTTAGGGTTTAGGCTTTAAGTTTTGGTGTTGAGTGTTTAGATGTAGGGTTTAGGATTAATGGTTTAGGGTTTAGAGTTTTGGGTGTAAAGTTTAGAATTTAGGGTTATGGTTTACAGTTTAGAGTTTTAGGTTTAGGGTTTAGGGTTTATTGTTTAGTGTTTGAAGTTCAGAGTTTGGGATTTGGGATTTGGGGTTTAGGGTTTAAGGTTTAGGGTTTATTGTTTAGGGTTTATGATTTATTGTTTAGGGTTTAGAGTTTATGATTTACGGTTTAAGGTTTAGGGTTTTGGGTTTAGATTTTGGATTTGGGGTTTAGGGTTTCAGGTTTAGGTTTAGGGTTTTTGATTAATGGTTTAGGTTTAGGGTTCCAAGTTTAGCATTTAGGTTTAGGGTTTTGTGTCTAGGGTTTTGGGTTTAGGATTTAGTGTTAGGGTTTAGGGTTTAGGACTTAAGGTTCAGGGTTTAGGGTTTAGGAGTAAGGGTTTAGGATTTAGGATTTAGGGTTAGAATTTAGGGTTTAAGGTTTAGGGTTTAGGGTTTTGGGTTTAGATTCTGGATTTGGGGTTTAGAGTTTCAGGTTTAGGTTTAGGGTTTATGATTAATGGTTTAGGTTTAGGGTTCCAAGTTTAGCATTTAGGTTTAGGGTTTTGTGTCTAGTGTTTTGGGTTTAGGATTTAGGGTTAGGGTTTAGGGCTTAGGATTTAAGGTTCAGGGTTTAGGGTTTAGGACATAGGGTTTAGGATTTAGGATTTAGGGTTAGAATTTAGGGTTTAAGGTTTAGGGTTTAGGGTTTTTGGTTTACAGTTACGGTTTAGGGTTTAGAGTTTAGGATTTAGGGTTTAGGGTTTAGGGTTTAATGTTTAGGGTTTAGAGTTTAGGGTTTATTGTTTAAGTTTAAGATTTAGGGTTTAGGTTTAGGGTTTAGTGATTAGTGTTTAGGCTTTAGAGTTTATGGTTTAGATTTTAGGCATTAGGGTTTAGGGTTTAGAGTTTAGGGTTTAGGTTTTTAGTTTAAGGTTTAGGTTTAAGGTTTAAGATTTAGGGTTTATGTATATGTATTAGGTTTTAGGGTTTGGGGTTTAGGGTTTAGGTTAAGAGTTTGGGATTTAGAATATAGGGTTTAGAGTTTATGGTTTAGTATTTTGAGTTTAGGATTAAGGGTTTAGGGTTTAGCGTTTAGGGATTAAGCTTAGGGTTTAGGGTTTGTAGTTTACGCTTTAGGGTTAAAGTTTAATGTTTAGGGTTTAGGATTTAGAATTTGGATTTAGGGCTTAGTGTTTAGGGTTTAGGTTGAGGGTTTAGAATTAATGGTTTAGGATTAGGGTTTAGGGTTTAGTGTTTAGGGTTTAGGGTTTAGGGTTTAGGGTTTAGGGTTTAGGGTTTAAGGTTTAGGATTTAGCCTTTAGGGTTTATGGTCTAGCATTTATAATTTCGATTTTAGGGTTTATGGTGAAGGGGTTTAGGATTTACTGTTTAGGGTTTAGAGTTTTGGGTTTATGGTCTATTGAGTAGGGTTCATGGGTTTAGTGTTTTGAGTTTTCGGTTTAGTAATTTGGGTTTAGGGTTTTTGGTTTATGTTTTAGGGTTTTGGGTTTTTGGGTTAAGAGTTTGGGATTTAGGGTTTAGGGTTTAGTGTTTTGAGTTTAGGATTAAGGGTTTAGGGTTTAGGGTTTAGGGTTTATAATTTACGATTTAGGGTTAAAGGATTACAGTTAGTGTTTAGCGTGTAGAGTCTAGGATTTAGGGTTTAAGGTTTAGGGTTTTGGTTTTAGAGTTTAGGGTTTTGGGTTAGGAAGTTAGGGTTTAAAAATTAGGGTTTAGGATTTAAGTTTAAGATTTAGGTTTTAGGTTTAGGGTTTAGTGATTAGGGTTTAGGTTTTAGGGTTTAAGGTTTATAGTTTAGGCATTAGGGTTTAGGGTTTAGGGTTTAGGGTGTAGGATTTATGTTTAGGGTTTAGGGTTAGGGTTTAGGGTTTAGGTTTTAGGGTTTACGGTTTAGGGTTTTGCATTAGGGTTTAGGGTTCCAAGTTTAGTGTTTGGTGTGTAGGGTTTAGGGTCTAGGGTTTTGGGTTTAGGGTTTAGGGTTTAGGGTTTTAGGTTTAGAGTTTATGATTTTGGGTTTGGGGTTTAGGGTTTAGGTTTAAGGTTTAGTGTTTAGGCTTAAGGGTTTAGTATTTAGTGTTTGGTTTAGGGTTTCGGATTAATGGTTTAGGGTTTAGAGTTTTGAATTTAGGGTTTAGGCTTTAAGTTTTGGTGTTGAGTGTTTAGATGTAGGGTTTAGGATTAATGGTTTAGGGTTTAGAGTTTTGGGTGTAAAGTTTAGAATTTAGGGTTATGGTTTACAGTTTAGAGTTTTAGGTTTAGGGTTTAGGGTTTATTGTTTAGTGTTTGAAGTTCAGAGTTTGGGATTTGGGATTTGGGGTTTAGGGTTTATTGTTTAGGGTTTATGATTTATTGTTTAGGGTTTAGAGTTTAGGATTTAGGGTTTAAGGTTTAGGGTTTTGGGTTTAGATTTTGGATTTGGGGTTTAGGGTTTCAGGTTTAGGTTTAGGGTTTTTGATTAATGGTTTAGGTTTAGGGTTCCAAGTTTAGCATTTAGGTTTAGGGTTTTGTGTCTAGGGTTTTGGGTTTAGGATTTAGTGTTAGGGTTTAGGGTTTAGGATTTAAGGTTCAGGGTTTAGGGTTTAGGAGTAAGGGTTTAGGATTTAGGATTTAGGGTTAGAATTTAGGGTTTAAGGTTTAGGGTTTAGGGTTTTTGGTTTATAGTTACGATTTAGGGTTTAGAGTTTAGGATTTAGGGTTTAGGGTTTAGAGTTTAGGGTTTAGGGTTTAAGGTTTAGGGTTTAGAGTTTAGGGTTTATTGTTTAAGTTTAAGATTTAGGATTTAGGTTAAGGGTTTAGTGATTAGTGTTTAGGATTTAGAGTTTATGGTTTAGATTTTAGGCATTAGGGTTTAGGGTTTAGAGTTTAGGGTTTAGGGTCTATGGTTTAAGGTTTAAGGTTTAGGGTTTAAGATTTAGGGTTTATGTATTAGCTTTTAGGGTTTGGGGTTTAGGGTTTAGGTTAAGAGTTTGGGATTTAGAATATAGGGTTTATAGTTTAGGGTTTAGTATTTTGAGTTTAGGATTAAGGGTTTAGGGTTTAGCATTTAGGGTTTAAGGTTAGGGTTTAGGGTTTGTAATTTACGCTTCAGGGTTAAAGTTTAAGGTTTAGGGTTTAGGATTTTGAATTTGGATTTAGGGTTTAGTGTTTAGGGTTTAGGTAAAGGGTTTAGCATTAATGGTTTAGGGTTAGGGTTTAGGGTTTAGGGTTTAGGGTTTTGGGATTAGGGTTTAGGGTTTAGGGTTTAGGATTTAGGGTTTAGGGTTTATGGTCTAGCATTTATAATTTCGGGTTTAGGGTTTATGGTGAAGGGGTTCAGGATTTATTGTTTAGGGTTTAGAGTTTAGGGTTTATAGTCTATGGAGTAGGGTTCGTGGGTTTAGTGTTTTGAGTTTTTGGTTTAGTAATTTGGGTTTAGGGTTTTGGGTTTATGTTTTAGTGTTTTGGGTTTTTGGGTTAAGAGTTTGGGATTTAGGGTTTTGGGTTTAGTGTTTTGAGTTTAGGATTAAGGGTTTAGGGTTTAGGGTTTAGGGTCTATAATTTACGATTTAGGGTTAAAGGCTTACAATTAGTGTTTAGGGTGTAGAGTCCAGGATTTAGGGTTTTGGTTTTAGAGTTTAGGATTTTGGGTTAGGAATTTAAGGTTTAAAATTAGGGTTTAGGATTTAAGTTTAAGATTTAGGGTTTAGGTTTAGGGTTTAGTGATTAGGGTTTAGGTTTTAGGGTTTAAGGTTTAGAGTTTAGGCATTAGGGTTTAGGGTTTAGGGTTTAGGGTGTAGGATTTATGTTTAGGTTTTAGGGTTAGGGTTTAGGGTTTAGGTTTTAGGGTTTAGGGTTTAGGGTTTTGCATTAGGGTTTAGGGTTCCAAGTTTAGTGTTTAGCGTCTAGGGTTTTGGGTTTAGGGTTTTAGGTTTAGAGTTTATGATTTTGGGTTTGGGGTTTAGGGTTTAAGTTTAAGGTTTAGTGTTTAGGGTTAGGGTTTAGGGTGTAGGGTTTAGGGTTTTGGGTTTAGGGATTTAGGGTATGGTTTAGTGGTAAGGGCTTAGGGTTAATGGTTTGGTGTTTGAAGTTCAGAGTTTAGGATTTGGGGTTAAGGGTTTAGGGTTTAGGGTTTAGATTTTGGAATTTAAGGTTTAGGCTTAAGGGTTTAGTGTTTAGTGCTAGGTTTAGGGTTTTGGATTAATGGTTTAGGGTTTAGAGTTTTGAATTTAAGGTTTAGGCTTTAAGGTTTAGTGTTGACTGTTTAGGTTTAGGGTTTAGGATTAATGGTTTAGGGTTTAGAGTTTTGGGTGTAAGATTTAGAGTTTAGGGTTATACTTTACGATTTAGAGTTTTAGGTTTAGACTTTAGGGTTTATTGTTTAGGTTTTATGGTTTATTGTTTAGGTTTTAGAGTTTAAGGTTAAGGGGTATGTGATTTAGTGTTTAGGGTTTTGGGTTTAGAGTTTATAATTTTGGGTTTAGGGTTTAGGGCTTAGGTTTAGGGTTTAGGGTTTAGGGCTTAGGTTTAGGGTTTAGGGTTTAGGGTTAGGGTTTAGGGTTTAGGTTTTAGGTTTTAGGGTTTAGGGTTTTGGGTTTAGAGGTTTAGGGTATGGTTTAGGGGTAAGGGCTTAGGGTTAAAGGTTTAGTGTTTGAAGTTCAGAGTTTGGGATTTGGGATTTGGGGTTTAAGTTTTAAGGTTTAGGGTTTATTGTTTAGGGTCTATGATTTATTGTTTACGGTTTAGAGTTTAGAATTTAGGGTTTTGGGTTTAGATTTTGGATTTGGGGTTTAGGGTTTAAGGTTTAGGTTTAGGGTTTATGATTAATGGTTTAGGTTTAGGGTTTAGAGTTTAGGCTTCCAAGTTTAACATTTAGGTTTTGGGTTTTGTGTCTAGGGTTTTGGGTTTTGGGTTTAGGGTTAGGTTTTAAGGTTTAGGGTTTAAGGTTCAGGTTTAGGGTTTAGGATATAGGGTTTAGGATTTAGGTTTGAGGGTTAGAATTTATGGTTTAAGGTTTAGGGTTTAGGGTTCTTGGTTTATAGTTAGGGTTTAGGGTTTAGAGTTTAGGATTTAGGGTTTATTGTTTAGGGATTAGTGTTCAGAGTTTAGGGTTTAGGGTTTAAGGTTTAGGGTTTATGGTTTAGGGTTAGGAATTTAGGGTCTACAAATTAGGGTTTAGTGTTTAAGTTTATGATTTAGGGTTTTGGTTTAGGGTTTAGTGATTAGGGTTTAGGATTTAGGGTTTAGGGTTTAGAGTTTAGGCATTAGGGTTTAGGGTTTAGGGTTTAGAGTGTAGGATTTATGTTTAGGGTTTAGGGTTTAGGTTTTAGGGTTTAGGGTTTAGAGTATTGTGTTAGGGTTTAGAGTTTAGAGTTTAGGGTTCCAGGTTTAGGGTTTAGTGTTTCGAGTTTAGGGTTTAGGGTCTAGGGTTTAGGATTTAGAGTGTAAGGTTTAGGGTTTTGGGTTTAGAGTTTATGATTTTGGGTTTAGGGTTTACGATTTAGGTTTAGGGTTTAGTGTTTAGGGTTAGGGTTTAGGGTTTAGGGTTTAGGTTTTAGTGTTTAAGGTTTTGCGTTTAGGGGTTTATTGTATGGTTTAGGGGTAAGGGCTTTGGGTTAATGGTTTAGTGTTTGAAGTTCAGAGTTTAGGATTTGGGGTTTATTGTTTAGGGTTTAGGGTTCTTGGTTTATAGTTAGGGTTTAGGGTTTAGAGTGTAGGATTTAGGGTTTATTGTTTAGGGATTAGTGTTCAGAGTTTAGGGTTTAGGGTTTAAGGTTTAGGGTTTAGGGTTTAGGGTTAGGAATTTAGGGTCTACAAATTAGGGTTTAGGGTTTAGTGTTTAGTGTTTAGGGTTAGGATTTAGGGTTTAGGTTTTAGTGTTTAGGGTTAGGATTTAGGGTTTAGGTTTTAGGCATTAGGGTTTAGGGTTTAGGGTTTAGAGTGTAGGATTTATGTTTAGGGTTTAGGGTTTTGGGTTTAGGGTTTAGGGTTTAGCTTTAGGGTTTAGTGATTAGTGTTTAGGTTTTAGAGTTTATGGTTTAGATTTTAGGCATTAGGGTTTAGGGTTTAGAGTTTAGGGTTTAGGGTCTATGGTTTAAGGTTTAAGGTATAGGGTTTAAGATTTAGGGTTTATGTATTAGGTTTTAGGGTTTGGGGTTTAGGGTTTAGGTTAAGAGTTTGGGATTTAGAATATAGGGTTTAGAGTTTATGGTTTAGTATTTTGAGTTTAGGATTAAGCTTAGGGTTTAGGGTTTGTAGTTTACGCTTTAGGGTTAAAGTTTAATGTTTAGGGTTTAGGATTTAGAATTTGGATTTAGGGCTTAGTGTTTAGGGTTTAGGTTGAGGGTTTAGAATTAATGGTTTAGGATTAGGGTTTAGGGTTTAGTGTTTAGGGTTTAGGGTTTAAGGTTTAGGATTTAGCCTTTAGGGTTTATGGTCTAGCATTTATAATTTCGATTTTAGGGTTTATGGTGAAGGGGTTTAGGATTTACTGTTTAGGGTTTAGAGTTTTGGGTTTATGGTCTATTGAGTAGGGTTCATGGGTTTAGTGTTTTGAGTTTTCGGTTTAGTAATTTGGGTTTAGGGTTTTTGGTTTATGTTTTAGGGTTTTGGGTTTTTGGGTTAAGAGTTTGGGATTTAGGGTTTAGGGTTTAGTGTTTTGAGTTTAGGATTAAGGGTTTAGGGTTTATAATTTACGATTTAGGGTTAAAGGATTACAGTTAGTGTTTAGCGTGTAGAGTCTAGGATTTAGGGTTTAAGGTTTAGGGTTTTGGTTTTAGAGTTTAGGGTTTTGGGTTAGGAAGTTAGGGTTTAAAAATTAGGGTTTAGGATTTAAGTTTAAGATTTAGGTTTTAGGTTTAGGGTTTAGTGATTAGGGTTTAGGTTTTAGGGTTTAAGGTTTATAGTTTAGGCATTAGGGTTTAGGGTTTAGGGTTTAGGGTGTAGGATTTATGTTTAGGGTTTAGGGTTAGGGTTTAGGGTTTAGGGTTTAGGGTTAGGGTTTAGGGTTTAGGTTTTAGGGTTTAGGGTTTAGGGTTTTGCATTAGGATTTAGGGTTCCAAGTTTAGTGTTTGGTGTGTAGGGTTTAGGGTCTAGGGTTTTGGGTTTAGGGTTTAGGGTTTAGGGTTTTAGGTTTAGAGTTTATGATTTTGGGTTTGGGGTTTAGGGTTTAGGTTTAAGGTTTAGTGTTTAGGCTTAAGGGTTTAGTATTTAGTGTTAGGTTTAGGGTTTCGGATTAATGGTTTAGGGTTTAGAGTTTTGAATTTAGGGTTTAGGCTTTAAGGTTTGGTGTTGAGTGTTTAGATTTAGGGTTTAGGATTAATGGTTTAGGGTTTAGAGTTTTGGGTGTAAGGTTTAGAGTTTAGGGTTATGGTTTACAGTTTAGAGTTTTAGGTTTAGGGTTTAGGGTTTATTGTTTAGTGTTTGAAGTTCAGAGTTTGGGATTTGGGATTTGGGGTTTAGGGTTTAAGGTTTAGGGTTTATTGTTTAGGGTTTATGATTTATTGTTTAGGGTTTAGAGTTTAGGATTTAGGGTTTAAGGTTTAGGGTTTTGGGTTTAGATTTTGGATTTGGGGTTTAGGGTTTCAGGTTTAGGTTTAGGGTTTATGATTAATGGTTTAGGTTTAGGGTTCAAAGTTTAGCATTTAGGTTTAGGGTTTTGTGTCTAGGGTTTTGGGTTTAGGGTTTAGGGTTAGGGTTTAGGGTTTAGGATTTAAGGTTCAGGGTTTAGGGTTTAGGAGTAAGGGTTTAGGATTTAGGATTTAGGGTTAGAATTTAGGGTTTAAGGTTTAGGGTTTAGGGTTTTTGGTTTATAGTTACGATTTAGGGTTTAGAGTTTAGGATTTAGGGTTTAGGGTTTAGAGTTTAGGGTTTAGGGTTTAGAGTTTAGGGTTTATTGTTTAAGTTTAAGATTTAGGATTTAGGTTAAGGGTTTAGTGATTAGTGTTTAGGATTTAGAGTTTATGGTTTAGATTTTATGCATTAGGGTTTAGGGTTTAGAGTTTAGGGTTTTGAGTTTAAGGTTTAAGGTTTAGGGTTTAAGATTTAGGGTTTATGTATTAGGGTTTAGGGTTTGGGGTTTAGGGTTTTGGTTAAGAGTTTGGGATTTAGAATATAGTGTTTAGAGTTTAGGGTTTAGTATTTTGAGTTTAGGATTAAGGGTTTTGGGTTTAGCATTTAGGGTTTAAGGTTAGGGTTTAGGGTTTGTAGTTTACGCTTTAGGGTTAAAGTTTAAGGTTTAGGGTTTAGGATTTAGAATTTGGATTTAGGGCTTAGTGTTTAGGGGTTAGGTTGAGGGTTTAGCATTAATGGTTTAGGATTAGGGTTTAGGGTTTAGGGTTTAGGGTTTAGGGTTTAGTGTTTAAGGTTTAGGATTTAGCCTTTAGGGTTTATGGTCTAGCATTTATAATTTCGGGTTTAGGGTTTATGGTGAAGGGGTTCAGGATTTATTGTTTAGGGTTTAGAGTTTAGGGTTTATAGTCTATGGAGTAGGGTTCGTGGGTTTAGTGTTTTGAGTTTTTGGTTTAGTAATTTGGGTTTAGGGTTTCGGGTTTATGTTTTAGTGTTTTGGGTTTTTGGGTTAAGAGTTTGGGATTTAGGGTTTTGGGTTTAGTGTTTTGAGTTTAGGATTAAGGGTTTAGGTTTTAGGGTTTAGGGTTTAGGGTTAGCATTTAGGGTTTATAATTTACGATTTAGGGTTAAAGGCTTACAATTAGTGTTTAGGGTGTAGAGTCTAGGATTTAGGGTTTTTGTTTTAGAGTTTAGGATTTTGGGTTAGGAATTTAAGGTTTAAAATTAGGGTTTAGGATTTAAGTTTAAGATTTAGGGTTTAGGTTTAGGGTTTAGTGAATAGGATTTAGGTTTTAGGGTTTAAGGTTTAGAGTTTAGGCATTAGGGTTTAGGGTTTAGGGTTTAGGGTGTAGGATTTATGTTAGGGTTTAGGGTTAGGGTTTAGGGTTTAGGTTTTAGGGTTTAGGGTTTAGGGTTTTGCATTAGGGTTTAGGGTTCCAAGTTTAGTGTTTAGGGTCTAGGGTTTTGGGTTTAGGGTTTTAGGTTTAGAGTTTATGATTTTGGGTTTGGGGTTTAGGGTTTAAGTTTAAGGTTTAGTGTTTAGGGTTAGGGTTTAGGGTGTAGGGTTTAGGGTTTTGGGTTTAGGGATTTAGGGTATGGTTTAGCGGTAAGGGCTTAGGGTTAATGGTTTGGTGTTTGAAGTTCAGAGTTTAGGATTTGGGGTTAAGGGTTTAGGGTTTAGGGTTTAGATTTTGGAATTTAACGTTTAGGCTTAAGGGTTTAGTGTTTAGTGCTAGGTTTAGGGTTTCGGATTAATGGTTTAGGGTTTAGAGTTTTGAATTTAAGGTTTAGGCTTTAAGGTTTAGTGTTGAGTGTTTAGGTTTAGGGTTTAGGATTAATGGTTTAGGGTTTAGAGTTTTGGGTGTAAGATTTAGAGTTTAGGGTTATTGTTTACGATTTAGAGTTTTAGGTTTAGACTTTAGGGTTTATTGTTTAGGTTTTATGGTTTATTGTTTAGGTTTTAGAGTTTAAGGTTAAGGGGTATATGATTTAGTGTTTAGGGTTTTGGGTTTAGCGTTTATAATTTTGGGTTTAGGGTTTAGGGCTTAGGTTTAGGGTTTAGGGTTTAGGGCTTAGGTTTAGGGTTTAGGGTTTAGGGTTAGGGTTTAGGGTTTATGTTTTAGGTTTTAGGGTTTAGGGTTTTGGGGTTAGAGGTTTAGGGTATGGTTTAGGGGTAAGGGCTTAGGGTTAAAGGTTTAGTGTTTGAAGTTCAGAGTTTGGGATTTGGGATTTGGGGTTTAAGTTTTAAGGTTTAGGGTTTATTGTTTAGGGTCTATGATTTATTGTTTACGGTTTAGAGTTTAGAATTTAGGGTTTTGTGTTTAGATTTTGGATTTGGGGTTTAGGGTTTAAGGTTGAGGTTTAGGGTTTATGATTAATGGTTTAGGTTTAGGGTTTAGAGTTTAGGCTTCCAAGTTTAACATTTAGGTTTTGGGTTTTGTGTCTAGGGTTTTGGGTTTTGGGTTTAGGGTTAGGTTTTAAGGTTTAGGGTTTAAGGTTCAGGGTTTAGGGTTTAGGACATAGGGTTTAGGATTTAGGTTTGAGGGTTAGAATTTATGGTTTAAGGTTTAGGGTTTAGGGTTATTGGTATATAGTTAGG
>CM069078.1:16853471-17007945 GCA_035578085.1 Solanum pinnatisectum
TAACCCTAAAAGGTAAACTACAAACCCTAAATCCTAACCTTAAACCCCTAAACCCTAAAACCCTTAATCCTATACTCAAAACACTAAACCCTAAACTCAAACCCTATATTCTAAATCCCAAACTCTAACCTAAACTCAACCCCATTACAAAACCTTAAATCTTAACCCCTAAATATTAAATCTAAACCATGGGACTAAACCCCAAACTCTAAACACTAAATCATACCCCTTAATCAAATACTAAACCATAAACTCAAACAATAAATGCTAAACCTCAAATCAAACTCTAAAAACCTCAATAATAACCTCAAACTCTAAACTCCTAAATCCTAAACCTTACACCTAAAACACTAAACCATTAATCCCGAACCTAAACCTAAACACACTCATAACACTAAACTCTTGTGTTTCTCCAAACTACAATCTCCAACATCCTAACCCTAAAACAAGAATCCTACACTCCTAAACCTCCAATACTTACAAACACTAAACCCTGGAAGTCTAAAACCTCAAATTCTAAACCCTAAACCCCAAACTCCAAACTCTAAACTCAATCCTTCAAACACTAAAACCATTAACTCCTAAACTCTTTACCCAAAACCATATCTCAAACTCCTTAAACCCTAAAACACAAAATCATAAACTTCAAACCCAAACTTAAACTCAAACCCTAAACCCAAAACCCAAAACCCTAGACCCTAAAACCCTGCAAACCCTAAATCCCAAACTTTAAAACTTAAACTCAAACACTAATCCCAAAACCCTAAACCCTAAATGCTAAACTCCTAACCAAAAATCCTAGAGCATGAAACTCCTAAATCTAAATGCTAAACTTGTAACCCTAAAATCCCTAAAACCCTAAACCCTAAAACCTAAACCATTAATCATAAACCCTAAACTCTAAACCTAAACCCTAAACCCCAAATCCAGAATCTAAACACAAAACTCCTAAACCTTACACTCCTAAATCCTAAACTCTAAACCCTAAACACTAATCAGAACCCTTTAACCCTAAAATCAGAATTATAAACTCCTAAACCCTTATCTAAACCCTAAATGCTAAACCCTAAACCCAAACCCTAAACTCTAAACTCAAAATACTAAACCCTACACTCCTAAATTTTAAATCCCAAACCTTAACTCCTAAACCGCAAAACCCTAAACACTAAACTTGAACCCTAAACTCTAAACCCTAAAACCTAAACCCCAACTCCAACCCTAAACCCTAAACCCAAATCTCACATCCTTAAACCCTAATGCCTTAATCCCAAATCCTAAACCCTAAACCTAAAACCTAAACCTTAAACCTAAACCCAAATCTTAAACTTAAACTCTAAATCTAAACATGCAAATCCTAAACCCTAACCTTAAACCCTAAACCCTAAATCCTAAACCCTTAATCCTAAACTCAAAATTCTAAACCCCAAATCCTAAACCCTATATTCAAAATCCCAAACTCATAACCTAAACTCCTAAACACCAAACCCTAAACCCTAACACATAAACCCTAAATATTAACCCCTAAACCTTAAACCCTAAACCATAGACCCTAAATACTAAACTCTAATCAATAAATCCTAAACTCCTAAACCATATTCTAAATCCCAAACTCTAACCTAAACCCTAAACCCCAAACCCCAAACCTAACACACATACATAAACTCTAAATCATAACCCTAAACCATAAACCTTAAACCATAGATCCTCAACCTCAACTCTAAACCCTAAACCCTAAAACATATACCCTTAACCCTAAAACTCTAAAACCTAAACAATAAACCATAAACTCCTAAAACAATAAAACCCTAAACCTTAAACTCTTAAACCCTAAACCCTAAACCCTAAACCATAACCCTAAACTCTAAACCTTACACCCAAAACTCTAAACCCTAAACCATTAATCCTAAACCCTAAACCTAAACACTCAACACTAAACCATAAAACCTAAACCCTAAATTCAAAACTCTAAACCCTAAACCATTAATTCAAAACCCTAAACCTAACACTAAACATTAAACCCTTAAGCCTAAACCCCAAATTCCATACTCTAAACCCTATACCCCTTACTCCCTAAAACAAACTCTAAACACTCTAAACCCAAAACCCTAAACCCCAAACTCCTAAAACCTAAACTCCTAAACCTTAACTCAAACACTAAACCCTAAACCCTAAACCTAAAATCATAAATTCTAAACCCAAAACCCTAAGCCCTAAACCCTAAACCCAAACCCTAGACCCTAAACCCAAAAACCCTAAACACTAAAACTCGAACCCTGAACCCTGAACCCTGAAACCTAAACCCTAAAACGAACCCTAAACTCCTAAACCTAAATCCTACACCCTATACTCTAATGCCCAAATCCCAAATCCTAAACCCTAAACCCCTAAAACCTAAACCCTAAACCTAAACCCTAAATCTTAAACTTAAACCCTAAACCCTAATTTGTAAACCCTAACTTCCTAACCTTAAACCCTAAACTCTAAACCCTAAATCTTAAACCTTGAACCCTAAACTCTTAAACCTTGAACCCTAAACTCTAAACCCTAATCCCTAAACACCAAACCCTAAATCCTAAACTCTAAACCCTAAACCCTAACTATAAACCAAAAACCCTATACCATAATCCTTAAACCGTAAATTCTAACCCCAAAACCTAAATACTAAACCCTATGTCCTAAACCCTAAACCCTAAACCCTAACCCTAAACCCTAAACGCAAAACCCTAGACACAAAACCCTAAAGCTAAATGCTAAACTTGGAACCCTAAACCCTAAACCTAAACCATTAATCATAAACCCTAAACCCCAAATCCAGAATCTAATCCCAAAACCCTAAACCTTAAACCCTAAATCCTAAACTCTAAACCCTAAACACTAACTGTAAGCCTTTAACCCTAAATTGTAAATTATAAACCCTACACCCTATTCTTAAACCCTAAACCCTAAACCCTAAACCCTAAACCCTAAACTTAAACCACTAAACCCTAAACCCTAAATTCAATCCCAACCTTAAAACTAAACCTAAAGCCTAAACCCAAAATTCAAAACTCTAAACCCTAAACCATTAATCCTAAACCATAAACCTAACACAAAACACTATACCCTTAAGCCTTAACACTAAATTCCATACTCTAAACCCTAAACCCTAAACCCTAAACCCTAATCACTAAATCAGAACCCTAAACCATATATTCTAAATCCCAAACTCAGAACCTAAACCCTAAACCCCAAACCCTAAAACCTAATACATAAACCCTAAATGTTAACCCCTAAACCTTAAACCTTAAACCATAGATCCTAAACCCTCAACTCTAAACCCTAAACCCTAAATCATATACCCTTAACCCTAAATCCTAAACCCTACAATAAAAA
Source organism: Solanum pinnatisectum (assembly GCA_035578085.1). Lineage (NCBI taxonomy): Eukaryota > Viridiplantae > Streptophyta > Magnoliopsida > Solanales > Solanaceae > Solanum > Solanum pinnatisectum. The sequence goes on from CM069078.1 coordinate 16,856,844, forward strand.
CCACAAACCCTAAAACAATAAACCCAAACCTTAAACCTCAAACTCTAAACCCTACACCATAATCCTAAACCTAAACCCAAACTCTAAACCTTACACCCAAAACTCTAAAACCTTAAAACCATTAATACTAAACCCTAAACTCAAACACTCAAAACTAAACCTTAAAGCCTAAACCCTAAATTCAAAACTCTAAACCCTAAACCATTAATCCTAAACCCTAAACCTAACACTAAACACTAAACCCTTAAGCCTTAAACCCTAAATTCCAAACCCTAAACTCTAACCCTTACTCCCTAAAAACCAAACTCCTAAACCCCTAAACCCAAAACCCTAAACCCCAAACCCTAAAACCTAAAGCCTAAACTCCTAACCCTAAACACTAAACCCTAAACCCTAAACCTAAAATCATTAATTTAAACCCAAAACCCAAAGCTCCTAAACCCTAAACCCAAAAACTCTAGACTAAACCCTAAACCCTAAACACTAAACTTGGAACCCTAAACCCTAAACCCTAAAACCCTAAACCCTAAACCCTAACCCTAAACCCTAAACCCAAATCCTACACCCTAAACCCTAATGCCTTAACTCTAAATCCTAAACCCTAAACTCCTAAAACCTAAACCTTAAACCTTAACCCTAAATCTTAAACTTAAATCCTAAACTCTAAACATGCAAATCCTAAACCCTAACCTTAAACCCTAAACCCTAAATCCTAAACCCTTAATCCTAAACTCAAAATTCTAAACCCTAAATCCTAAACCCTATATTCAAAATCCCAAACTCATAACCTAAACCCTAAACACCAAACCCTAAACCCTAACACATAAACCCTAAATCTTAACCCCTAAACCTTAAATCCTAAACCATAGACTCCTAAATACTAAATCCTAATCACTAAATCCTAAACTCCTAAACCATATATTCTAAATCCCAAACTCTTAACCTAAACCCTAAACCCCAAACCCCAAAACCTAATACATAAACCTAAATCATAACCCCTAAACCTTAAACCTAAACCATAGATCCTAAACCCTCAACTCTAAACCCTAAACCCTAAAACATATACCCTTAACCCTAAACTCTAAACCCTAAACAACAAACCATAAACCCTAAACAATAAACCCTAAACCTTAAACCTTAAACTCTAAACCCTAAACCATAATCCTAAACCTAAACCCTAAACTCTAAACCTTACACCCAAAACTCTAAACCCTAAACCATTAATCCTAAACCCTAAACCTAAACACTCAAAACTAAACCCAAAGCCAAAACCCCAAATTCAAAACTCTAAACCCTAAACCATTAATCCTAAACCCTAAACCTAACACTAAACACTAAACCCTAAGCCTAAACCCTAAATTCCAAACTCTAAACCCTAACCCCTTACCCCTAAAACAAACCCTAAACACCAAAACCCAAAACCCTAAACCCCAAACCCTAAAATTTAAACCCTAAACCTTAACTCCTAAACACTAAACCCTAAACCCTAAACCTAAAATCATAAATTCTAAACCCAAAACCCTAAGCCCTAAACCCTAAACCCAAAACCTAGACCCTAAACCCTAAACCCTAAACACTAAACTCCGAACCCTAAACCCCAAACCCTAAAACCTAAACCCTAAAACATAACCCTAAACCCTAAACCTAAATCCTACACCCTAAACTCTAATGCATAAATCCCAAATCCTAAACCCTAAACCCTAAAACCTAAACCCTAAACCTAAACCCTAAATCTTAAACTTAAACCATAAACCCTAATTTGTAAACCCTAACTTCCTAACCTTAAACCCTAAACTCTAAACCCTAAATCTTAAACTGAACCCTAAACTCTAAACCTTGAACCCTAAACTCTAAACCCTAATCCCTAACACCAAACCCTAAACCCTAAACCCTAATCCCTAAACCCTAACTATAAACCAAAAACCCTATACCATAATCCTTAAACCGTAAATTCTAACCCCAAAACCTAAATACTAAACCCTATGTCCTAAACCCCAAACCCTAACCTTAAACCCTAAACCCTAAACCCTAAACCCTAACTCCTAAACCCTAAACCCAAAACCCAAACCCTAAAGCTAAATGCTAAACTGAACCCTAAACCCTAAACCTAAACCATTAATCATAAACCCTAAACCCCAAATCCAGAATCTAAACCCAAAACCCTAAACCTTAAACCCTAAATCCTAAACTCTAAACTCCTAAACACTAATCAGAAGCTTTAACCCTAAATTGTAAATTATAAGCCCTAAACTCCTATTCTAAACCCTAAACCCCAAACTCCTAAACCCTAAACCCTAAACCCTAAACCCTAAACTTAAAACACTAAACCCTAAACCCCAAATTCTAAATCCCTAACTCTTAAACCTAAAATCCAATACCCTAAAACCTAAACCCAAATTCCTAAACCCTAAACTCAAAACTCAAACCTACTTAACCCTACTCCATGTACTATAAACCCTAAACCAAAAATTATAAATGCTAAACCATAAACCCTAAACCCTAAACCCAAAACCCTAACCATAAACCCTAAGTCCAAATCCCTACACCCTAAACCCTAAACCATTAATCCTAAACCCTAAGACTAAACCCTAAACACTAAAATGCTAAATCCAAATTCTAAAACCTAAACCCTAAACCCTAAACGTTAAACTTTAACCCTAAAAGGTAAACTACAAACCCTAAATCCTAACCTTAAACCCTAAACCCTAAACCCTTAATCCTATACTCAAAACACTAAACCCTAAACCCTAAACCCTATATTCTAAATCCCAAACTCTTAACCTAAACCCTAAACCCTAATACAAAAACCTTAAATCTTAACCCCTAAACATTAAACTCTAAACCATAGACCCTAAACCCTAAACTCTAAACACTAAATCATATACCCTTAATCCTAAACACTAAACCATAAACCCTAAACAATAAATGCTAAACCCTAAACCTTGAACTCTAAACCCTGAACAATAACCCTAAACCTAAACCCTAAACTCTAAACCTTACACCTAAAACACTAAACCATTAACTCGAACCCTAAACCTAAACACTCAACACTAAACCTTAAAGCCTAAACCCTAAATTCCAAACTCTTAACCCTAAAACAAGAATCCTACACCCTAAACCTAACACTAAACACTAAACCCTTAAGTCTAAACCCTAAATTCTAAACCCTAAACCCTAAACCCTAAATCCTAAACTCTGAACTTCAAACACTAAACCATTAAACCTAAACCTTTACCCCAAAACCATATCCTAAACCCTTAAACCCTAAACACAAAATCATAAACTCTAAACCCAAAACCTTAAACCCTAAACCCTAAACCCAAAACCCAAAACCCTAGACCCTAAACCCTAAACCTAAACCCTAAACCCTAAATCCTAAACTTTAAAACTTAAACCCTAAACACTAATCCCAAAACCCTAAACCCTAAATGCTAAACCCTAACCAAAAATCCTAGACATGAAACCCTAAATCTAAATGCTAAACTTGTAACCCTAAACCCTAAACCCTAAACCCTAAACCCTAAACCTAAACCATTAATCATAAACCCTAAACCTAAACCTTAAACCCTAAACCCCAAATCCAGAATCTAAACACAAAACCCTAAACCTTACACCCTAAATCCTAAACTCTAAACCCTAAACACTAACTGTAACCCTTTAACCCTAAACCGTAAATTATAATCCCTAAACCCTTATCTTAAACTCCTAAATGCTAAACCCTAAACCCAAACCCTAAACTCCTAAACTCAAAATACTAAACCCTACACCCTAAATTTTAAATCCCAAACTTAACCCTAAACCGCAAAACCCTAAACACTAAACTTGGAACCCTAAACCCTAAACCCTAAAACCTAAACCCTAAACCCTAACTCCTAAACCCTAAACCAAATCCTACACCTTAAACTCTAATGCCTTAACTCTAAATCCTAAACCCTAAACCCTAAAACCTAAACCTTAAACCTAAACCCCAAATCTTAAACTTAAACCCTAAACTCTAAACATGCAAATCCTAAACCCTAACCTTAAACTCCTAAACCCTAAATCCTAAACCCTTAATCCTAAACTCAAAATTCTAAACCCTAAATCCTAAACCCTATATTCAAAATCCCAAACTCATAACCTAAACTCCTAAACACCAAACCCTAAACCCTAACACATAAACCCTAAATATTAACCCCTAAACCTTAAACCCTAAACCATAGACTCTAAATACTAAACTCTAATCACTAAATCCTAAACCCTAAACCATATTCTAAATCCCAAACTCTTAACCTAAACCCTAAACCCCAAACCCCAAAACCTAATACATAAACTCTAAATCATAACCCCTAAACCTAAACCTTAAACCATAGATCCTCAACCTCAACTCTAAACCCTAAACCCTAAAACATATACCCTTAACCCTAAACTCTAAACCCTAAACAATAAACCATAAACCCTAAACAATAAACCCTAAACCCTGAACCTTAAACCCTAAACCCTAAACCCTAAACCATAACCCTAAACTCTAAACCTTACACCCAAAACTCTAAACCCTAAACCATTAATTCTAAACCCTAAACCTAAACACTCAACACTAAACCATAAAGCCTAAACCCTAAATTCAAAACTCTAAACCCTAAACCATTAATTTAAAACCCTAAACCTAACACTAAACATTAAACCCTTAAGCCTAAACCCCAAATTCCATACTCTAAACCCTATACCCTAAACCCTAAACAAACCCTAAACACCTAAACCCAAAACCCTAAACCCCAAACCCTAAAACCTAAACACTAAACCATAAACCAAAACACTAAACCAAAAACCCTAAACCTAAAATCATAAATTCTAAACCCAAACCCTAAGCCCTAAACCCTAAACCTGAAACCCTAGACTCCTAAACCCAAAACCCTAAACACTAAACCTGGAACCCTAAACCCTAAACCCTAAAACCTAAACCCTAAAACGTAACCCTAAACCCTAAACCTAAATCCTACACCCTATACTCTAATGCCTAAACTCTAAATCCTAAACCCTAAACCCTAAAACCTAAACCCTAAACCTACACCCTAAATCTTAAACTTAAACCCTAAACCCTAATTTGTAAACCCTAACTTCCTAACCTTAAACCCTAAACTCTAAACCCTAAATCTTAAACCTTGAACCCTAAACTCTTAAACCTTGAACCCTAAACTCTAAACCCTAATCCCTAAACACCAAACCCTAAATCCTAAACTCTAAACCCTAAACCCTAACTATAAACCAAAAACCCTATACCATAATCCTTAAACCGTAAATTCTAACCCCAAAACCTAAATACTAAACCCTATGTCCTAAACCCTAAACCCTGAACCTTAAACCTTAAACCCTAAACCCTAAACCCTAACCCTAAACCCTAAACGCAAAACCCTAGACACAAAACCCTAAAGCTAAATGCTAAACTTGGAACCCTAAACCCTAAACCTAAACCATTAATCATAAACCCTAAACCCCAAATCCAGAATCTAAACCCAAAACCCTAAACCTTAAACCCTAAATCCTAAACTCTAAACCCTAAACACTAACTGTAAGCCTTTAACCCTAAATTGTAAATTATAAACCCTACACCCTATTCTTAAACCCTAAACCCTAAACCCTAAACCCTAAACCCTAAACCCTAAATTCCGAATCCCGAACTCTTAAAACTAAACCTTAAAGCCTAAACCCAAAATTCAAAACTCTAAACCCTAAACCATTAATCCTAAACCATAAACCTAACACAAAACACTATACCCTTAAGCCTTAACACTAAATTCCATACTCTAAACCCTAAACCCTAAACCCTAAACCCTAATCACTAAATCAGAACCCTAAACCATATATTCTAAATCCCAAACTCTGAACCTAAACCCTAAACCCCAAACCCTATAACCTAATACATAAACCCTAAATGTTAACCCCTAAACCTTAAACCTTAAACCATAGATCCTAAACCCTCAACTCTAAACCCTAAACCCTAAATCATATACCCCTTTAACCCTAAACTCTAAACCCTAAGCAATAAACTACAAACCCTAAACAATAAACCCTAAACCTTAAACCTTAAACTCTAAACCCTACACCATAATCCTAAACCTAAACCCTAAACTCTAAACCTTACACCCAAAACTCTAAACCTAAACCATTAATACTAAACCCTAAACCTAAACACTCAAAACTAAACCTTAAAGCCTAAACCCTAAATTCAAAACTCTAAACCCTAAACCATTAATCCTAAACCCTAAACCTAACACTAAACACTAAACCCTTAAGCCTAAAACCCTAAATTCCAAACTCTAAACCCTAACCCTTACTCCCTAAACCAAACCCTAAACTCCTAAACCCAAAACCCTAAACCCCAAACCCTAAAACCTAAAGCCTAAACCCTAACCCTAAACACTAAACCCTAAACACAAAACCAAAAAACATTAATTCTAAACCCAAAACCCAAAGCCCTAAACCCTAAACTGTAACCCTAGACCCTAAACCCTAAACCCTAAACACTAAACTTGGAACCCTAAACCCTACACCCTAAACCCTAAACCCTAAACCCTAACCCTAAACCCTAAACCTAAATCCTACACCCTAAACTCTAATGCCTTAACTCTAAATCCTAAACCCTAAACCCTAAAACCTAAACCTTAAACCTTAACCCTAAATCTTAAACTTAAATCCTAAACTCTAAACATGCAAATCCTAAACCCTAACCTTAAACCCTAAACCCTAAATCCTAAACCCTTAATCCTAAACTCAAAATTCTAAACCCTAAATCCTAAACCCTATATTCAAAATCCCAAACTCATAACCTAAACCCTAAACACCAAACCCTAAACCCTAACACATAAACCCTAAATCTTAACCCCTAAACCTTAAATCCTAAACCCTATAACCCTAATAATAAACTCTAATCACTAAATCCTAAACCCTAAACCATATATTCTAAATCCCAAACTCTTAACCTAAACCCTAAACCCCAAACCCCAAAACCTAATACATAAACTCTAAATCATAACCCCTAAACCTTAAACCTTAAAAACCATAGATCCTAAACCTCAACTCTAAACCCTAAACCCTAAAACATATACCCTTTAACCCTAAACTCTAAACCCTAAACAAAAAACCATAAACCCTAAACAATAAATCCTAAACCTTAAACCATAAACTCTAAACCCTAAACCATAATCCTAAACCTAAACCCTAAACTCTAAACCTTACACCCAAAACTCTAAACCCTAAACCATTAATCCTAAACCCTAAACCTAAACACTCAAAACTAAACCTTAAAGCCAAAACCGTAAATTCAAAACTCTAAACCCTAAACCATTAATCCTAAACCCTAAACCTAACACTAAACACTAAACCCTTAAGCCTAAACCCTAAATTCCAAACTCTAAACCCTAACCCCTTACTCCCTAAAACAAACACTAAACACCTAAACCCAAAACCCTAAACCCCAAACCCTAAAACCTAAACCCTAAACCTTAACCCTAAACACTAAACCCTAAACCCTAAACCTAAAATCATAAATTCTAAACCCAAAACCCTAAGCCCTAAACCTTAAACCCAAAACCCTAGAACCTAAACCCTAAACCCTAAACACTAAACTCGAACCCTAAACCCTAAACCCTAAAACCTAAACCCTAAAACTTAACCCTAAACCCTAAACCTAAATCCTACACACTAAACTCTAATGCATAAACTCTAAATCATAAACCCTAAACCATAAAACCTAAACCCTAAACCTAAACCCTAAATCTTAAACTTAAACCCTAAACCCTAATTTGTAAACCCTAACTTCCTAACCTTAAACCCTAAACTCTAAACCCTAAAGCTTAAACCTTGACCCCTAAACTCTTAAACCATGAACCCAAACTCTAAACCCTAATCCCTAACACCAAACCCTAAATCCTAAACTCTAAACCCAAAACCCTAACTATAAACCAAAAACCCTATACCATAATCCTAAAACCGTAAATACTAAACCCAAAACATAAAAACTAAACCCTCTGTCCTAAACCCTAAACCCCAACCTTAAACCCTAAACCCTAAACCCTAAACCCTAACCCTAAACCCTAAAACCCAAAACCCTAGACACAAAACCCCAAAGCTAAATGCTAAACTTGGAAACCTAAACCATAAACCTATACCATTAATCATAAACCCTAAACCCCAAATCCAGAATCTAAACCCAAAACCCTAAACCTTAAACCCTAAATCCTAAACTCTAAACCCTAAACACTAACTGTAAGCCTTTAACCCTAAATTGTAAATTATAAGCCCTAAACCCTATTCTTAAACCCTAAACCCTAAACCCTAAACCCTAAACCCTAAACTTAAAACACTAAACCCTAAACCCTAAATTCTAAATCCCGAACTCTTAAACCTAAAATCCAATACCCAAAAACATAAACACAAATTCCTAAACCATAAACTCAAAAATATAAACCCACTAACCCTACTCCATACACCATAAACCCTAAACCAAAAATTATAAATGCGAAACCATAAACCCTAAACCCTAAACCCAAAACCCTAACCATAAACCCTAAGTCCAAATCCCTACACCCTAAACCCTAAACCATTAATCCTAAACCCTAAGACTAAACCCTAAACACGAAAAGCTAAGTCCAAAATCTAAAACCTAAACCCTAAACCAAAAACGTTAAAATATAACACTAAAAGGTAAACTACAAACCCTAAATCATAACCTTAAACCCTCAACCCTAAACCCTAAATCCTATACTCAAAACACTAAACCCTAAACCCTAAACCCTATATTCTAAATCCCAAACTCTTAACCTAAACCCTAAACCCTAATACAAAAACCTTAAATCTTAACCCCTAAGCATTAAACTCTAAACCATAGACCCTAAACCCTAAACTCTAAACACTAAATCATATACCCCTTAATCCTAAACACTAAACCATAAACCCTAAACAATAAATGCTAAACCCTAAACCTTGAACTCTAAACCCTGAACAATAACCCTAAACCTAAACCCTAAACTCTAAACCTTACACCTAAAACACTAAACCATTAATCCGAACCCTAAACCTAAACACTCAACACTAAACCTTAAAGCCTAAACCCTAAATTCCAAACTCTTAACCCTAAAACAATAATCCTACACCCTAAACCTAACACTAAACACTAAACCCTTAAGTCTAAACCCTAAATTCTAAACCCTAAACCCTAAACCCTAAATCCTAAACTCTGAACTTCAAACACTAAACCATTAACCCTAAACCTTTACCCCAAAACCATATCCTAAACCCTTAAACCCTAAACACAAAATCATAAACTCTAAACCCAAAACCTTAAACCCTAAACCCTAAACCCAAAACCCAAAACCCTAGACCCTAAACCCTAAACCTAAACCCTAAACCCTAAATCCTAAACTTTAAAACTTAAACCCTAAACACTAATCCCAAAACCCTAAACCCTAAATGCTAAACCCAAACCAAAAATCCTAGACATGAAACCCTAAATCTAAATGCTAAACTTGTAACCCTAAACCCTAAACCCTAAACCCTAAACCTAAACCATTAATCATAAACCCTAAACCTAAACCTTAAACCCTAAACCCCAAATCCAGAATCTAAACACAAAACCCTAAACCTTACACCCTAAATCCTAAACTCTAAACCCTAAACACTAATCAGAACTTTAACCCTAAACTGTAAATTATAAACCCTAAACCCTTATCTTAAACCCTAAATGCTAAACCCTAAACCCAAACCCTAAACCCTAAACTCAAAATACTAAACCCTACACCCTAAATTTTAAATCCCAAACTCTTAACCCTAAACCGCAAACCCTAAACACTAAACTTGGAACCCTAAACCCTAAACCCTAAAACCTAAACCCTAAACCCTAACCCTAAACCCTAAACCTAAATCCTACACCTTAAACTCTAATGCCTTAACTCTAAATCCTAAACCCTAAACCCTAAAACCTAAACCTTAAACCTAAACCCTAAATCTTAAACTTAAACCCTAAACTCTAAACATGCAAATCCTAAACCCTAACCTTAAACCCTAAACCCTAAATCCTAAACCCTTAATCCTAAACTCAAAATTCTAAACCCTAAATCCTAAACCCTATATTCAAAATCCCAAACTCATAACCTAAACCCTAAACACCAAACCCTAAACCCTAACACATAAACCCTAAATATTAACCCCAAACCTTAAACCCTAAACCATGACCCTAAATACTAAACTCTAATCACTAAATACTAAACCCTAAACCCTAAATTTTAAATCCCAAACTCTTAACCTAAACCCTAAACCCCAAACCCCAAAACCTAATACATAAACTCTAAATCATAGCCCTAAACCTTAAACCTTAAACCATAGATCCTCAACCTCAACTCTAAACCCTAAACCCTAAAACATATACCCCTTTAACCCTAAACTCTAAACCCTAAACAATAAACCATAAACCCTAAACAATAAACCCTAAACCTTAAACCTTAAACTCTAAACCCTAAACCATAATCCTAAACCTAAACCCTAAACTCTAAACCTTACACCCAAAACTCTAAACCCTAAACCATTAATCCTAAACCCTAAACCTAAACACTCAAAACTAAACCTTAAAGCCTAAACCCTAAATTCAAAACTCTAAACCCTAAACCATTAATCCTAAACCCTAAACCTAACACTAAACACTAAACCCTTAAGCCTAAACCCTAAATTCCAAACTCTAAACCCTAACCACTAACCCCTAAAACAAACCCTAAACACCTAAACCCAAAACCCTAAACCCCAAACCCTAAAACCTAAACCCTAAACCTTAACCCTAAACACTAAACCCTAAACCCTAAACCTAAAATCATAAATTCTAAACCCAAAACCCTAAGCCCTAAACCCTAAACCCAAAACTCAGACCCTAAACCCAAAACCCTAAACACTAAACCTGGAACCCTAAACCCTAAACCCTAAAACCTAAACCCTAAAATGTAACCCTAAACCCTAAACCTAAATCCTACACCCTATACTCTAATGCCTAAACTCTAAATCCTAAACCCTAAACCCTAAAACCTAAACCCTAAACCTAAACCCTAAATCTTAAACTTAAACCCTAAACCGTAATTTGTAAACCCTAACTTCCTAACCTTAAACCCTAAACTCTAAACCCTAAATCTTAAACCTTGAACCCTAAACTCTTAAACCTTGAACCCTAAACTCTAAACCCTAATCCCTAAACACCAAACCCTAAATCCTAAACTCTAAACCCTAAACCCTAACTATAAACCAAAAACCCTATACCATAATCCTTAAACCGTAAATTCTAACCCCAAAACCTAAATACTAAACCCTATGTCCTAAACCCTAAACCCTGAACCTTAAACCTTAAACCCTAAACCCTAAACCCTAACCCTAAACCCTAAACGCAAAACCCTAGACACAAAACCCTAAAGCTAAATGCTAAACTTGGAACCCTAAACCCTAAACCTAAACCATTAATCATAAACCCTAAACCCCAAATCCAGAATCTAAACCCAAAACCCTAAACCTTAAACCCTAAATCCTAAACTCTAAACCCTAAACACTAACTGTAAGCCTTTAACCCTAAATTGTAAATTATAAACCCTACACCCTATTCTTAAACCCTAAACCCTAAACCCTAAACCCTAAACCCTAAACTTAAAACACTAAACCCTAAACCCTAAATTCCGAATCCCGAACTCTTAAAACTAAACCTTAAAGCCTAAACCCAAAATTCAAAACTCTAAACCCTAAACCATTAATCCTAAACCATAAACCTAACACAAAACACTATACCCTTAAGCCTTAACACTAAATTCCATACTCTAAACCCTAAACCCTAAACCCTAAACCCTAATCACTAAATCGTAAACCCTAAACCATATATTCTAAATCCCAAACTCTGAACCTAAACCCTAAACCCCAAACCCTAAAACCTAATACATAAACCCTAAATGTTAACCCCTAAACCTTAAACCTTAAACCATAGATCCTAAACCCTCAACTCTAAACCCTAAACCCTAAATCATATACCCCTTAACCCTAAACTCTAAACCCTAAGCAATAAACCACAAACCCTAAACAATAAACCCTAAACCTTAAACCTTAAACTCTAAACCCTACACCATAATCCTAAACCTAAACCCTAAACTCTAAACCTTACACCCAAAACTCTAAACCTTAAACCATTAATACTAAACCCTAAACCTAAACACTCAAAACTAAACCTTAAAGCCTAAACCCTAAATTCAAAACTCTAAACCCTAAACCATTAATCCTAAACCCTAAACCTAACACTAAACACTAAACCCTTAAGCCTAAACCCTAAATTCCAAACTCTAAACCCTAACCCCTTACCCCTAAACCAAACCCTAAACCCCTAAACCCAAAACCCCAAACCCCAAACCCTAAAACCTAAAGCCTAAACCCTAACCCTAAACACTAAACCCTAAACCCTAAACCTAAAATCATTAATTCTAAACCCAAAACCCAAAGCCCTAAACCCTAAACCCAAAACCCTAGACCCTAAACCCTAAACCCTAAACACTAAACTTGGAACCCTAAACCCTACACCCTAAAACCTAAACCCTAAACCCTAACCCTAAACCCTAAACCTAAATCCTACACCCTAAACTCTATTGCCTTAACTCTAAATCCTAAACCCTAAACCCTAAAACCTAAACCTTAAACCTTAACCCTAAATCTTAAACTTAAATCCTAAACTCTAAACATGCAAATCCTAAACCCTAACCTTAAACCCTAAACCCTAAATCCTAAACCCTTAATCCTAAACTCAAAATTCTAAACCCTAAATCCTAAACCCTATATTCAAAATCCCAAACTCATAACCTAAACCCTAAACACCAAACCCTAAACCCTAACACATAAACCCTAAATCTTAACCCCTAAACCTTAAATCCTAAACCATAGACCCTAAATACTAAACTCTAATCACTAAATCCTAAACCCTAAACCATATATTCTAAATCCCAAACTCTTAACCTAAACCCTAAACCCCAAACCCCAAAACCTAATACATAAACTCTAAATCATAACCCCTAAACCTTAAACCTTAAACCATAGATCCTAAACCCTCAACTCTAAACCCTAAACCCTAAAACATATACCCCTTAACCCTAAACTCTAAACCCTAAACAACAAACCATAAACCCTAAACAATAAACCCTAAACCTTAAACCTTAAACTCTAAACCCTAAACCATAATCCTAAACCTAAACCCTAAACTCTAAACCTTACACCCAAAACTCTAAACCCTAAACCATTAATCCTAAACCCTAAACCTAAACACTCAAAACTAAACCTTAAAGCCAAAACCCTAAATTCAAAACTCTAAACCCTAAACCATTAATCCTAAAACCCTAAACCTAACACTAAACACTAAACCCTTAAGCCTAAACCCTAAATTCCAAACTCTAAACCCTAACCCCTTACCCCTAAAACAAACCCTAAACACCTAAACCCAAAACCCTAAACCCCAAACCCTAAAACCTAAACCCTAAACCTTAACCCTAAACCCTAAACCCTAAACCCTAAACCTAAAATCATAAATTCTAAACCCAAAACCCTAAGCCCTAAACCCTAAACCCAAAACCTGCCCTAAACCCTAAACCCTAAACACTAAACCTGGAACCCTAAACCCTAAACCCTAAAACCTAAACCCTAAAACATAACCCTAAACCCTAAACCTAAATCCTACACCCTAAACTCTAATGCATAAACTCTAAATCCTAAACCCTAAACCCTAAAACCTAAACCCTAAACCTAAACCCTAAATTTTAAACTTAAACCCTAAACCCTAATTTGTAAACCCTAACTTCCTAACCTTAAACCCTAAACTCTAAACCCTAAATCTTAAACCTTGAACCCTAAACTCTTAAACCTTGAACCCTAAACTCTAAACCCTAATCCCTAACACCAAACCCTAAATCCTAAACTCTAAACCCTAAACCCTAACTATAAACCAAAAACCCTATACCATAATCCTTAAACCGTAAATTCTAACCCCAAAACCTAAATACTAAACCCTATGTCCTAAACCCTAAACCCTGAACCTTAAACCCTAAACCCTAAACCCTAAACCCTAACCCTAAACCCTAAACCCAAAACCCTAGACACAAAGCCCTAAAGCTAAATGCTAAACTTGGAACCCTAAACCCTAAACCTAAACCATTAATCATAAACCCTAAACCCCAAATCCAGAATCTAAACCCAAAACCCTAAACCTTAAACCCTAAATCCTAAACTCTAAACCCTAAACACTAAACTGTAAGCCTTTAACCCTAAATTGTAAATTATAAGCCCTAAACCCTATTCTTAAACCCTAAACCCTAAACCCTAAACCCTAAACCCTAAACCCTAAACTTAAAACACTAAACCCTAAACCCTAAATTCTAAATCCTGAACTCTTAAACCTAAAATCCAATACCCTAAAACCTAAACCCAAATTCCTAAACCCTAAACTCAAAACTCAAACCTACTAACCCTACTCCATAGACTATAAACCCTAAACCAAAAATTATAAATGCGAAACCATAAACCCTAAACCCTAAACCCAAAACCCTAACCATAAACCCTAAGTCCAAATCCCTACACCCTAAACCCTAAACCATTAATCCTAAACCCTAAGACTAAACCCTAAACACTAAATGCTAAGTCCAAATTCTAAAACCTAAACCCTAAACCCTAAACGTTAAACTTTAACCCTAAAAGGTAAACTACAAACCCTAAATCCTAACCTTAAACCCTAAACCCTAAACCCTTAATCCTATACTCAAAACACTAAACCCTAAACCCTAAACCCTATATTCTAAATCCCAAACTCTTAACCTAAACCCTAAACCCTAATACAAAAACCTTAAATCTTAACCCCTAAACATTAAACTCTAAACCATAGACCCTAAACCCTAAACTCTAAACACTAAATCATATACCTTTAATCCTAAACACTAAACCATAAACCCTAAACAATAAATGCTAAACCCTAAACCTTGAACTCTAAACCCTGAACAATAACCCTAAACCTAAACCCTAAACTCTAAACCTTACACCTAAAACACTAAACCATTAATCCTGAACCCTAAACCTAAACACTCAACACTAAACCTTAAAGCCTAAACCCTAAATTCCAAACTCTTAACCCTAAAACAATAATCCTACACCCTAAACCTAACACTAAACACTAAACCCTTAAGTCTAAACCCTAAATTCTAAACCCTAAACCCTAAACCCTAAATCCTAAACTCTGAACTTCAAACACTAAACCATTAACCCTAAACCTTTACCCCAAAACCATATCCTAAACCCTTAAACCCTAAACACAAAATCATAAACTCTAAACCCAAAACCTTAAACCCTAAACCCTAAACCCAAAACCCAAAACCCTAGACCCTAAACCCTAAACCTAAACCCTAAACCCTAAATCCTAAACTTTAAAACTTAAACCCTAAACACTAATCCCAAAACCCTAAACCCTAAATGCTAAACCCTAACCAAAAATCCTAGACATGAAACCCTAAATCTAAATGCTAAACTTGTAACCCTAAACCCTAAACCCTAAACCCTAAACCTAAACCATTAATCATAAACCCTAAACCTAAACCTTAAACCCTAAACCCCAAATCCAGAATCTAAACACGAAACCCTAAACCTTACACCCTAAATCCTAAACTCTAAACCCTAAACACTAACTGTAACCCTTTAACCCTAAACCGTAAATTATAAACCCTAAACCCTTATCTTAAACCCTAAATGCTAAACCCTAAACCCAAACCCTAAACCTTAAACTCAAAATACTAAACCCTACACCCTAAATTTTAAATCCCAAACTCTCAACCCTAAACCGCAAACCCTAAACACTAAACTTGGAACCCTAAACCCTAAACCCTAAAACCTAAACCCTAAACCCTAACCCTAAACCCTAAACCTAAATCCTACACCTTAAACTCTAATGCCTTAACTCTAAATCCTAAACCCTAAACCCTAAAACCTAAACCTTAAACCTAAACCCTAAATCTTAAACTTAAACCCTAAACTCTAAACATGCAAATCCTAAACCCTAACCTTAAACCCTAAACCCTAAATCCTAAACCCTTAATCCTAAACTCAAAATTCTAAACCCTAAATCCTAAACCCTATATTCAAAATCCCAAACTCATAACCTAAACCCTAAACACCAAACCCTAAACCCTAACACATAAACCCTAAATATTAACCCCTAAACCTTAAACCCTAAACCATAGACCCTAAATACTAAACTCTAATCACTAAATCCTAAACCCTAAACCATATATTCTAAATCCCAATCTCTTAACCTAAACCCTAAACCCCAAACCCCAAAACCTAATACATAAACTCTAAATCATAACCCCTAAACCTTAAACCTTAAACCATAGATCCTCAACCCTCAACTCTAAACCCTAAACCCTAAAACATATACCCCTTAACCCTAAACTCTAAACCCTAAACAATAAACCATAAACCTTAAACCTTAAACTCTAAACCCTAAACCATAATCCTAAACCTAAACCCTAAACTCTAAACCTTACACCCAAAACTCTAAACCCTAAACCATTAATCCTAAACCCTAAACCTAAACACTCAAAACTAAACCTTAAAGCCTAAACCCTAAATTCAAAACTCTAAACCCTAAACCATTAATCCTAAACCCTAAACCTAACACTAAACACTAAACCCTTAAGCCTAAACCCTAAATTCCAAACTCTAAACCCTAACCCCTTACCCCTAAAACAAACCCTAAACACCTAAACCCAAAACCCTAAACCCCAAACCCTAAAACCTAAACCCTAAACCTTAACCCTAAACACTAAACCCTAAACCCTAAACCTAAAATCATAAATTCTAAACCCAAAACCCTAAGCCCTAAACCCTAAACCCGAAACCCTAGACCCTAAACCCAAAACCCTAAACACTAAACCTGGAACCCTAAACCCTAAACCCTAAAACCTAAACCCTAAAACGTAACCCTAAACCCTAAACCTAAATCCTACACCCTATACTCTAATGCCTAAACTCTAAATCCTAAACCCTAAACCCTAAAACCTAAACCCTAAACCTAAACCCTAAATCTTAAACTTAAACCCTAAACCCTAATTTGTAAACCCTAACTTCCTAACCTTAAACCCTAAACTCTAAACCCTAAATCTTAAACCTTGAACCCTAAACTCTTAAACCTTGAACCCTAAACTCTAAACCCTAATCCCTAAACACCAAACCCTAAATCCTAAACTCTAAACCCTAAACCCTAACTATAAACCAAAAACCCTATACCATAATCCTTAAAGAGTAAATTCTAACCCCAAAACCTAAATACTAAACCCTATGTCCTAAACCCTAAACCCTGAACCTTAAACCTTAAACCCTAAACCCTAAACCCTAACCCTAAACCCTAAACGCAAAACCCTAAAGCTAAATGCTAAACTTGGAACCCTAAACCCTAAACCTAAACCATTAATCATAAACCCTAAACCCCAAATCCAGAATCTAAACCCAAAACCCTAAACCTTAAACCCTAAATCCTAAACTCTAAACCCTAAACACTAACTGTAAGCCTTTAACCCTAAATTGTAAATTATAAACCCTACACCCTATTCTTAAACCCTAAACCCTAAACCCTAAACCCTAAACCCTAAACTTAAAACACTAAACCCTAAACCCTAAATTCCGAATCCCGAGCTCTTAAAACTAAACCTTAAAGCCTAAACCCAAAATTCAAAACTCTAAACCCTAAACCATTAATCCTAAACCATAAACCTAACACAAAACACTATACCCTTAAGCCTTAACACTAAATTCCATACTCTAAACCCTAAACCCTAAACCCTAAACCCTAATCACTAAATCGTAAACCCTAAACCATATATTCTAAATCCCAAACTCTGAACCTAAACCCTAAACCCCAAACCCTAAAACCTAATACATAAACCCTAAATGTTAACCCCTAAACCTTAAACCTTAAACCATAGATCCTAAACCCTCAACTCTAAACCCTAAACCCTAAATCATATACCCCTTAACCCTAAACTCTAAACCCTAAGCAATAAACCACAAACCCTAAACAATAAACCCTAAACCTTAAACCTTAAACTCTAAACCCTACACCATAATCCTAAACCTAAACCCTAAACTCTAAACCTTACACCCAAAACTCTAAACCTTAAACCATTAATACTAAACCCTAAACCTAAACACTCAAAACTAAACCTTAAAGCCTAAACCCTAAATTCAAAACTCTAAACCCTAAACCATTAATCCTAAACCCTAAACCTAACACTAAACACTAAACCCTTAAGCCTAAACCCTAAATTCCAAACTCTAAACCCTAACCCCTTACCCCTAAACCAAACCCTAAACCCCTAAACCCCAAACCCTAAAACCTAAAGCCTAAACCCTAACCCTAAACACTAAACCCTAAACCCTAAACCTAAAATCATTAATTCTAAACCCAAAACCCAAAGCCCTAAACCCTAAACCCAAAACCCTAGACCCTAAACCCTAAACCCTAAACACTAAACTTGGAACCCTAAACCCTAAACCCTAAAACCTAAACCCTAAACCCTAACCCTAAACCCTAAACCTAAATCCTACACCCTAAACTCTAATGCCTTAACTCTAAATCCTAAACCCTAAACCCTAAAACCTAAACCTTAAACCTTAACCCTAAATCTTAAACTTAAATCCTAAACTCTAAACATGCAAATCCTAAACCCTAACCTTAAACCCTAAACCCTAAATCCTAAACCCTTAATCCTAAACTCAAAATTCTAAACCCTAAATCCTAAACCCTATATTCAAAATCCCAAACTCATAACCTAAACCCTAAACACCAAACCCTAAACCCTAACACATAAACCCTAAATCTTAACCCCTAAACCTTAAATCCTAAACCATAGACCCTAAATACTAAACTCTAATCACTAAATCCTAAACCCTAAACCATATATTCTAAATCCCAAACTCTTAACCTAAACCCTAAACCCCAAACCCCAAAACCTAATACATAAACTCTAAATCATAACCCCTAAACCTTAAACCTTAAACCATAGATCCTAAACCCTCAACTCTAAACCCTAAACCCTAAAACATATACCCCTTTAACCCTAAACTCTAAACCCTAAACAACAAACCATAAACCCTAAACAATAAACCCTAAACCTTAAACCTTAAACTCTAAACCCTAAACCATAATCCTAAACCTAAACCCTAAACTCTAAACCTTACACCCAAAACTCTAAACCCTAAACCATTAATCCTAAACCCTAAACCTAAACACTCAAAACTAAACCTTAAAGCCAAAACCCTAAATTCAAAACTCTAAACCCTAAACCATTAATCCTAAACCCTAAATCTAACACTAAACACTAAACCCTCAAGCCTAAACCCCAAATTCCAAACTCTAAACCCTAACCCTTACTCCCTAAAACAAACCCTAAACACCTAAACCCAAAACCCTAAACCCCAAACCCTAAAACCTAAACCCTAAACCTTAACCCTAAACACTAAACCCTAAACCCTAAACCTAAAATCATAAATTCTAAACCCAAATCCCTAAGCCCTAAACCCTAAACCCAAAACCCTAGACCCTAAACCCTAAACCCTAAACACTAAACCTGGAACCCTAAACCCTAAACCCTAAAACCTAAACCCTAAACATAAATCCTACACTCTAAACCCTAAACCCTAAACCCTAAACCCTAATGCCTAAACTCTAAAACTTAAACCCTAAACCCTAAACCCTAAACCTAAACCTTATTACTTAAACCTAAACCCTAAACCCTAATTTGTAAACCCTACATTCCTAAACCTAAACCCTAAACTCTAAACCCTAAACCTTAAACCCTAAACCCTAAACTCTTAAACCTTGAACCCTAAACTCTAAACCCTAATCCCTAAACACCAAACCCTAAATCCTAAACTCTAAACCCTAAACCCTAACTATAAACCAAAAACCCTATACCATAATCCTTAAACCGTAAATTCTAACCCCAAAACCTAAATACTAAACCCTATGTCCTAAACCCTAAACCCTGAACCTTAAACCCTAAACCCTAAACCCTAAACCCTAACCCTAAACCCTAAACCCAAAACCCTAGACACAAAACCCTTAAGCTAAATGCTAAACTTGGAACCCTAAACCCTAAACCTAAACCATTAATCATAAACCCTAAACCCCAAATCCAGAATCTAAACCCAAAACCCTAAACCTTAATCCCTAAATCCTAAACTCTAAACCCTAAATCCTAAACTCTAAACCCTAAACACTAACTGTAAGCCTTTAACCCTAAATTGTAAATTATAAACCCTACACCCTATTCTTAAACCCTAAACCCTAAACCCTAAACCCTAAACCCTAAACTTAAAACACTAAACCCTAAACCCTAAATTCTGAATCCCGAACTCTTAAAACTAAAATCCAATACCCTAAAACCTAAACCTAAATTCCTAAACCCTAAACTCAAAACCCAAAACCCACGAACCCTACTCCATAGACCATAAACCCTAAACCAAAAATTATAAATGCGAAACCATAAACCCTAAACCCTAAACCCAAAACCCTAACCATAAACCCTAAGTCCAAATCCCTACACCCTAAACCCTAAACCATTAATCCTAAACCCTAAGACTAAACCCTAAACACTAAATGCTAAGTCCAAATTCTAAAACTTAAACCCCAAACCCTAAACGTTAAACTTTAACCCTAAAAGGTAAACTACAAACCCTAAATCCTAACCTTAAACCCTAAACCCTAAACCCTTAATCCTATACTCAAAACACTAAACCCTAAACCCTAAACCCTATATTCTAAATCCCAAACTCTTAACCTAAACCCTAAACCCTAATACAAAAACCTTAAATCTTAACCCCTAAACATTAAACTCTAAACCATAGACCCTAAACCCTAAACTCTAAACACTAAATCATATATCCCTTAATCCTAAACACTAAACCATAAACCCTAAACAATAAATGCTAAACCCTAAACCTTGAACTCTAAACCCTGAACAATAACCCTAAACCTAAACCCTATACTCTAAACCTTACACCTAAAACACTAAACCATTAATCCTGAACCCTAAACCTAAACACTCAACACTAAACCTTAAAGCCTAAACCCTAAATTCCAAACTCTTAACCCTAAAACAGTAATCCTACACCCTAAACCTGACACTAAACACTAAACCCTTAAGTCTAAACCCTAAATTCTAAACCCTAAACCCTAAACCCTAAATCCTAAACTCTGAACTTCAAACACTAAACCATTAACCCTAAACCTTTACCCCAAAACCATATCCTAAACCCTTAAACCCTAAACACAAAATCATAAACTCTAAACCCAAAACCTTAAACTCTAAACCCTAAACCCAAAACCCAAAACCCTAGACCCTAAACCCTAAACCTAAACCCTAAACCCTAAATCCTAAACTTTAAAACTTAAACCCTAAACACTAATCCCAAAACCCTAAACCCTAAATGCTGAGCCCTAACCAAAAATCCTAGACATGAAACCCTAAATCTAAATGCTAAACTTGTAACCCTAAACCCTAAACCCTAAACCCTAAACCTAAACTATTAATCATAAACCCTAAACCTAAACCTTAAACCCTAAACCCCAAATCCAGAATCTAAACACAAAACCCTAAACCTTAAACCCTAAATCCTAAACTCTAAACCCTAAACACTAACTGTAACCCTTTAACCCTAAACCGTAAATTATAAACCCTAAACCCTTATCTTAAACCCTAAATGCTAAACCCTAAACCCAAACCCTAAACCCTAAACTCAAAATACTAAACCCTACACCCTAAATTTTAAATCCCAAATTCTTAACCCTAAAACCCAAAACCCTAAAACCTAAACCCTAAACCATAAACCCTAAATCCAAAACCCAAAACCCACAAACCCTACACCGTAGACCATAAAACCTAAACTCTAAACCCAAAACACTAAATCCTAAACCCCTTACCATAAACCCTAAACCATAAATCCTAAATTCTAAACCTTAAACCCTAAACCCAAAACCCTAAACCCTAACCCTAAACCATAAACCCTAAACCCTTAACCCAAAACCCTAAACCATAAACCCTAAATCCTAAACCCAAAACCCTAAAGCCCAAACCCTAAAGCCCAAATCCTAACCCTAAGCCATTAATCCTAAACCCTAAATCTAAATTCTAAACCCTAAACCCTAAACCCTAAACCTTAAACTTTAGCCCTAATGCATAAACAACAAACCCTAAACCCCAACCTTAAACCCTAAACCATAAACACTAAACCCTAAATCCTAAACCCTATATTCTAAATCCCAAATTCTTAACCAAAACCCTAAACCCCAAACCCTAAACCCTAATACATAAACCCTAAATCTTAATCCCTCAACCTTAAACCCTAAACCATACACCCTAAATCCTAAACTCTAAACCCAAAACCCTAAATCATATACGCCATAACCCTAAACACTAAACCCTAAACAATACACCCTAAACCCTAAACCTTAAACTCTAAACCTTAAACCATAACCCAAAACTCTAAACCCTAAACCCTAAATTCTAACCCTAAAACCTAAATCCTAAACCCTATGTCCTAAACCCTAAACCCTGAACCTTAAACCCTAAACCCTATACCCTAAACCCTAAACCCTAACCCTAAACCCTAAACCTATAACTTAAAACCCTCAACCCTAAAACACAAACCCTAAATCGTAAACTCTATACCCTAAACCCTAAACCATAAACCATAAACCATAAAATATAAACCCTAAACCCTAAGCAATATAACCTATACCATAAACCCTAAACCATTATTACTAAACTTAAACCCTAAACCCTATTTCATAAATTCTCAACCCTATACCCTAACCTAAAACCCTAAACCCTAACCCTAAACCATAAACCTAAACCCTAAATATTAAACCCTAAACCCTAAATCCAATCGCTTCCCCATTTCCCAATTTTTTTCTCCCTCTAATGCAGCTCACTAAAAAGAACGCTCTACAGCATAAGCCTAACGACTATAGTCCCAAAGAATATCGAAATGGCGCGAGCTCGGTAGGCACCGTCCGCCACTGCACAAGCTCAATAGGAGCGCCTCAACCCGACGAACAAAACCCACCATCAACCGCCCTCTAATTCATCCTAGAACTCTGTGAATTCGAGAAACAATGAAGCGATGAACAGTGTGAATTCTCGGAGAGAAATAGAAGGCAATCAAAAAATTATTCCCCCAATTCGCGATAGCTTGAATCGAGTAAGGATGGTTAAAGGGAATGATTCTATTAGTCAAGACCTACAACATACTAAAAAATCAAATGATTCTATCTCGCCAATTGAGAGATCTGGAGAGGTAATTTCTGGAGGAATCGTCGAAAAATCGCCGGAAATGCGCCTTCAAATTCGAGCACACTCCCATCAATTTCAGGGCGATTTGAGCATTGGGGATTACTGTCCTGGTGAAGAGGTACATCCCACTGAAGTTTCAAGAAAAACGGACAGTCCAATCACCGGCGGCAAGGATTCCGGTGGTTGAGCAGTGAAAGAACATAAAACTTTTGGCTGCGTTGACGGAGGAATCTATCCCAATGAAGAGGAGGTTCATCACACTAACATACACACTAATGTTGCACAAGAATGAACGAAACGAAATTCCATCAAGTAATCAGCCATTGGAGTCTGAAGAACTCATCTGTAGAACTGAAGCACAACAACAGGGGACTAAGTCCCAGGAGCACCAAGGATCAAAGTTTCAAAAACAAGAACAATGTATAACTGATGAGCAACACATGGAAATATAATCAAAACAATATGATCAAGAGCCAAAACAAATGCAAAATCATCAATATGATATTACAAGGCCTACAACTATGGAAGTGGTGGAGGTGGAGAGTTCCACACAATTCTCCTTTGGAGTTAGACCAACAGATACCATTCCAATCAGTGGGGAACAACAGAGGTCAGGTGGGGAGGTAAATATCACTAACGTTCGTAATTCGAATCAAATGCAGGTACAATTAACAGCAGCTAATGCTTCACAAGCAGCGAACTCAAAAGAGGATGTCCAACAAGCAGGTAAGTACACTAACTCTAATCATAAACACAGTGCTGTTAATTTGAGTAGTAGTGATTGTCATAAACAGGTTACTACAAATCTGCAAAAGGTTAGTAGTTCGAATGATTCTGAACAAAGAAAAAGGGACTATAAGGTGCAAGGTCCTGATAATGGAAAAGAAAAAGGAATGCAGTCACAGCAGGCAACCAACGAGAGAAATATTGATCACAATAACTACTATACGGAATTCCCTAAGATATCTAGTAATTTTGATAGACATAAGTCTAATGAACAGAAAAACCAGCAGACCAAACCACATCATCACCATCACGCAAGCGGATCAAATGAGAGTCAAAACAACAAGCAAGATCAAAATATTGAACCAAGACCTTATACTCGTGGTTCAAACTTTGGGCCGCAAGACTCGTGACAAATTCATGCCGCATATGCCGATCCCATTGAACCGTAGCCCCGCACACACGACTGCCAGGCCAACTGCAGTGATCTATGATATGGATGACTTCATGAATAAATTGGTTGTGGATCAGAATATACCTTGATAGGCAAATTCGGCCACCATGCCTACGGTGGAACTCATTCAAAAGCTTCATCTTGCATCAAATTTCAATGGGGAGGGGGTCAATATAGCTCAGTATAATGCAAAATATGTGTTTATAGATTTGGAGAATGAGCTGTACTATAACACTGTATGGACACAATAGAGAATAACCATTGAAGGTAAACTGATGAGAATACAGGCCTGTACCCCTAATTTTAGACCTGAGGAGGAAACTCCTATAGTTCCTATATGGGTTCTGCTACCAGGGCTACCATGGCATTGCTTCAAAAAGGAATTCATCACACCTCTGCTTGATTCTGTGGGAAAGGTGTTGTACTTAGACACAACCTCTATTAAAAGCACTAGAGCTGGTATGGCCAAGGTGAAAGTCCAAGTTGATCTGACAAAGGCAAGACCAAGACATGTATGGATAGGATTGGATGATGAAGACCTCACAATAGGGAGATGGCAGACCATTGAATATGAAAACATTCCCCCTTACTGTGTATATTGCAGACACCAAGGCCACATGATAGAAGATTGTAACTTCAAAGTAAGGGATGAAGAATTCAAGAAAAGGAAGGAGCTGGAAACAGACAAGGCAAACAAAAACAAAGGGGAACAACTGCAGCAGGGAAAGGATATCACACAAACTAAAGCAAATGAACAGGAAGAAAAGCATAAACACAACAACAATGAAGGGAACTATCAAGAACACAATACACAGCAAAAACAAGAAGGATGGAAAACACAAAAAGGAGAAACACTAAACAAAGCAGGATGGACCACAAAAATCAATATGGAGACCTACCTCACCACAGAGTAGGCAGACAAGGGAGCACCAAATAAACACAGCTCAACAAACAGGTATTACTAATAACCATAATCAAAATGCTTTTACTAACTTACACATGCAGGAGGAGCAAAAGGAGGACAGGGAAGGACCTTTTAACACTGGAGGGACACCACCACATGAAACACAAAATGTATGACAAAAATAAGACAAAATAGACTGCACTGCACTGCATACAAAGGATGCAAGGATAACATGAAGAACTCAGGTATTGACTCAATGTTCCCACCCTCAGAAACCCCAATATTGGTTCTATGGTTGTTACTTGTAATGATGAAGCTGAAGGAGGGATGGATGGGGGATGTCAGGAGAACCACACTAACCTGCAGGAAGGGGTATCCAAAGGGGGGATTCTGCCTCATGTTCTGCATGAGGCTATGGATAGTGACCACAGTTCTGACCTTAGAACCCTTGCTACCACTAAAGTTTCATAGCACAAGTCAAGGAATCAACAAACTCAGCAACAAATTATAGCAGCATCTCAATCTCAGACTGACAAAAGTAACCATAATAAGGGCTCTATGGCTAAAGACTTAGGATCCAAGGGTAGTACCAACAAGCAGGAAGGCACCCCTAAAAGCAAGAACAAACCCAGCAAAAAGAAGAGGGATGCAGCCAAGAAGAAACAGAACATGCAACATGGAGGTGTGCAACAAGGGGAACAGGAAAAAAATGAGGAGATCTGTAAGAAATTTATTATGGTTGATGATCAACAGGGTATGGATATCACTCCTCTGCAGGCTCAGTATATGACCCCTATTCCTAAGACTCCACCAGACAAAGAACAGAGCAACTGTCAACTGAATTCTATCCCTATCATAGATGAGTATGCTGTGATTAATTCTAAAGATGAATTGGATGGGGATAATCAATCTTTCAAAGAACAAGATGATGAAGAAGAAACTAGTGAACTGTTAATCAGAGCTTTCAGTCCCAATTATGACCAGGTCCTTGAAAATGAAATACAACAGGTCACGCATAAACAGTGGCCTATCTCCAAGGGATTTCACCATGACAGATTCCACTTCAAAATCAAGACATCAACACCGCCATCGCAGTGCACCAAACACTAGACTTTTTACCTCCAAATCATCTCAATGATTAGTGCAATTATTTGGAATGTGAGGGGGATTACTACTCAAGGAGCTTTGGAAAGGATTAAAACTCTTAGGAAGCTTCATCATCTTTCTATTATGGCCATTCTAGAACCTTTTTCAGACAGTAATTTGATTCAATCATTTATGCACCAAATGAATATGGAACAGGCAGTGAGTAATGGTAATGGAAAGATTTGGCTGTTTTGGAGCAAGGATATTGACTGTGTAGTCCTTGAGGAAGATGACCAGCAGATCACTTGTGAATTCTCTCACAATGAAATTCAGGAACACTTCACCATTACCTTTGTGTATGCTAAGTGTAAGGACCAACTCAGAAGGCCCCTATGGGACAAAATGCTTCATCATGCTGCAGATAATAATAAAACCTGGTGCTCAGTAGGAGACTTCAATGTTATTACCTCTATGGAGGAGAAGCTGGGAGGTGTTCCCTACAATATGAGGAAAAGTCTTGATTTCATTGCTGTCATTATCAAGCTCGTGGATTGATAGATCTTGGTTTCAGTGGACATAAATTTACTTGGTCTAATAAAAGGGAATACATCATAGAATTTGGAAAAGGTCACAGAGCCTTGGTCAATGGTAAATGGTCGAAATGATGCCTCGACTACCATCACTCATTTGCCTTCAGAGGATCGATCATTGTCCTTTGTTGATGGAAATGATTCCTAAAGAGGAGGAGCACATCGTACTTCAAATTTCTAAACCGTTGGATCAACAACCCAACTTTATAGATATCGTGAAATCTCGCTGGGAAAGAAATGTAGAAGGAAGCAGATGTGGAGATTCCACCAAAATCAAAAGGCCGCCCAACACCCTTAGTGTGTGGTCTAGAAGGGAACTTGGTGATATCTTCAAAGAAAGTCGATTATGAAGAAAAGGTGAGAATTGTTGAAGATAATTTTATTCAGAATGCAGAGGCCAATAGAACAATCTTACATGGGTCGAATGCAGAGTATATCGTGTTTCTAAATCTTGAGGATTCCATTTTAAAACAAAAACACAGCTTGCAATGGTTCAAGGAAGGAGATGCCAATACCAAATATTTTCACCCCTAATGAGGGGAGAAGAAGGTTGTTCATTCACAAACTTTTGACAGAGGATGGAGAATGGATACAGGAGAGGAAACTATTGCCAAGGTCGCCAGGACCACTTTCGTAAGGTTTTCATAGGGATAATAAGACTATCAATGAAGGAGGCCTCGATCGCATTCAAAGAAGGGTCACTCAGAGCAAAACAAATGTCTAACCTCTATGCCCACTTTGGAGGAATTGAAAGAAGTAGTTTTCCATGAACCCTAACTCAAGAAATTGGACCAGATGGGATGAATGGACATTTTTTCGTAAGTGCTGCATATTATTAAACAGACCTTCTTGAAGTCATTCAAGCATTCTTCTCAGACAGTGATACCCAAATATTTTTCCCATTCCTATATTGTTCTTCTTCCTAAAGTGAACAATCCCAACAAGTTGAAGGAATTTAGACCTATCACCTCAAAGAACTTCACTAGCAAGATCATTTCCAAGCTATTGAGTTCCGCACTAGGCCCTATACTACCGCATATGGTTTCTCTCAACCAACTGGTTTTGTAAAGTAGGAATATTTCGTAAAACATCATGTTGGCACAGGAGATTATTCATCAAACCAAGAAACCTAACATAGGCAGTAATGTTATCATTAAACTTTACATGGCTAAGGCATATAATAGAGTTCATTGGCCCTACATATGTCTAGTGCTGAGAAGAATGGGTTTTGATGAAGTCTTTATTGATATGGTTTGGAGGACTATGACTAATAATTGGTACTCTATTATAGTCAATGGCAAGAGATATGGTTTCTTCAAATCTACCAGAGGACTCAAACAAGGTGACCCCCTCTCCCCTACCCTATTTATTTTAGATGCAGAGGTCCTATCCAGACCTCTTAACAGGCTGCATAACAACCCAGACTATCATGGTTTCTTCATGGAAAAGAGAGGTCCTCAAGTTAATCATCTAAGCTTCCAGATGACATTATCATATTCACCTCAGGAAGACAGAAAACCCTACAACTCATCATGCAGACTCTGAGTTCCTATGAAAACATTTTAGGACAATTAGTGAACAAGGAGAAAAGTCATTTCATGATTCATTCTAATACTTTCAATAGTACTAAGGAAAGAATCATAAGAGTGACAGGTTTTAAGCACATGGAAGGAGTCATTACTTATCTAGGCTGCCCTTTATTTGTTGGCAGGCCTAGAATTATATATTTCTCAAACCTCATCAATAAGGTGATCAACAGGATTACAGGTTGGCATACTAAAATTCTTAGCTATGGGGGTAGGGTAATTTTAATCAGACATGTTCTACAATCTTTGCCTATTCACCGCATGTCGCAATTACCCGCCTCACATTTCTCAAACAAATCCAAGGAATGATAGCAGACTTTTTTGGGGTCGAGGAATGACAGAAGAAATACCATTGGTCCTCATGGAAAACCTAAGCTATCCTCTAGATGAAGGAGGCATAGGTGTGAGGAACTTAAAAGATGTTTGCAGGCCTTTAAATACAAACAAAGTGGTGGATCTTCAGAGCAAGAAAACACTCGGGACTTTCTGTGGCTAAATATTGTCAGAGATCAAATCCCATAAGTAAGAAATGGGATACAGGATACTATTACTTGGAAGCAAATTGATGATAACAAAAGCAAGTCGAGGAACACATCCAATGGAGAATCAACTCGCAATGCAATTTCGTGGGATAATTGGCTTGGTGTTGGACCTCTTGCTAGATTTACTAATGATAGCAAGAGGTTCAATAATACTAAGGTTGCGTAGTTCTTAATGAATGGACAATGGAATTATGACAAGTCGATACAACAGCTCCTCCATGCCAATTAGCCAACATCCTTGCAATGCATCTTCACTACCGCAGACACACCGACCATGCCATCCGAATCAACAATGATGGACACTTTACTTGCTCCTCCGCTTGGAATGCTATAAGAGATAAGAGGAACAAATCTATGTTTAGTTCCTTTATTTGGCATAAGAACATTCCTTTTAAAGCTTCTTTCTTTTTGTGGAGAGCCTTAAGAGGTAAACTCCTACTAATGAAAAACTAACTAAGTTTGACAATGAAATGGCAAAGTGTTTTTGTTGTAACAGTCCGAATGGATACTATAGAGCATATCTTCAACAATGGACACTTTGCTACCTATGTATGGAAAAGTTATTCAAACTACAGCATCACCACGCATCACACCATCGCTTCAATTGATCATGCAACGGTGGTCAACTAAACCAAACAACGGCTTATAGGTCGTTGATACAGCCCCACCAATCTTCATCCGCTTGGAATCAGGAAAACAGATGTGCAAGCAAGTATGGAGGCAAGCATTCAATATGAGCAGAGTTAAATATTCCATATACAAGGATAACTACAAACTAATAAACACAAGATTCCTCATATCGATGGCCATCTAACTAGAAGGACCTCATAGCAATGGGGAAAATCAGATTCATGACACTAAAGTGACCTTGGTTATGTGGAGAAAGCCACCAAAAGATTGGATAAAGCTTAACACCGACGGCAGCACTAGACAATCCCGAAAGCTAGGTGCCGGAGGTATCATCCGAGACCACAGGGAGAAATAATATTAGCCTTCTCCACACCAATGGGAGAAGGAACTAACAATCAAGTTGAAATCGAGCTGCTATATTTGGCATGACTTGGCTCCTTCAATTAGGCTACACGAATGTCCTTTGGAAGTGGATTCGCACTACTAGTTGATCGGATCATGGCAAAACTAACCCACCTTGGAGTGTTAACACGCAGTACAAGCAGATGAAGGCACTTATAGGCGTATAAGCAACTTTAGATGCAAACATACATACAGAGAAGCCAACTCAAAGGCTGATTCTTTAGCAATACAAAGTCACAAAATTACGAGCCCCAACATATATAACAATAGTCAAGAATCGCCAAGGAAGCACGAACTCACTATCAACTAGACATTCTGGAAATAGCAAATTTCAGGAGAAGGAAAATCAAAAGAATCAAAGAACCACCATGATGAACACCCTCCTCAACCTAGTTATAATTTTCGGTTATAGCTCAGTTTCTTGTTTTCTTTTCAGTATTGTAAGGGGAGAGTCTCCCTTGTTTATGTTTCCTAGATTCTCTGTATCGAGGGGAGTCCCCTCGCCTAGGTACATAGTCTCTAGGTTTCCCGTTATGGTATGGGGATGAGTTGACTTTCCTTAGCAGGAAGGTAGACTTATGAACCACCATAGGATTGGAGATTAGGTTTATGCCCCCCTCCTTGTACCTTTTATTTTTATATTTATGCTAAGGCCTGGGGGTGTTGCTAAGCCCCTGACCCCCCTCAAGGGTCGTTCAAATAAAAAAAAAAAAAACCCTAAATCCCAAACTCTAAACCTTAAACCCTAAACCCTAATCCCAAAACACTCTAAACCCTAAACCCTAAACCCTAACCCTAAACCCTAAACTCTAAACCCTAAACACAAAACCCTAGACATGAAATCCTAAACCTAAATGCTAAACTTAGAACCCTAAACCCAAAACCCTAAACCCTAAACCTAAACACTCAACACTAAACCTTAAAGCCTAAACCCTAAATTCCAAACTCCAAACCCTAAAACAGTAATCCTACACCCTAACCTAACACTAAACACTAAACCCTTAAGTCTAAACCCTAAATTCCAAACCCTAAACCCTAAACCCTAAATCCTAAATTCTGAACTTCAAACACTAAACCATTAACCCTAAACCTTTACCCCAAAACCATATCCTAAACCCCTAAACCCTAAACACAAAATCATAAACCCTAAATACAAAATCATAAACTCTAAATCCAAAACCTTAAACCATAAACCCTAAACCCTAAACCCAAAACCCTAGACCCTAAACCCTAAACCTAAACCCTAAACCTTAAATCCTAAACTTTAAACCTTAAACCCTAAACCCTAAACGCTAAACCCTAACCCAAAATCCTAGACATGAAACCCTAAATCTAAATACTAAATTTGTAACCCTAAACCCTAAACCCTAAACCCTAAACCTAAACCATTAATCATAAACCCTAAACCTAAACCTTAAACCCTAAACCCCAAATCTAGAATCTAAACCCAAAACCCTAAACCTTAAACTCTAAATCCTAAACTCTAAACCCTAAACACTAACTGTAAACCTTTAACCCTAAATCGTAAATTATAAACCCTAAACCCTAATCTTAAACCCTAAACGCTAAATCCTAAACCCAAACCCTAAACTCTAAACACAAAATACTAAACCCTACACCCTAAATTTTAAATCCCAAACTCTTAACCCTAAAACCCAAAACCCTAAAACCTAAACCCTAAACCATACAACCAAAACCCAAAACCCACAAACCCTACACCGTAGACCATAAAACCTAAACTCTACACCCAAAACAATAAATCCTAAACCCCTTAACCATAAACCCTAAACCATAAATCCTAAATTCTAAACCTTAAACACTAAACCCAAAGCCCTAAACCCTAACCCTAAACAATAAACCCTAAAACCTAAACCCAAAACCCTAAACCCTAAACCCTAAACCCCAAAGCCCAAACCCTAATCCTAAGCCATTAATCCTAAACCCTAAATCTAATTTCTAAACCCTAAACCCTAAACCTTAAACTTTAGCCCTAATGCATACATAACAAACCCTAAACCCTAACTTTAAACCCTAAATCATCAACACTAAAACCTAAATCCTAAACCCTGTATTTTAAATCCCAAACTCTTAACCCAAACCCTAAACCCTAATACATAAACCCTAAATCTTAACCCCTAAACCTTAAACCCTAAACCATGGACCCTAAACCCTAAACTCTTAACCCAAAACCCTAAATAATATATGCCTTTACCCTAAACACTAAAGCCTAAACAATAAACCATAAGCCCTAAACAATACACCCTAAACCCTAAACCTTAAACTCTAAACCTTAAACCATAACCCTAAACTCTAAACCTTACACCCAAAACTCTAAACACTAAACCCTTAATCCTAAACCCTTAATCTAAATACTCAACACTAAAACTTAAAGCCTAAACCCTAAATTCCTAACTCTAAACCCTAAACCATTGATCCTAAACCCTAAACCTCACACTAAACACGAAACCCTAAACCCTAAATTCCAAACTCTAAACCCTAAACTCTAAATCCTACACTCTGAACTTCAAACACTAAACCATTAACCCTAAGCCCTTACTCATAAACCATACCCTAAACCCCTAAACCAAAAGCCCTAAACCCTAAAACCTAAAATCTAAAACCAAAACCTAACCCTAAACCCTAAACCTAAACCCTAAACCCTAAACCCAAAATTGAGAACTCTAAACCCAAAACCCTAAACCCTAAAACCTAAACTCTAAACCCTAAACATAAATCCTACACTCTAAACCCTAAACCCCAAACCCTAAAGCCTAAACCCTAAACCCTAAACCCTAAATGCTAAACCCTAAACCCTAAACACTAAACCCTACCTAAACCCTAAACCTTAATTTATAAGCCCCAAATTCCTAACCCTAAACCCTAAACTCTAAACACTAAACCTTAAACCCTAAACCCTAAACTCTAAACCCTAATTCCTAAACCATACACCCTAAATCCTAAACTCTAAACCCTAAACCCTAACTATAAACCAAAAACCCTAAACCCTAAACCCTAAACCCTAAATTCTAACCCTAAAACCTAAATCCTAAACCCTATGTCCTCAACCCTCAACCCTGAACCTTAAATCGTAAACCCTATAACCTAAACCCTAAACCCTAAACCTAAACCCTAAACCTACAACTTGAAACCCTCTACCCTAAAAGACAGACCCTAAACCCTAAAACACAAACCCTAAACCATAAACTTTATACCCTAAACCTAAATGATAAACCATAAACCAAAAAATATAAACCCTAAACCCTAAGCAATATAACCTATACCATAAACCTAAACCATTATTACTAAACTTAAATCCTAAACCCTATTTCATAAATTCTCAACCCTATACCCTAACCCAAAACCCTAAACCCAAAACCCTAAACCCTAACCCTAAACCATAAACCTAAACCCTAAACATTAAACCCTAAACCCTAAATCCCACACTCTAAACCTTAAACCCTAAACCCTAATCCTAAAACACTCTAAACCCTAAACCCTAAACCCTAACCCTAAACCTTAACCCTAAACCCTAAACTCTAAACCCTAAACACAAAACCCTAGACACAAAATCCTAAACCTAAATGCTAAACTTGGAACCCTAAACCCTAAACCTAAACACTCAACACTAAACCTTAAAGCCTAAACCCTAAATGCCAAACTCTAAACCCTAAAACGGTAATCCTACACCCCAAACCTAACACTAAACACTAAACCCTTAAGTCTAAACCCTAAATTCCAAATCCTAAACCATAAACCCTAAATCCTAAACTCTGAACTTTAAACACTAAACCATTAACCCTAAACCTTTACCCCAAAACCATATCCTAAACCCCTAAACCCTACACACAAAATCATAAACTCTAAACCCAAAACCTTAAACCCTAAACCCTAAACCCTAAACCAAAAACCCTAGACCCTAAACTCGAAACCTAAACCCTAAACCCTAAATCCTAAACTTTAAACCTTAAACCCTAAACCCTAATCCCAAAACCGTAAATCCTAAATGCCAGACCCTAATCCCAAAACCCTAAACCCTAAACCCTAAACCTAAACCATTAATCATAAACCCTAAACCTAAACCTTAAACCCTAAACCCCAAATCCAGAATCTAAACCCAAAACCCTAAAACTTAAACCGTAAATCCTAAACTCTAAACCATAAACACTAACTGTAAGCCTTTAACCCTAAATCATAAATTATAAACCCTAAACCCTAATCTTAAACCCTAAATGCTAAACCCTAAAACCTAAACTCAAAATACTAAACCCTACACCCAAAATTTTAAATCCTAAACTCTTAACCCTAAAACCCAAAACCCTAAATCCTAAACCCTAAACCATAAACCCTAAACCTTAAACCCAAAACCCAAAACCCAAAACCCATAAACCCTACACCGTAGACCATAAAACCTAAACTCTAAACCCAAAACACTAAATCCTAAACCCCTTAACCATAAACCCTAAACCATTAATCCTAAATTCTAAACCTTAAACCCTAAACCCAAAACCCTAAACCCTAACCCTAAACCCTAAACCCTAAACCCTAAACCCTAAAACCTAAACCCTAAAGCCCAAACACTAACCCTAAGCCATTAATCCTAAACTCTAAATCTAAATTCTAACCACTAAACCCTAAACCTTAAACTTTAGCCCTAATGCATAAACAACAAACCCTAAACCCTAAACTTAAACCCTAAACCATAAACACTAAACCCTAAATCCAAAACCCTATATTCTAAATCCCAAATTCTTAACCCAAACCCTAAACCCCAAACCCTAAACCCTAATACATAAACACTAAATCTTAACCCCTAAACCTTAAACCCTAAACCATAGACCCTAAACCCTAAACTCTAAACCCAAAACCCTAAATCATAAATCCTACACTCTAAACCCTAAACATAAATCCTACACTCTAAACCCTAAACCCCAAACCCTAAAGCCTAAACCCTAAACCCTAAACCCTAAATGCTAAACCCTAAACCCTAAACACTAAACCCTACCTAAACCCTAAACCTTAATTTATAAGCCCTAAATTCCTAACCCTAAACCCTAAATTCTAAACACTAAACCTTAAACCCTAAACCCTAAACTCTAAACCCTAATTCCTAAACCATACACCCTAAATCCTAAACTCTAAACCCTAAACCCTAACTATAAACCAAAAACCCTAAACCCTAAACCCTAAACCCTAAATTCTAACCCTAAAACCTAAATCCTAAACCCTATGTCCTCAACCCTCAACCCTGAACCTTAAATCGTAAACCCTATAACCTAAACCCTAAACCCTAAACCTAAACCCTAAACCTACAACTTGAAACCCTCTACCCTAAAAGACAGACCCTAAACCCTAAAACACAAACCCTAAACCATAAACTTTATACCCTAAACCTAAACGATAAACCATAAACCAAAAAATATAAACCCTAAACCCTAAGCAATATAACCTATACCATAAACCTAAACCATTATTACTAAACTTAAATCCTAAACCCTATTTCATAAATTCTCAACCCTATACCCTAACCCAAAACCCTAAACCCAAAACCCTAAACCCTAACCCTAAACCATAAACCTAAACCCTAAACATTAAACCCTAAACCCTAAATCCCACACTCTAAACCTTAAACCCTAAACCCTAATCCTAAAACACTCTAAACCCTAAACCCTAAACCCTAACCCTAAACCTTAACCCTAAACCCTAAACTCTAAACCCTAAACACAAAACCCTAGACACAAAATCCTAAACCTAAATGCTAAACTTGGAACCCTAAACCCTAAACCTAAACACTCAACACTAAACCTTAAAGCCTAAACCCTAAATGCCAAACTCTAAACCCTAAAACGGTAATCCTACACCCCAAACCTAACACTAAACACTAAACCCTTAAGTCTAAACCCTAAATTCCAAATCCTAAACCATAAACCCTAAATCCTAAACTCTGAACTTTAAACACTAAACCATTAACCCTAAACCTTTACCCCAAAACCATATCCTAAACCCCTAAACCCTACACACAAAATCATAAACTCTAAACCCAAAACCTTAAACCCTAAACCCTAAACCCTAAACCAAAAACCCTAGACCCTAAACTCGAAACCTAAACCCTAAACCCTAAATCCTAAACTTTAAACCTTAAACCCTAAACCCTAATCCCAAAACCGTAAACCCTAAATGCCAGACCCTAATCCCAAAACCCTAAACCCTAAACCCTAAACCTAAACCATTAATCATAAACCCTAAACCTAAACCTTAAACCCTAAACCCCAAATCCAGAATCTAAACCCAAAACCCTAAAACTTAAACCGTAAATCCTAAACTCTAAACCATAAACACTAACTGTAAGCCTTTAACCCTAAATCATAAATTATAAACCCTAAACCCTAATCTTAAACCCTAAATGCTAAACCCTAAACCCTAAACTCAAAATACTAAACCCTACACCCAAAATTTTAAATCCTAAACTCTTAACCCTAAAACCCAAAACCCTAAATCCTAAACCCTAAACCATAAACCCAAAACCCAAAACCCAAAACCCATAAACCCTACACCGTAGACCATAAAACCTAAACTCTAAACCCAAAACACTAAATCCTAAACCCCTTAACCATAAACCCTAAACCATTAATCCTAAATTCTAAACCTTAAACCCTAAACCCAAAACCCTAAACCCTAACCCTAAACCCTAAACCCTAAACCCTAAACCCTAAAACCTAAACCCTAAAGCCCAAACACTAACCCTAAGCCATTAATCCTAAACTCTAAATCTAAATTCTAAACACTAAACCCTAAACCTTAAACTTTAGCCCTAATGCATAAACAACAAACCCTAAACCCTAAACTTAAACCCTAAACCATAAACACTAAACCCTAAATCCTAAACCCTATATTCTAAATCCCAAATTCTTAACCCAAACCCTAAACCCCAAACCCTAAACCCTAATACATAAACACTAAATCTTAACCCCTAAACCCAAAACCCTAAATCATATACGCCTTAACCCTAAACACTAAACCCAAAACCCTAAATCATATACGCCTTAACCCTAAACACTAAACCCTAAACAATAAACCAAAAACCCTACACAATACACCCTAAACCCTTAACCTTAAACTCTAAACCTTAAACCATAACCCTATACTCTAAACCTTACACCCAAAACTCTAAACACTAAACCCTTAATCCTAAACCCTTAACCTAAATATTCAACACTAAAACATAAAGACTAAACCCTAAATTCCTAACTCTAAACCCTAAACCATTGATCCTAAACCCTAAACCTAACACTAAATACTAAACCCTAAACCCTAAACCCTAAATTCCAAACTCTAATCCCTAAACTCTAAATCCAAAACTCTGAACTTCAAAACACCAAACAATTAACCCTAAGCCGTTACTCCTAAACCATACCCTAAACACTAAACACTAAACCCTAAATCCTAAAATCTAAATCCTAAAACCTAACTATAAACCAAAAACCCTAAACCCTAAACCCTAAACCCTAAATTCTAACCCTAAAACCTAAATCCTAAACCCTATGTCCTAAACCCTAAACCATGAACCTTAAACCATAAACCCTATACCCTAAACCCTAAACCCTAACCCTAAACCCTAAACCCTAACCCTAAATCCTAAACCTACAACTTGAAACCCTCAACCCTAAAACACAGACCATAAACCCTAAAACACAGACCCTAAACCCTAAACTCTATACCCTAAACCCTAAACGATAAACCATAAACCATAAAATATAAACCCTAAACCCTAAGCAATATAACCTATACCATAAACCCTAAACCATTATTACTAAACTTAAACCCTAAACCCTATTTCATAAATTCACAACCCTATACCCTAACCCAAAACCCTAAACCCATAACCCTAAACCCTAACCCTAAACCATAAACCTAAATCCTAAACATTAAACCCTAAACCCTAAATCCCAAACTCTAAACCTTAAACCCTAAACCCTAATCCTAAAACACTCTAAACCATAAACCATAAACCCTAACCCTAAACCTTAACCCTAAACTCTAAACTCTAAACCCTAAACACAAAACCCTAGACACGAAATCCTAAACCTAAATGCTAAATTTAGAACCCTAAAACCAAAACCCTAAACCCTAAACCTAAACACTCAACACTAAACCTTAAAGCCCAAAGCCTAAATTCAAAACTCTAAACCCTAAAACAGTAATCCTACACCCTAAACCTAACACTAAACACTAAACCCTTAAGTCTAAACCCTAAATCCTAAACCCTAAATCCTAAACTCTGAACTTCAAACACTAAACCATTAACCCTAAACGTTTACCCCAAAACCATATCCTAAACCCCTAAACCCTAAACACAAAATCATAAACTCTAAACCCAAAACCTTAAACCCTAAACCCTAAACCCTAAACCCAAAACCCTTTAACCTAAACTCGAAACCTAAACCCTAAACCCTAAATCCTAAACTTTAAACCTTAAACCCTAAACCCTAATCCTAAAACCCTAAACCCTAATCCCAAAACCCTAAACACTTAACGCTAAACCCTAGCCCAAAATCCTAGACATGAAACCCTAAATCTAAATGCTAAACTTGTAAACGTAAATCTTAAACCTTAAACCCTAAATCCTAAACTCTAAACCCTAAACACTAACTGTAAGCCTTTAACCCTAAACCGTAAATTATAAACCCTAAACGCTAATCTTAAACCCTAAACACTAAACCCAAACCCTAAACCCTAAACTCAAAATACAAAACCCTACACCCTAAATTTTAAATCCCAAACTCTTAACCCTAAAACCCAAAACCCTAAAACCTAAACCCTAAACCATAAACCCTAAACCCAAAACCCAAAACCCACAAACCCTACACCGTAGACCATAAACCCTAAACTCTAAACCCAAAACACTAAATCCTAAGCCCCTTAGCCATAAACCCTAAACCATAAATCCTAAATTCTAAACCTTAGACCCTAAACCCAAAACCCTAAACGCTAACCCTAAACCATAAACCCTAAACCCTAAACCTTAAACTCTAAACCTTAAATCATAACCCTAAACTCTAAACCTTACACCCAAAACTCTAAACACTAAACCCTTAATCCTAAACACTTAACCTAAATACTCAACACTAAAACTTAAAGCCTAAACCCTAAATTCCTAACTCTAAACACTAAACCATTGATCCTAAACCCTAAACCTAACACTAAACACTAAACCCTAAACCCTAAACCCTAAATTCCAAACTCTAAACCCTAAACTCTAAATCCTAAACTCTGAACTTCAAACACTAAACCATTAACCCTAAGCCCTTACTCCTAAACCATACCCTAAACCCCTAAACCAAAAACCCTAAACCCTAAAACCTAAAATCTAAAACCAAAACCTAACCCTAAACCCTAAACCCTAAACACAAAATTGTGAACTCTAAACCCAAAACCCTAAACCCTAAACCCTAAACCCTAAAACCTAAACTCTAAACCCTAAACATAAATCCTACACTCTAAACCCTAAGCCCCAAACCCTAAAGCCTAAAGCCTAAACCCTACACCCTAAATGCTAAACCCTAAACCCTAAACCCTAAACCCTAAACTCTAAACCCTAAACCTAAACCCTAAACCTCAATTTATAAACCCTAAATTCCTAACCCTAAACCCTAAACCCTAAACTCTAAACCCTAATTCCTAAACCATAAATCCTAAATCCTAAACTCTAAACCCTAAACCCTAACTATAAACTAAAAACCTTAAACTCTAAACCCTAAACCCTAAACCCCAAATCCTAAACTCTAAACCGTAAACCCTAAACCCTAAACACTAAACACTAAACCCTAAACCTAAACCCTAAATCTTAAACATAAATCGTAAACCCTAATTTGTAAACCCTAAATTCCAAACCCCAAACCCTAAACCCTAATCCCAAACCCTAAACCCTAAGCTCAAAACACTAAACCCTACACCCTAAATTCTAAATCCAAAACTCTTAACCCTAAAACCCAAAACCCTAAAACCTAAACCCTAAACCCTAAACCCTAACTCCTAAACCATAAACCCACAAACCCTACACAATAGACCATAAACCCTAAACTCTAAACCCTAAACACTAAATCCTAAACCCCTTAGCCATAAACCCTAAACCTTCAACCCTAAACCCTAAACCTTAAACCCTAAACCCTAAACCTTTAACCCGACTAAACCATAAACCCAAAACCCTAAACCCTAAACCCTAAACCCTAACCCTAACCCATTAATCCTAAACCCTAAGCCTAAACCCTAAATCTAAATTGTAAACCCTAAACCCTAAACCTTAAACTTTAACCCTAATGCGTAAACTACAAACCCTAAACCCTAACCTTAAACCTTAAACCATAAACCCTAAACACTAACCTTAAACCTTAAACCATAAACCCTAAACCCTAAATCCTAAACTCAAAACCCTAATCCCTAAACCGTAAACCCTATATTCTAAATCCCGAACTCTTTACCTAACCCTAAACCCCAAACCCTAAACCCTAATACATAAACCCTAAATCTTAACCCCTAAACCTTAAACCCTAAACCATACACCCTAAACCCTAAACTCAAAACCCTAAACCCTAAATCATATACCCCTTAACCCTAACCACTAAACCTTAAACAATAAACCATAAACCCTAAACAATATACCCTAAACCCAAAACCCAAAACCACAAACCCTACACCGTAGACCATAAACCCTAAACTCTAAACCCAAAACACTAAATCCTAAGCCCCTTAACCATAAACCCTAAACCATAAATCCTAAATTCTAAACCTTAAACCCTAAACCCTAAACCCTAAACGCTAACCCTAAACCATAAACCCTAAACTCTAAACACAAAACCCTAAACCCTAAATGCTAAACCCTAAACCCTAAGCCCTAAAGCCCAATCCCTAACCCTATGCCATTAATCCTAAACCCTAAATCTAAATTCTAAACTCTAAACTCTAAACCTTAACTTTAGCCCTAGTGCATAAACAACAAACCCTAAACCCTAACATTAAACCCTAAACCATAAACACTAAACCCTAAATCCTAAACCCTATATTCTAAATCCCAAATTCTTAACCTAACCCCAAACCCCAAACCCCAAACCCTAAACCCTAATACATAAACCCTAAATATTAACCCCTAAACCTTAAACCCTAAACCATAGACCCTAAACCCTAAACTCTAAACCCAAAACCCTAAATCATATACGCCTTAACCCTAAACACTAAACCCTAAACAATAAACCAAAAACCCTAAACAATACACCCTAAACCCTAAACCTTAAACTCTAAACCTTAAACCATAACCCTAAACTCTAAACCTTACACCCAAAACTCTAAACACTAAACCCTTAATCCTAAACACTTAACCTAAATACTCAACACTAAAACTTAAAGCCTAAACCCTAAATTCCTAACTCTAAACCCTAAACCATTGATCCTAAACCCTAAACCTAACACTAAACACTAAACCCTAAACCCTAAACCCTAAATTCCAAACTCTAAACCCTAAACTCTAAATCCTAAACTCTGAACTTCAAACACTAAACCATTAACCCTAAGCCCTTACTCCTAAACCATACCCTAAACCCCTAAACCAAAAACCCTAAACCCTAAAACCTAAAATCTAAAACCAAAACCTAACCCTAAACCCTAAACCCTAAACACAAAATTGTGAACTCTAAACCCAAAACCCTAAACCCTAAACCCTAAAACCTAAACTCTAAACCCTAAACATAAATCCTACACTCTAAACCCTAAGCCCCAAACTCTAAAGCCTAAACCCTAAACCCTAAACCCTAAACGCTAAACCCTAAACCCTAAACACTAAACCCTAAACCTAAACCCTAAACCTCAATTTATAAACTCTAAATTCCTAACCCTAAACCCTAAAATCTAAATACTAAACCTTAAACCCTAAACCCTAAACTCTAAACCCTAATTCCTAAACCATAAACCCTAAATCTTAAACTCTAAACCCTAAACCCTAACTATAAACTAAAAATCCTAAACTCTAAACCCTAAACCCTAAACCCTAAATCCTAAACTCTAAACACCTAAACCCTAAACCCTAAACACTAAACACTAAACCCGAAACCTAAACCCTAAATCTTAAACATAAATCGTAAACCCTAATTTGTAAACCCTAAATTCCTAACCCTAAACCCTAAACCCTAATCCCAAACCCTAAACCCTAAGCTCAAAACACTAAACCCTACACCCTAAATTCTAAATCCAAAACTCTTAACCCTAAAACCCAAAACCCTAAAACCTAAACCCTAAACCCTAAACCCTAACTCCTAAACCCTAAACCCACAAACCCTACACAATAGACCATAAACCCTAAACTCTAAACCCTAAACACTAAATCCTAAACCCCTTAGCAATAAACCCAAAACCTTAAACCCTAAACCCTAAACCTTAAACCCTAAACCCTAAACCTTTAACCCTAACACTAAACCTAAAACCCTAAACCCTAAACCCTAAATCCTAAACCCTAACCCTAAACCATTAATCCTAAACCCTAAACCAAAACCCTAAATCTAAATTCTAAACCCTAAATCCTAAACCTTAAACTTTAACACTAATGCGTAAACTGCAAACCCTAAACCCTAAACTTAAACCCTAAACCATAAACCCTAAACAATAACCTTAAACCTTAAACCTTAAACCCTAAACCCTAAACCCTAAATCCTAAACCCTAACCCTAAACCAAAACCCTATATTCTAAATCCCGAACACTTTACCTAACCCTAAACCCCAAACCCTAAACCCTAATAAATAAACCCTAAATCTTAACACCTAAACCTTAAACCCTAAACCATACACCCTAAACCCTAAACTCAAAACCCTAAACCCTAAATCATATACCCCTTAACCCTAAACACTAAACCTTAAACAATAAACCATAAACCCTAAACAATATACCCTAAACCCTAAACCTTAACTCTAAACCTTAAACCATAACCCTAAACTCTAAACCTTACACCCAAAACTCTAAACACTAAGCCCTTAATCCTAAACCCTTAACCTAAATACTCCACACTAAAACTTAAAGTCTAAACCCTAAATTCCTAACTCTAAACCCTAAACCATTGATCCTAAACCCTAAACCTAACACTAAACACTAAACCCTAAACCCTAAACCCTAAAT
Source organism: Solanum pinnatisectum (assembly GCA_035578085.1). Classification (NCBI taxonomy): domain Eukaryota; kingdom Viridiplantae; phylum Streptophyta; class Magnoliopsida; order Solanales; family Solanaceae; genus Solanum; species Solanum pinnatisectum. The sequence continues at coordinate 16,900,280 of CM069078.1, forward strand.
TTCAACTCTAATCCCTAAACCCTAAACCATTATTACTAAACTTAAACCCTAAACCCTATTTCATAAATTCTCAACCCTATACCCTAACCCAAAACCCTAAACCCATAACCCTAAACCCTAACCCTAAACCATAAACCTAAACCCTAAACATTAAACCCTAAACCCTAAATCCCAAACTCTAAACCTTAAACCCTAAACCCTAATCCTAAAACACTCTAAACCCTAAACCCTAAACCCTAACCCTTAACCTTAACCCTAAACCCTAAACTCTAAACCCTAAACACAAAACCCTAGACACGAAATCCTAAACCTAAATGCTAAATTTGGAACCCTAAACCCAAAACCCTAAACCCTAAACCTAAACACTCAACACTAAACCTTAAAGCCCAAACCCTAAATTCAAAACTCTAAACCCTAAAACAGTAATCCGACACCCTAAACCTAACACTAAACACTAAACCCTTAAGTCTAAACCCTAAATCCTAAACTCTGAACTTCAAACACTAAACCATTAACCCTAAACGTTTACCCCAAAACCATATCCTAAACCCCTAAACCCTAAACACAAAATCATAAACTCTAAACCCAAAACCTTAAACCCTAAACCCTAAACCCTAAACCCAAAACCGTTTACCCTAAACTCGAAACCTAAACCCTAAACCCTAAATCCTAAACTTTAAACCTTAAACCCTAAACCCTAATCCTAAAACCCTAAACCCTAAACGCTAAACCCTAATCCCGAAATCCTAAACCCTTAACGCTAAACCCTAACCCAAAATCCTAGACATGAAACCCTAAATCTAAATGCTAAACTTCTAAACGTAAATCCTAAACCTTAAACCCTAAATCCTAAACTCTAAACCCTAAACACTAACTGTAAGCCTTTAACCCTAAACCGTAAATTATAAACCCTAAACCCTAATCTTAAACCCTAAACGCTAAACCCAAACCCTAAACCCTAAACTCAAAATACAAAACCCTACACCCTAAATTTTAAATCCCAAACTCTTAACCCTAAAACCCAAAACCCTAAAACCTAAACCCTAAACCATAAACCCTAAACCCAAAACCCAAAACCCACAAACCCTACACCGTAGACCATAAACCCTAAACTCTAAACCCAAAACACTAAATCCTAAGCCCCTTAACCATAAACCCTAAACCATAAATCCTAAATTCTAAACCTTAAACCCTAAACCCAAAACCCTAAACGCTAACCCTAAACCATAAACCCTAAACTCTAAACACAAAACCCTAAACCCTAAATGCTAAACCCTAAACCCTAAGCCCTAAAGCCCAAACCCTAACCCTATGCCACTAATCCTAAACCCTAAATCTAAATTCTAAACCCTAAACTCTAAACCTTAACTTTAGCCCTAGTGTATAAACAACAAACCCTAAACCCTAACATTAAACCCTAAACCATAAACACTAAACCCTAAATCCTAAACGCTATATTCTAAATCCCAAATTCTTAACCTAAACCCTAACCCCAAACCCCAAACCCTAAACCCTAATACATAAACCCTAAATATTAACCCCTAAACCTTAAACCCTAAACCATAGACCCTAAACCCTAAACTCTAAACCCAAAACCCTAAATCATATACGCCTTAACCCTAAACACTAAACCCTAAACAATAAACCAAAAACCCTAAACAATACACCCTAAACCCTAAACCTTAAACTCTAAACCTTAAACCATAACCCTAAACTCTAAACCTTACACCCAAAACTCTAAACACTAAACCCTTAATCCTAAACACTTAACCTAAATACTCAACACTAAAACTTAAAGCCTAAACCCTAAATTCCTAACTCTAAACCCTAAACCATTGATCCTAAACCCTAAACCTAACACTAAACACTAAACCCTAAACCCTAAACCCTAAATTCCAAACTCTAAACCCTAAACTCTAAATCCTAAACTCTGAACTTCAAACACTAAACCATTAACCCTAAGCCCTTACTCCTAAACCATACCCTAAACCCCTAAACCAAAAACCCTAAACCCTAAAACCTAAAATCTAAAACCAAAACCTAACCCTAAACCCTAAACCCTACACACAAAATTGTGAACTCTAAACCCAAAACCCTAAACCCTAAACCCTAAAACCTAAAACCTAAACTCTAAACCCTAAACATAAATCCTACACTCTAAACCCTAAGCCCCAAACCCTAAAGCCTAAACCCTAAACCCTAAACCCTAAACGCTAAACCCTAAACCCTAAACCCTAAACCCTAAACACTAAACCCTAAACCTAAACCCTAAACCTCAATTTATAAACTCTAAATTCCTAACCCTAAACCCTAAAATCTAAATACTAAACCTTAAACCCTAAACCCTAAACTCTAAACCCTAATTCCTAAACCATAAACCCTAAATCCTAAACTCTAAACCCTAAACCCTAACTATAAACTAAAAACCCTAAACTCTAAACCCTAAACCCTAAACCCTAAATCCTAAACTCTAAACCCTAAACCCTAAACACTAAACACTAAACCCTAAACCTAAACCCTAAATCTTAAACATAAATCGTAAACCCTAATTTGTAAACCCTAAATTCCTAACCCTAAACCCTAAACCCTAATCCCAAACCCTAAACCCTAAGCTCAAAACACTAAACCCTACACCCTAAATTCTAAATCCAAAACTCTTAACCCTAAAACCCAAAACCCTAAAACCTAAACCCTAAACCCTAGACCCTAACTCCTAAACCCTAAACCCACAAACCCTACACAATAGACAATAAACCCTAAACTATAAACACTAAACACTAAATCCTAAACCCCTTAGCCATAAACCCTAAACCTTAAACCTTAAACCCTAAACCTTAAACCCTAAACCCTAAACCTTTAACCCTAACAATGAACCATAAACCCAAAACCCTAAACCCAAAACCCTAAACCCTAACCCTAACCCTAACCCATTAATCCTAAACCCTAAATCTAAATTCTAAACCCTAAGCCCTAAACCTTAAACTTTAACCCTAATGCGTAAACTACAAACCCTAAACCCTAACCTTAAACCTTAAACCATAAACCCTAAACCCTAACCTTAAACCTTAAACCATAAACCCTAAACCCTATATCCTAAACTCAAAACCCTAAACCCTAAACCGTAAACCCTATATTCTAAATCTCGAACACTTTACCTAACCCTAAACCCCAAACCCTAAACCCTAATACATAAACCCTAAATCTTAACACCTAAACCTTAAACCCTAAACCATACACCCTAAACCCTAAACTCAAAACCCTAAACCCTAAATCATATACCCCTTAACCCTAAACACTAAACCTTAAACAATAAACCATAAACCCTAAACCTTAACTCTAAACCTTAAACCATAACCCTAAACTCTAAACCTTACAGCCAAAACTCTAAACACTAAGCCCTTAATCCTAAACCCTTAACCTAAATACTCCACACTAAAACTTAAAGTCTAAACCCTAAATTCCTAACTCTAAACCCTAAACCATTGATCCTAAACCCTAAACCTAACACTAAACACTAAACCCTAAACCCTAAACCCTAAATTCTGAACTCTAATCCCTAAAGTCTAAATCCTAAACTCTGAACTTCAAACACTAAACCAATATCCCTACGCCCTTAACTCTAAACCATACCTTAAAACCCTAAACCCAAAACCCTAAACCCTAAAACCTAAAACCTAAACCCTAAACCTAAACCCTAAACCCAAAACCCAAAATTGTAAACTCTAAACCCAAAACCCTAAACCCTAAATCCTAAACCCTAAACACTAAATTGGGAACCCCAAACCCTAAACTTTAAAGCCTAACGTAAAAATCGAAACACTAAATCATAAAACCCAAACCATAAACCCTAACCCTCAACCCTAAATCGTAAAACCTAAACCCTAAATCCTAACCCTCAACCCTAAACATAAATCCTACACTATAAACCCTAAACCCTAACCTCTAAACCCGAAACCCTAAAACCTAAACCCTAAAACTTAAAACCTAAACCTAAACCCTAAACCTTAAACTTAAACAATAAACCCTAATTTGTACACCCTAAATTCCTAATCATAAACCCTAAACTCAAAACATTAAACCTTAAACCCTAAACACCAAACTCTAAAACCTAATTCCTAAACCCTAAACCCTAACTATAAACCAAAAACCCTAAACCCTAAACCTTAAACCCTAAATTCTAACCCTAAAACCTAAATCCTAAACACTATGTCCGAAACCCTAAACCTCAAACCCTAAACATTAAACTCTATACCCTAAACCCTAAACCATAAATCATAAAATATAAACCCTAAACCCTAAGCAATACAAATTATACGAAAAACCCTAAACCATAATTATGAAATTTAAACCCTATACCCAATTTCATAAATTCTCAACCCTATACCCTAACCATAAACCCTAAACCCTAAACCATAAACCATAAACCTAAACCCTAAACCCCAACTCCTAAACTCTAAACCTTAAACCCTAAACCCTAAACCCTAATACCAAAACCCTAAACCCTAAACCCTAAACACTAAATCCTAACCCTAAACCTTAACCCTAAACCCTAAACTCTAAACCCTAAACACAAAACCCTAAACACTAAGCAATATAAATTATACGATAAACCTTAAACCATAATTAATAAATTTAAACCCTATACCCAATTTCATAAATTCTTAACCCTATACCCTGACCCTAAACCCTAAACCCTAAACCCTAAACCCTAAACCCTAAACCATAACCCTAAAGCCTAAACCCTAAATCCTAAACTTTAAACCTTAAACCCTCAACCCTAATCCCAAAACCCTAAACCCTAAATCCTAAACCCTAAACCCTAACCCTAAACCTTAACCATAAACCCTAAACTCTAAACCCTAAACAAAAAACCCTAGACACGAAACCCTAAACCAAAACGCTAAACTTGGAATGCTAAACCCTAAACCCTAAACCTAAACCATTAATCATAAACCCTAAACCTAAACCTTAAACCCTAAACCCCAAATCCAGAATCTAAACCCAAAACCCTAAACCTTCAACCCTAAATACTAAGCTCTAAACTCTAAACACTAACTGTAAGCCTTTAACCCTAATCTTAAACACTAAACCCTAAACCCCAAACCCAAACCCTAAACCCTAAACTCAAAACCCTGAACCCTAAACCCTAAACTCTAAACCCTAAATCCTAACCCTAGCCTTAACCCTAAACCCTAAACCTAACCGTAAACCCTTAATCCAAAACCATATATCCTAAACCCTAAATCCTAGCCCCAAATTCTTAAACATTAAACCCTCAAGCCAAAACCCTAAATCGTAAATCGTAAACCCTAAACTATTAATCCAAAACCCTAAGTCTAATCCCTAAACCCTAAACACCAAACCAAACTATAACCTTAGGCCTAAACCCTTATTCCTTAACTCTGAACCCTAAACCTTAACCCTAAACCCTAAACCCTAAAACTTAAACCCTGAACACCAAACCCTAAACCCTAGCCCTAACCCTAAATCCTAAACCATATATCCTAAACCCTTAACCCTAAAACAAAAACAAAAACCCTAAATCCTAAACCCTAAAACCAAAATCCTAACCCTAAACCCCCGATACAAAACCCTAAATCCTAAACCCTAAACCCTAAACACTAAACTCTAAACCCAAAACCCTAACCCTAACCCTAAACCCAAATGCAAAACCCTAAACCCTTAATCATAAACCATATATCCTAAACCATAAACCCTAAACCCTACACCCTAACCCCTACTTCCTAAACATTAATCCATAAAGCCTAACCCTAAACCCCAAACCCTAAACCCTAAATCCTAAACATAAACTATTAATCCTAAAGCCTAAGTCTAAACCCTAAACCCTAAACACTATTCCCAAAATCATCAACTTAAACCCTAAACACTAAACCCTAAACCCTAACCCTAAACCCTAAACTTTAAACCCTAAACCATTAACCCTAAACCCTAAATCCTAATCATAAACCATTAATCCTAAACCCAAAACCTAAACACTAAAACCTAAACCCTATACTCCAAACCCTAAACTTTAAACCTTAAACCCTAAACCCTAAACCATAAACCCTAAACCCATACCCCTAAACCCTAAACCTTAATCCCTAATCCCTAAACCATTAATCCTAAACCGTAATCCTAAAACCTAAGCCTAAACCCTAAACCCTAAACCCTAAATCCCAAACTCTAAACCTTAAACCCTAAATGCTAAACCATAAACCATAAATACTAAACTCTAAACTTTAAACCCTAAACCCTAAATCCTTAACCTTATACTATAAACCCTAATCTTAATCCCTAATCCCTAAACCCTAATTCTACAACCTAAAACCCTAAACACAAAGACCTAAATCTTAAACCCTAAACCCTGAGCCTTAAACCCTAAACTTTGAACCCTAAACATTAGCCTTAAACCTAAACCCTAAATACCAAACCATAAACCTAAACCCTAAATACGAAACCATAAACCTAAACCCTAAAACTTAAACGCTAAACCCAAACCTCTAATCCTAAACCTAAACCCTAATTTCTTAAATCTGAACTCTAAACCCTAACCCACAACCCTAAATATTAAACCCTAAACGCTAAACCTTATACCTTAAATACAAAACCATATATCCTAAACCCTAAATCCAAAACCTTAAACCTAATCCTCTAAACCCTAAAAGCTAAACCCTAAACCCTAAACCCTAATCCATAAACCATTAACCATAAACTCCAAGCCCTAAACCCTAAATGTTAAACCCTAAACCTAATCCCTAAACCCTAATCCCTGACCATTAAACCCTAACCCCTTAATCTATAACCCATAACCCTAAATCCAAACTCTAATCCCTTAACCCAAAACCCCAGAATCTAAACACAAAACCCAAAACCCTAGCCTTAAACCCTAAACCCTAAACCCCAAACCAATCTATAACCTTAAGCCTAAACCCTAACCCTAAACCCTAAACCCTGAACCTTAAACCCTAAACTTTGAACCCCAAACTAAGCCTTAAACCTTTAATCCTAAACCCCAAACCATAAACCTAAACCCTAAAACTTAAACTCTAAACCCAAACCTCTAATCCTAAACCTAAACCCTAATTCCTTAACTCTGAACTCTAAACCCTAACCCTCAACCATAAATCCTAAACCATATATCCTAAATCCTAAATCCTAAACCCTAAACCCAAAACCAAAACCCTAGACCCTAAACCCAAAACCCAAAACCTAAATCTTTAAACCCTAAAACCTAAATTCTTTTCTATACCTATCAATATCAGCAGATAATAACAACTTGATAGTTTCAAGCGAATTATTGATAGCAATAGTGGACTCACAAGTTTTAATATTATATTTTTTAAACATGGAAAAATTACCTAACTGGTAAATCTTTTCAAAAGGTTCTTTAGGGATAGACCAATTTTGTAAATCATTTTCTGTTTTAGAAATAGAGATATTAACGGAGTTAACAATATGCTGTCTATTATCCATAGAAAGAGAATGCCTTTAGACTATACTAATGATACGATAAAAAACAACTAAGCATTCTAGTAAAGATATCAACTAGTTATATAACCTGAGATTTTGAGTTCTTATACTGTAACTATGGATTCATGCTCGGATATTACATTAAGGTCTATGGATTTTACAAGAGATTTTTCAAGCAAAGTACCTTGCACGCTACGCCCTTTCGCTTAACGATCACCGCTTGGCATCGCAACTACTTGAAAACATTCTCAACACCTTTCCTTAATCACCATACATAAACTCCATTTTACAGTTAAAGAATTAAAATTCAAATTGTATAACAAGGTGATAACTTTGCTAAATTGCTAAGTAACTAATTAAAGTTTCATAAGTACAGTCTTGGCATAAGGGTTTAGCCGTCCATGGCTACAATTAACATTACTATTAACATGCTAAATATGCCTAACATGGCTCTGATACCATTCAAAACGATCGTAGCAATATAATAGTAATAACACTTAAAGAAAATATAAACAAGAGAGAAAGTATACAAGAACTCACTTCTTTTATTCAAACTGCAACGGAAACGGAAGAAAACATCCAAGCAAACGAAAACATTACAATCAAATTCCAAAGGCTAAAAGAAAATTCTAGTGTGAAATTTCTGATGCCTTCCTCAGAGAAAAGAGAAGTCTTATATAGACTTGTAAAAGATAAGAGAAATCGAGAAGCTTTCTTCTGATTGGCTACTACGAGAATCTCCTTTATCTTGAGTGGGTTTAAAGTTGTCGGCCATTGCTTTTTCTTTTGGAAAAGTAGTGGCTGCTTTTTCTGCTTTTTCTTTTGTCGAGCAGCTACTTTTTGAAAAGTGGTGCTCGCTTATAAAGTTGTTTGGCCACCTCCGCAACATGCCAAAGTATCTTTTGTCGTTGTGGATTCCATATTTGAAAATTTAATTTTAATCAAGAGATATTCCAACTCTTTGAGTTTCATCTCTTCCTTTTAAATAATTTCGACTTCTTTGAGTCTCTATTCAAAAGGTCAGTAATTCCGAATTTTAACATCCTCTACTGGATTAAATTAAATTAATCATAAAATGGATCTAGGTAAGATAAGGCTAAGGCTTTTGGCCTTAACATGTCTCCATTATCATTGCTCTGAGAAGAGGACACTTATTAGATTTGTGACCCTTTTTACCACATGTCCAGCATGTGTCTTCTGAAGAAGATTCTTTAAAGGTTTGCCTCTTTCCTTTCTTTTTGGATTTTTCTCGGGGTTCTCTTCCTTTCCTGGAAGATTTTCTTTTATATTTTCTTTAAGTGTTATTACTATTATATTGCTACGATCGTTTTGAAAATATAAACAAGAGAGAAAGTATACAAGAACTCACTTCTTTTATTCAAACTGCAACGGAAACGGAAGAAAACATCCAAGCAAACGAAAACATTCAATCAGTTTCAAGCTGAACAAGATATTTCTACTCTCCCAGAGCACATTAAATTGTGTAAATATTTTGTCCAGAAAAGGATTTCATTTATTATTAGTTGGACTTTCTCTATCCATGTATTTGACAGATTAAATATTTGTCAAAAGAAATTTGCATTAAAGGATGGTCGCTCTTAAAGAAGCCGCTCAACGCCCTTCTCCAGATCTACAAGTGGCAAAAATCATCTTCCAAGGATGAATTAAAGAAAAGGCTCCAACAGCCTTATCGATCTAGAGGATGACAAATCTATCGAAGAAACAAACCATGCAAATTGCTGGATGAAGCCTCTTCTCAGAGCGATGATAATGGAGATATGTTAAGGCCAAAAGCCTTAGCCTTATCTTACCTAGATCCATTTTATGATTAATTTAATTTAATCCAGTAGAGGATGTTAAAATCCGGAATTACTGACCTTTTGAATAGAGACTCAAAGAAGTCGGAATTATTTAAAAGGAAAGAGATGAAACTCAAAGAGTTGGAATATCTCTTGATTAAAATTAAATTGTTCAAATATGGAATCCCACAACAGCAAAAGATACTTTGGCATGTTGCGGAGGTGGCCGACAACTTTATAAAAGCAGGCACCACTTTTCAAAAAGTAGATGCCCGACAAAAGAAAAAGCAGAAAAAGCAGCCACTACTTTTCCAAAAGAAAAAGCAATGGCCGACAACTTTAAACCCACTCAAGATAAAGGAGATTCTCGTAGTAGCCAATCAGAAGAAAGCTTCTCGATTTCTCTTATCTTTTACAAGTCTATATAAGACTTCTCTTTTCTCTGAGGAAGGCATCAGAAATTTCACACTAGAATTTTCTTTTAGCCTTTGGAATTTGATTGTAATGTTTTCGTTTGCTTGGATGTTTTCTTCCGTTTCCGTTGCAGTTTGAATAAAAGAAGTGAGTTCTTGTATACTTTCTCTCTTGTTTATATTTTCTTTAAGTGTTATTACTATTATATTGCTACGATCGTTTTGAATGGTAATAGTAATGTTAATTGTAGCCATGTTAGGCATATTTAGCATGTTAATAGTAATGTTAATTGTAGCCATGGACGGCTAAACCCTTATGCCAAGACTGTACTTATGAAACTTTAATTAGTTACTTAGCAATTTAGCAAAGTTATCACCTTGTTATACAATTTGAATTTTAATTCTTTAACTGTAAAATGGAGTTTATGTATGGTGATTAAGGAAAGGTGTTGAGAATGTTTTCAAGTAGTTGCGATGCCGACAGGCGGTCGTTAAGCCGAAAGGACAGAAGCGTAGACTGCAAGGTACTTTGCTTGAAAAATCTCTTGTAAAATCCATAGACCTTAATGTAATATCCGAGCATGAATCCATAGTTACAGTATAAGAACTCAAAATCTCAGGTTATATAACTAGTTGATATCTAGTAAGATAGTATTAGCCAGCCTGACCATAGAAAATTTCATGGTGTAGATTTCTCCTAGACCGTTCCTAAGGTTTACTATGAAGAGGAAACTTTGGGAAGTCCTACTGCTAGTGATATGAAACCTGTTCATCAAAGAAAAGATTCCGTCGGAGTACTTACTTCTGATGAGGAAGACTTTGTCCCTAGTAAAAAGAAATTGCATTCTTGGTGGAAAGCCCCTGAACATACGCAAAAGGTAAATTGGTATAAAGCTACCTACACGGTGGAACAACGAACCTCTTTCAGGGATAAGTGGTTCAAAGATATGAAAAGATTCAAAACCGAAATAGAGTTTTTTAAATGGTTCGAAGCTTCTGGGCAAATTGATGATAAACAGTCATCCCTTCAGGTCCTTATCAACAAATGGTACACCAAAGAACAGGTGGTTGAAAGTATTACTCCTCCTCTAGAAGGACTTAGCATCCCTTACAGGAAAGAAATCCTTAAGGCGGCACCTTTCAAAAAACCCATAGAAAAGGAATCTGCCTTGATAACAGCTGGAGGCCTTAATAAGGTTTTTGAACAAAACAATTATACCAACCAGATTCTCCATGTGATATCCCAACAAATTGAGGAACATAAAGGGGATAATTTCAGAGGAATCAGTCAGATAGCGGATAAACCTAGCTCTTCCAAAGTTAGCCCTCAGATTGAAACTAAACCTATTTTTAAGATCCCTGAGTTCTCTAAAGAAAACTTCCCTAAACTTTCCAAAGAGTTTAGTCATTCCAATGAACTGCTTGACAGGATAAATGAGCAATTGTCTAAGCTTAATATTACACAAGGTAATAAGCTTAGAACTTTGTTAGAAAGGCACCCTAACAAAAGGAATTATTATCCTAGATCTTCTTTCCCTGATGTTCAATTTGAGGAAGACGTTCTCCATCCAGCATCTGCTGCAGATGGCTCAAGTTTGACTGAATGGAACATAGATGGTATGGCCGAAGGTCAAATTTATTCTAAGCTTCAAGAAATGGGAATGAACATCACAGCATATAAAATGAAAGGTGCTGGTGATAAGGAAGCTGCTAACATGATCATTGCAGGTTTTACAGGAACCCTTAGAAACTGGTGGGACAATTATCTCACTGATCAAAATAGAGCTGATATCCTTGGTGCTACCACTACTAAAGTAGTGATTAAGACTGAGGAAGGAACTAATATCCCTTCAGAAGTGGTCTACGAAGATGCTACAGCCACTCTGCTGTATAGTATAGCTAAGCATTTTGTGGGAGAACCGCGTCTTTTCCAGGATAGAAGTTTAGAAATCTTGAATAATTTGTATTGCAAAAAATTGACAGATTTCAGATGGTACAAAGACATGTTTTTAAATAAGGTCATGATAAGATCTGATTGCAATAATGATTATTGGAAAGAACGCTTTATCAGCGGACTACCCACTCATTTCGCTGAAAAGGTTAGATAAAAAATAAGAGATAGATGCGAAGGAAAGATTCCGTATTCTCAACTGGCATACGGAGATCTTATCAAGATATTAATGTTGTAGCTATGGAGCTATGTATCGATCTTAAGTTAAAGGAACAACTTAAGAAAGATCATAAAACTACATATGCAGAACTTGGTAGTTTTTGCCAAGATTTTGGATTTCCATTACTTAAACCTCCATCTGCTAGGAAAGCAGGAAAAAGAGAAAGAACAACTGGAAAATATAAAAGAAAATCTTCCAGGAAAGGAAGAGAACCCCGAGAAAAATCCAAAACGAAAGGAAAGAGGCAAACCTTTAAAGAATCTTCTTCAGAAGACACATGCTGGACATGTGGTAAAAAGGGTCACAGATCTAATAAGTGTCCCAGAAATAAGAAGAAAAAGAACAAGATTAACCTTCTTGAAGTTGATGAAGAAATTAAGCAAAACTCTTTTCTATCATCAAGAAGAGGAAGCATCGATTCGTAATATTCTTCATCCAAGAAGAAAGTGACGATGAAGAATTTCTTAATGTTGCCCATAATTCATAATCTGAATAAGAAGAGTCAGAATGCAATTGCAATGGTGCATTTTGCCTATGTGATAGCAAGACTATCCATGTTATCTCTGAGAAGACAGCTGAAACCCTCTTCTCTACTATTGAGCATATTCAAGATGAAGATGCTAGAGAAAATACCTCCTTGAATCGCAGAAATTGGTTACGAGGCAAAAGGAAGAAAAGCCTAAAGTAACTCCTTTTAGCATGAAACAAATCATGAACAGATTTGATTCCAAAAGGAAGAACCTTCATAAGAACTTAGAAGAGAAATCAATTCTCTTAAAGAAGATATGAAGGAATTAAGTCCGCACTTCATAAGATTGAGATCGGCTATCACAAAAACTTCTCAAAGAAGTTAGAAAGGATGAGGATCCTCTAAAGCTATTGCTTGGATAATGAAGAACATGAGGAAGATGCGGATAGCGAAGCAGGTATCCATGCTATTACCAAAATTAGACCTCAGAGTTCTCATATTATGATTAAACTTGTTATTAATGATCATTTAACTCTTAACAAGATTGCTTTGTTAGATAGTGGTGCAGATCGAAATTGCATTATTGAAGGATTAATTCCTACTAAGTACCTTACCAAAGGGACTACCAAATTATACAATACACAAGTGAACGTATAATTATTGATTATAAGTTATTTGATGCTCATATTTGCAATAATGGTATATGCCTTAAAAATGATTTTGTTATAACTAAAAATATTAACGAAGAAATTATTTTAGGTATACCATTTATTACTCAAATAAAACCTTATATTTCTGATTTTGATTCTATCAAAACTAAGATCTTAGGAAAAGAAATTTCATTTCCTTTTACTAAAACTCTTTCTCAAGAAGAAAGTAAATTTTTACATAAAAAAACTGCTTTTAGAATTAATCTAATTTCCAATCAGATTTGTTTTCTTAAAGAAGATATAAAAATTGAGCAAATTTTAAAAACCCCGGGAATGGTAACTAAGATTGCCAATTTGCAAAAGACTTTTGAAAAAGAAATTTGCTCTGAATTTCCAAATATATTTTGGGCCAGAAAAGCCCATACTGTTGATCTCCCTTATATTGATGGATTCGATGAAAAGGCCATTTCTACGAAAGCTAGGCTCATTCAAATGAATCATGATTTAATGGAAATTTGCAAAAAGGAGATTAATACTCTTTTGGAAAACAATATTATCAGGCCCTCTAAGTCTACGTGGAGTTGTTCAGCCTTTTATGTCAACAACGCTGCTGAGAAGGAGAGAGGCTCTCCTCGACTAGTTATTAATTATAAACCTTTAAACTCTGTTTTAAAGTGGATTAGATATCCGATTCCTAATAAAAGGGATCTTTTAAAGAGAACTTTTAAAGCTAATATTTATAGTAAATTTGATATGAAATCAGGTTTTTGGCAAATACAGATTTCCGAAAAGGATAAATACAAAACTGCTTTCAATGTCCCGTTTGGACAATATGAATGGAACGTTATGCCTTTTGGGCTTAAGAATGCCCCTTCAGAATTTCAAAATATTATGAATTCCATCTTTAATCATATTAGTCATATTTCAATTGTTTACATTGATGATGTACTAATCTTTTCTGAGGACATTGATTCTCACTTTAAACATTTAAATATATTCTTTAAAATTTTTAAACATAATGGTCTGGTGGTTAGCGCCAAAAAGATTAAACTTTTCCAAACTAAAATTAGATTTCTTGGTCATGATTTATATCAAGGCACATATAAACCCATTTGCAGAGCCATTGAGTTTTCTGATAAATTCCCAGATGTCATCTTAGACAAAACTCAGTTACAAAGATTTTTGGGTAGTCTTAACTATGTTGCGGACTTCATCCCAAAGGTAAGACAGGTTTGTAAACCATTATATGACAGGCTTAAGAAGACACCTGTTCCATGGACAAAGGAACAAACCTCCGCAGTTATTAAAATTAAAGAGATGGTTAAGAGTTTGCCTTGCTTAGGTATCCCTAATCCGGATTCTTTTATGATTGTGGAGACTGATGCTTCAGACATCGGTTATGGAGGGATTCTCAAGCAAAAGAGAACACCTGAAAGTCATGAGCAATTAGTTCATTTTACTTCCGGAGTTTGGAATTCTGCTCAGAAAAACTATAGTACAGTTAAAAAGGAAGTTTTAGCTATTGTCCTTTGCATTACTAAGTTTCAAGATGATTTAATTAATAAGGAATTCTTGCTTAAGGTAGATTGTAAATCTGCTAAGGAAATTCTACAAAAAGATGTTAAAAATCTCGTTTCCAGACAGATATTTGCTAGATGTCAAGCTTTATTGTCGAGTTTTAATTTCCAAGTTGAATATATCAAAGGGGAAGAAAACTCTCTCCCAGATTTTCTAACAAGAGAATTTTTGCAGGGAAAAACATGAGGCCGGTCATAAGGCCAGGATTTGGAACAAAAGGCCCTTTCCAAGAAAAGGGAAAAGACTCAGACAAGAAGCCGTTAGCTTCACCATTTGCAATAAGGCCATCCTTGAATAGCCCTAACAGGTTTTCGGCTCTTGCTAGCCTACCTCCAATAAATCCTTCTCAGGTCATAAGCCCTTTTCCACAGCTACTACCTAGCTCATCCTCTTCAAATCCTCTGATTCTTAAGAAGCCCTTCTCTAAAGAATCTGAACCTTGCTCATTTGCTCCATCAGGAAAACCCAGATTTTCCTCTCCTCAAACCAAAGACTCTTATGCAATGAAAGCTCCTGAAAGCTTTAGAGAAGCGAGCTTTCTCCAAATTATAATAAACCTAAAGAACGTGAAGTCTTTAATTTGGTTACTTTGTGTCAATCCTCCTTGCCCTTGACAAGGAATTTGAAAATTATGAGGTCAAGCATCTGCTTAAACCTTGTTACACAAACAGGAATTATGTGGATACAGAAAATCCACTAAAAACCAGGAAGTATTATGAATTTATCCTTGTTGATACAGGTTCCATCAAAGTGGAGCATAAACTCAGCCATGATTCAGATCCGGATAGCATTGCCTATTCGAAATTCACAATTAAAAAGGTTTTATCTCCATTTGAATGGCTAGTGGACCATTTGCATACACCCGTTAATCTTTCCAGGGATTATAGACCCCAAACTTATAATTGGTTTGACTATAAAAATGCTTGGTTTAATTTTCGATATCTCAGGCCAACCACTCATACCTGGTTTGTCAAGTATAGTCCCGAATTTTCAAAATCTATCATCCCCAGATGGTTCTACGAATGGTGGAATTGTTTTGGAGGAAATAAAAAAGTTTTGCCAAAATTATTTTTGGATAAATTCGATCAGTTTCAAGCTGAACAAGATATTTCTACTCTCCTCGAGCACATTAAATTGTGTAAATATTTTGTCCAGAAAAGGATTTCATTTATTATTAGTTGTACTTTCTCTATCCATGTATTTGACAGGATTAAATATTTGTCAAAAGAAATTTGCATTAAAGGATGGTCGCCTGCTCCTAAAGAAGCTGCTCAACGTCCTTCTCCAGCCTCTACAAGTGGCAAAAAATCATCTTCCAAGGATTAATTAAAGAAAAGGCTCCAATAGGCCTTATCAGATCTAGAGGAGGACAAATCTAATGAAGAAACAGTCATGCAGCTGTTGGATGAAGCCTCTTCTCATAGCGATGATAATGGAGATATGTTAAGGCCAAAAGCCTTAGCCTTATCTTACCTAGATCCATTTTATGATTAATTTAATTTAATCCAGTAGAGGATGTTAAAATCCGAAATTACTGACCTTTTGAATAGAGACTCAAAGAAGTCGAAATTATTTAAAAGGAAAGAGATGAAACTCAAAGAGTTGGAATATCTCTTGATTAAAATTAAATTGTTCAAATATGGAATCACACAATAGCAAAAGATACTTTGGCATGTTGCGGAGGTGGCCGACAACTTTATAAAAGCAGGCACCACTTTTCAAAAAGTAGATGCCCGACAAAAGAAAAAGCGAGAAAAGTGCACTACTTTTCCAAAAGAAAAGCAATGGCCGACAACTTTAAACCCACTCAAGATAAAGGAGATTCTCGTAGTAGCCAATCAGAAGAAAGCTTCTCGATTTCTCTTATCTTTTACAAGTCTATATAAGACTTCTCTTCTCTCTGAGGAAGGCATCAGAAATTTCACACTAGAATTTTCTTTTAGCCTTTGGAATTTGATTGTAATGTTTTCGTTTGCTTGGATGTTTTCTTCCGTTTCCGTTGCAGTTTGAATAAAAGAAGTGAGTTCTTGTATACTTTCTCTCTTGTTTATATTTTCTTTAAGTGTTATTACTATTATATTGCTACGATCGTTTTGAATGGTATCAGAGAGAAAGTATACAAGAACTCACTTCTTTTATTCAAACTGCAACGGAAACGGAAGAAAACATCCAAGCAAACGAAAACATTACAATCAAATTCCAAAGGCTAAAAGAAAATTCTAGTGTGAAATTTCTGATGGGGCATTCTTAAGCCCAAAAGGCATAACGTTCCATTCATATTGTCCAAACGGGACATTGAAAGCAGTTTTGTATCTATCCTTTTCGAAAATCTGTATTTGCCAAAAACCTGATTTCATATCAAATTTACTATAAATATTAGCTTTAAAAGTTCTCTTTAAAAGATCCCTTTTATTAGGAATCGGATATCTAATCCACTTTAAAACAGAGTTTAAAGGTTTATAATTAATAACTAGTCGAGGAGAGCCTCTCTCCTTCTCAGCAGCGTTGTTGACATAAAAGGCTGAACAACTCCACGGAGACTTAGAGGGCCTGATAATATTGTTTTCCAAAAGAGTATTAATCTCCTTTTTGCAAATTTCCATTAAATCATGATTCATTTGAATGGGCCTAGCTTTCGTAGAAATGGCCTTTTCATTGAATCCATCAATATAAGGGAGATCAACAGTATGGGCTTTTCTGGCCCAAAATGTATTTGGAAATTCAGAGCAAATTTCTTTTTCAAAAGTCTTTTGCAAATTGGCAATCTTAGTTACCATTCCCGGGGTTTTTAAAATTTGCTCAATATTCTTAATTTTTATATCTTCTTTAAGAAAACAAATCTGATTGGAAATTAGATTAATTCTAAAAGCAGTTTGTTTATGTAAAAATTTACTTTCTTCTTGAGAAAGAGTTTTAATAAAAGGAAATGAAATTTCTTTTCCTAAGATCTTAGTTTTGATAGAATCAAAATCAGAAATATAAGGTTTTATTTGAGTAATAAATGGTATACCTAAAATAATTTCTTCGTTAATATTTTTAGTTATAACAAAATCATTTTTAAGGCATATACCATTATTGCAAATATGAGCATCAAATAACTTATAATCAATAATTATGCGTTCACCTGTGGCGCTGTATAATTTGGTAGTCCCTTTGTTAAGGTACTTAGTAGGAATTAATCCTTTAATAATGCAATTTCGATCTGCACCACTATCTAACAAAGCAATCTTGTTAAGAGTTAAATGATCATTAATAACAAGTTTAATCATAATATGAGAACTCTGAGGTCTAATTTTGGTAATAGCATGGATACCTGCTTCGCTATCCGCATCTTCCTCATGTTCTTCATTATCCGAAGCAATAGCTTTAGAGGATCCCTCATCCTTTCTAACTTCTTTGAGAAGTTTTTTAGTGATAGCTTCGATCTCAATCTTATGAAGTCTGGACTTAATTCCTTTCATATCTTCTTTAAGAGAATTGATTTCTCTTCTAAGTTCTTCGACTGAAGGTTCTTCCTTTTTGGAATCAAATCTGTTCATGATTTGTTTCATGCTAAAAGGAGTTACTTTAGGCTTTTCTTCCTTTTGCCTCGTAACCAAGTTCTGCAGTTCAAGGAGGTATTTTCTCCTAGCATCTTCATCTTGAATATGCTCAATAGTAGAGAAGAGGGTTTCAGCAGTCTTCTCAGAGATAACATGGATAGTCTTGCTATCACATAGGCAAAATGCACCATTGCAATTGCATTCTAACTCTTCTTCTTCAGATTCTGAATTATGGGCAACATTAAGAAATTCTTCATTGTCACTTTCTTCTTCAGATGAAGAATATTCTGAATCAGATGCTTCCTCTTCTTCGATGATAGAAAAGAGTTTTTGCTTAATTTCTTCATCAACTTCAAGAAGGTTAATCTTGTTCTTTTTCTTCTTATTTCTGGGACACTTATTAGATCTGTGACCCTTTTTACCACATGTCCAGCATGTGTCTTCTGAAGAAGATTCTTTAAAGGTTTGCCTCTTTCCTTTCTTTTTGGATTTTTCTCGGGGTTCTCTTCCTTTCCTGGAAGATTTTCTTTTATATTTTCCAGTTGTTCCTTCTCTTTTTCCTGCTTTCCTAGCAGATGGAGGTTTAAGTAATGGAAATCCAAAATCTTGGCAAAAACTACCAAGTTCTGCATATGTAGTTTTTTTATCTTTCTTAAGTTGTTCCTTTAACTTAAGATCAGTACATAGCTCCATAGCTACAACATTAATAATACTGATAAGATCTCCGTATGCCAGTTGAGAATACGAAATCTTTCCTTCGCATCTATCTCTTATTTTTGATCTAACCTTTTCAGCGAAATGAGTGGGTAGTCCGCTGATAAAGCGTTCTTTCCAATAATCATTATTGCAATCAGATCTTATCATGACCTTATTTAAAAACATATCTTTGTACCATCTGAAATCTGTCAATTTTTTGCAATACAAATTATTCAAGATTTCTAAACTTCTATCCTGGAAAAGACGCGGTTCTCCCACAAAATGCTTAGCTATACTATACAGCAGAGTGGTCAGAGCATCTTCAGAGACCACTCAAGGGATATTAGTTCCTTCCTCGCCTTAATCACTACTTTAGTAGTGGTAGCACCAAGGATATCACTCTATTTTGATCGGTGAGATAATTGTCCCACCGCTTCTAAGGGTTCCCAGAAACCTGCAATGATCATGTTAGCAGCTTCCTTATCACCAGCACCTTTCATTTTATATGCTGTGATGTTCATTCCCATTTCTTGAAGCTTAGAATAAATTTGACCTTCGGCCATACCATCTATGTTCCATTCAGTCAAACTTGAGCCATCTGCAGCAGATGCTGGATGGAGAACGTCTTCCTCAAATTGAACATCAGGGAAAGAAGATCTAGGATAATAATTCCTTTTGTTAGGGTGCCTTTCTAACAAAGTTCTAAGCTTATTACCTTGTGTAATATTAAGCTTAGACAATTGCTCATTTATCCTGTCAAGCAGTTCATTGGAATGACTAAACTCTTGGAAAGTTTAGGAAGTTTTCTTTAGAGAACTCGGATCTTAAAAATAGGTTTAGTTTCAATCTGAGGGCTAACTTTGGAAGAGCTAGGTTTATCCGCTATCTGACTGATTCCTCTGAAATTATCCCCTTTATGTTCGTCAATTTGTTGGGATATCACATGGAGAACCTAGTTGGTATAATTGTTTTGTTCAAAAACCTTATTAAGGTCTCCAGCTGTTATCAAGGCAGATTCCTTTTCTATGGGTTTTTTGAAAGGTGCTGCCTTAAGGATTTCTTTCCTGTAAGTGATGCTAAGTCCTTCTAGAGGAGGAGTAATACTTTCAACCACCTGTTCTTTGGTGTACCATTTGTTGATAAGGACCTGAAGGGATGACTGTTTATCATCAATTTGCCTAGAAGCTTCGAACCATTTAAAAAACTCTATTTCGGTTTTCAATCTTTTCATATCTTTGAACCACTTATCCCTGAAAGAGGTTCGTTGTTCCACCGTGTAGGTAGCTTTATACCAATTTACCTTTTGCGTATGTTCAGGGGCTTTCCACCAAGAATGCAATTTCTTTTTACTAGGGACAAAGTCTTCCTCATCAGAAGTAAGTACTCCGACGGAATCTTTTCTTTGATAAACAGGTTTCATATCACTAGCAGTAGGACTTCCCAAAGTTTCCTCTTCATAGTAAACCTTAGGAACGGTCTGGGAGAAATCTACACCATGAAATTTTCTATGGTCAGGCTGGCTAATACTATACTTTCTCTCTTGTTTATATTTTCTTTAAGTGTTATTACTATTATATTGCTATGATCGTTTTGAATGGTATCAGAGCCATGTTAGGCATATTTAGCATGTTAATAGTAATGTTAATTGTAGCCATGGACGGCTAAACCCTTATGCCAAAACTGTACTTATGAAACTTTAATTAGTTACATAGCAATTTAGCAAAGTTATCACCTTGTTATACAATTTGAATTCTAATTCTTTAACTGTAAAATGGAGTTTATGTATGGTGATTAAGGAAAGGTGTTGAGAATGTTTTCAAGTAGTTGCGATGCAAACAGCAATCGTTTCGTAAAGGACAAAGCCAGTAGACTGCAAGGTACTTTGCTTGAAAAATCTCTTGTAAAATCCATAGACCTTAATGTAATATCCGAGCATGAATCCATAGTTACAGATAAGAACTCAAAATCTCAAAGTTATATAACTAGTTGATATCTTTACTAGAATGCTTAGTTGCTTTTTATCGTATCATTAGTATAGTCTAAAGGCATTCTCTCTCTATGGATAATAGACAGCATATTGTTAACTCCGTTAATATCTCTATTTCTAAAACAGAAAATGATTTACAAAATTGGTCTATCCCTAAAGAACCTTTTGAAAAGATTTACCGCTTAGGTAATTTTTCCATGTTTAAAAATATAATATTAAAACTTGTGAGTCCACTATTGCTATCAATAATTCGCTTGAAACTATCAAGTTGTTATTATCTCGATATTGATAGGTATAGAAAAGAATTTAAATTTCTTCATATAGGACTTGTGCAAGTTCTTGTCATAAACCTCTTTCCGTAAAGGTTTGAATATTCCTATTTGTCCGCTTCCTTAGAGATGATAGACTTTTAAATTTTGATGATTCTCTGTTAGGTGTATTAGAAAGTAATCTTGCTTATGGACTGATTTACTTTAATCGTTATCCTAATTTTACTGTTGATATTCATGATCCGAATATTATTGATACTTTGACTCTTAACGTCAAAACTAAGAACATGAATAGTAAAATCGATACCAGAGAAATAGTTGTAATATATCAGGTATATTACAAGCTTATGAAAACCACTATAGCCCCAAAGGCTATAGCTTCTATTGTTAAAGGAGTTACTATGCTTATGGAAGCTAACCAAGAGCATTGTACTACTTTTGTCCCTAGACTTCTTAAGTGGACTGATATTTTAGCTGATGAAGAATGGAAATTTGATTCCATTACAAATCCTTTACCCCTTCAACCTGAGACTTCTCAGTTAGATAGGGTTATCCAGTTCCCTGACGGATCTATTAACCTTAAGTTTTTAAGATCCAGTTCTTTTAGCCAAGCTTCTTCAAGTAGAAGAATGTCTTCGGCAAGACCTTCTTCTTTTCAAACCCGGGAGGAGGATGAAGATAGTATTTAAATGTTTAAAGTGAGAATCAATGTCCTCAGAAAAGATTAGTACATCATCAATGTAAACAATTGAAATATGACTAATATGATTAAAGATGGAATTCATAATATTTTGAAATTCTGAAGGGGCATTTTTAAGACCAAAAGGCATAACGCTCCATTCATATTGTCCAAACGGGACATTGAAAGCGCTTTTGTATTTATCCTTTCGAAATCAGATTTGCCAAAAACCTGATTTCATATCAAATTTACTATAAATATTAGCTTTAAAAGTTCTCTTTAAAAGATCCCTTTTATTAGGAATCGGATATCTAATCCACTTTAAAACAGAGTTTAAAGGTTTATAATTAATAACTAGTCGAGGAGAGCCTCTCTCCTTCTCAGCAGCGTTGTTGACATAAAAGGCTGAACAACTCCACGGAGACTTAGAGGGCCTGATAATATTGTTTTCCAAAAGAGTATTAATCTCCTTTTTGCAAATTTCCATTAAATCATGATTCATTTGAATGGGCCTAGCTTTCGTAGAAATGGCCTTTTCATTGAATCCATCAATATAAGGGAGATCAACAGTATGGGCTTTTCTGGCCCAAAATGTATTTGGAAATTCAGAGCAAATTTCTTTTTCAAAAGTCTTTTGCAAATTGGCACTCTTAGTTACCATTCCCGGGGTTTTTAAAATTTGCTCAATTTTCTTAATGTTGCCCATAATTCAGAATCTGAAGAAGAAGAGTCAGAATGCAATTGCAATGGTATCAGAGCCATGTTAGGCATATTTAGCATGTTAATAGTAATGTTAATTGTAGCCATGGACAGCTAAACCCTTATGCCAAGATCATTTATGAAACTTTAATTAGTTACTTAGCAATTTAGCAAAGTTATCACCTTGTTATACAATTTGAATTTTAATTCTTTAATCAGAAATGGAGTTTATGTATGGTGATTAAGGAAAGGTGTTGAGAATGTTTTCAAGTAGTTGCGATGCCAACAGCGATCGTTAAGCCGAAAGGATGTAGCGTGATCGCAAGGTACTTTGCTTGAAAAATATCTTGTAAAATCCATAGACCTTAATGTAATATCCGAGCATGAATCCATAGTTACAGTATAAGAACTCAAAATCTCAGGTTATATAACTAGTTGATATCTTTACTAGAATGCTTAGTTGCTTTTTATCGTATCATTAGTATAGTCTAAAGGCATTCTCTCTCTATGGATAATAGACAGCATATTGTTAACTCCGTTAATATCTCTATTTCTAAAACAGAAAATGATTTACAAAATTGGTCTATCCCTAAAGAACCTTTTGAAAAGATTTACCAGTTAGGTAATTTTTCCATGTTTAAAAAATATAATATTAAAACTTATGAGTCCACTATTGCTATCAATAATTCGCTTGAAACTATCAAGTTGTTATTATCTGCTGATATTGATAGGTATAGAAAAGAATTTAAATTTATTCATATAGGACTTGTGCAAGTTGCTGTTAAACCACTTTTCCGTAAAGGTTTGAATATTTCTATTTGTCTGCTCCTTAGAGATGATAGACTTTTAAATTTTGATGATTCTCTGTTAGGTGTATTAGAAAGTAATCTTGCATATGGACCAGTTTACTTTAACTGTTATCCTAATTTTACTGTTGATATTCATGATCCGAATATTATTGATACTTTGACTCTTAACGTCAAAACTAAGAACATGAATAGTAAAATCGATACCAGAGAAATAGTTGTAATATATCAGGTATATTACAAGCTTATGAAAACCACTATAGCCCCAAAGGCTATAGCTTCTATTGTTAAAGGAGTTACTATGCTTATGGAAGCTAACCAAGAGCATTGTACTACTTTTGTCCCTAGACTTCTTAAGTGGACTGATATTTTAGCTGATGAAGAATGGAAATTTGATTCCATTACAAATCCTTTACCCCTTCAACCTGAGACTTCTCAGTTAGATAGGGTTATCCAGCTTCGACGGATCTATTAACCTTAAGTTTTTAAGATCCAGTTCTTTTAGCCAAGCTTCTTCAAGTAGAAGAATGTCTTGGCAAGACCTTCTTCTTTTCAAACCCGAGGAGGATGAAGATAGTATTTAAATGTTTAAAGTGAGAATCAATGTCCTCGTAAAAGATTAGTACATCATCAATGTAAACAATTGAAATATGACTAATATGATTAAAGATGGAATTCATAATATTTTGAAATTCTGAAGGGGCATTCTTAAGCCCAAAAGGCATAACGTTCCATTCATATTGTCCAAACGGGACATTGAAAGCAGTTTTGTATTTATCCTTTCGAAATCAGATTTGCCAAAAACCTGATTTCATATCAAATTTACTATAAATATTAGCTTTAAAAGTTCTCTTTAAAAGATCTCTTTGATTAGGAATCGGATATCTAATCCACTTTAAAACAGAGTTTAAAGGTTTATAATTAATAACTAGTCGAGGAGAGCCTCTCTCCTTCTCAGCAGCGTTGTTGACATAAAAGGCTGAACAACTCCACGGAGACTTAGAGGGCCTGATAATATTGTTTTCCAAAAGAGTATTAATCTCCTTTTTGCAAATTTCCATTAAATCATGATTCATTTGAATGGGCCTAGCTTTCGTAGAAATGACATTTTCATTGAATCCATCAATATAAGGGAGATCAACAGTATGGGCTTTTCTAGCCCAAAATGTATTTGGAAATTCAGAGCAAATTTCTTTTTCAAAAGTCTTTTGCAAATTGGCAATCTTAGTTACAATTCCCGGGGTTTTTAAAATTTGCTCAATTTTCTTAATGTTGCCCATAATTCAGAATCTGAAGAAGAAGAGTCAGAATGCAATTGCAATGGTATCAGAGCCATGTTAGGCATATTTAGCATGTTAATAGTAATGTTAATTGTAGCAATGGACGGCTAAACCCTTATGCCAAGATCAGCATTTTATGAAACTTTAATTAGTTGCTTAGCAATTTAGCAAAGTTATCACCTTGTTATACAATTTGAATTTTAATTCTTTAATCAGAAATGTAGTTTATGTATGGTGATTAAGGAAAGGTGTTGAGAATGTTTTCAAGTAGTTGCGATGCGACAGTGTGGTCGTTAAGCCGAAAGGACAGCGTGAGATCGCAAGGTACTTTGCTTGAAAAATCTCTTGTAAAATCCATAGACCTTAATATAATATCCGAGCATGAGTCCACATGATGATAAGAACTCAAAATCTCAGGTTATATAACTAGTTGATATCTTTACTAGAATGCTTAGTTGCTTTTTATCGTATCATTAGAATAGTCTAAAGGCATTCACTCTCTATGGATAATATACAGCATATTGTTAACTCTGTTAATATCTCTATTTCTAAAATGAAAATGATTTACAAAATTGGTCTATCCTAAAGAACCTTTTGAAAAGATTTACCAGCTTAGGTAATTTTTCCATGTTTAAAAATATAATATTAAAACTTGTGAGTCCACTATTGCTATCAATAATTCGCTTGAAACTATCAAGTTGTTATTATCTCGATATTGATAGGTATAGAAAAGAATTTAAATTTCTTCATATAGGACTTGTGCAAGTTGCTGTTAAACCTCTTTTCCGTAAAGGTTTGAATATTCCTATTTGTCTGCTCCTTAGAGATGATAGACTTTTAAATTTTGATGATTCTCTGTTAGGTGTATTAGAAAGTAATCTTGCTTATGGACCAGTTTACTTTAACCGTTATCCTAATTTTACTGTTGATATTCATGATCCGAATATTATTGATACTTTGACTCTTAACGTCAAAACTAAGAACATGAATAGTAAAATCGATACCAGAGAAATAGTTGTAATATATCGGGTATATTACAAGCTTATGAAAACCACTATAGCCCCAAAGGCTATAGCTTCTAGTGTTAAAGGAGTTACTATGCTTATGGAAGCTAACCAAGAGCATAGTACTACTTTTGTCCCTAGACTTCTTAAGTGGACTGATATTTTAGCTGATGAAGAATGGAAATTTGATTCCATTACAAATCCTTTACCCCTTCAACCTGAGACTTCTCAGTTAGATAGGGTTATCCAGTTCCCTGACGGATCTATTAACCTTAAGTTTTTAAGATCCAGTTCTTTTAGCCAAGCTTCTTCAAGTAGAAGAATGTCTTCGGCAAGACCTTCTTCTTTTCAAACCCGGGAGGAGGATGAAGATAGTATTTAAATGTTTAAAGTGAGAATCAATGTCCTCAGAAAAGATTAGTACATCATCAATGTAAACAATTGAAATATGACTAATATGATTAAAGATGGAATTCATAATATTTTGAAATTCTGAAGGGGCATTCTTAAGCCCAAAAGGCATAACGTTCCATTCATATTGTCCAAACGGGACAGTGAAAGCAGTTTTGTATTAATCCTTTCGAAATCAGATTTGCCAAAAACCCGATTTCATATCAAATTTACTATAAATATTAGCTTTAAAATTTCTCCTTAAAAGATTCCTTTTATTAGGAATCGGATATCTAATCCACTTTAAAACAGAGTTTAAAGGTTTATAATTAATAACTAGTCGAGGAGAGCCTCTCTCCTTCTCAGCAGCGTTGTTGACATAAAAGGCTGAACAACTCCACGGAGACTTAGAGGCACGATAATATTGTTTTCCAAAAGAGTATTAATCTCCTTTGCAAATTTCCATTAAATCATGATTCATTTGAATGGGCCTAGCTTTCGTAGAAATGGCCTTTTCATTGAATCCATCAATATAAGGAGATCAACGATGGGCTTTTCCGCCCAAAATGTATTTGGAAATTCAGAGCAAATTTCTTTTTCAAAAGTCTTTTGCAAATTGGCAATCTTAGTTACCATTCCCGGGGTTTTTAAAATTTGCTCAATTTTCTTAATGTTGCCCATAATTCAGAATCTGAAGAAGAAGAGTCAGAATGCAATTGCAATGGTATCAGAGCCATGTTAGGCATATTTAGCATGTTAATAGTAATGTTAATTGTAGCCATGGACGGCTAAACCCTTATGCCAAGATCAGATTTATGAAACTTTAATTAGTTGCTTAGCAATTTAGCAAAGTTATCACCTTGTTATACAATTTGAATTTTAATTCTTTAATCAGAAATGGAGTTTATGTATGGTGATTAAGGAAAGGTGTTGAGAATGTTTTCAAGTAGTTGCGATGCCGACAGTGGTCGTTAAGTAGAAAGGGCGCGTAGAGATCGCAAGGTACTTTACTTGAAAAATCTCTTGTAAAATCCATAGACCTTAATGTAATATCCGAGCATGAGTCCACAGTTACAGTATAAGAACTCAAAATCTCAGGTTATATAACTAGTTGATATCTTTACTAGAATGCTTAGTTGCTTTTTATCGTATCATTAGTATAGTCTAAAGGCATTCTCTCTATGGATAATAGATAAAGATATTGTTAACTCCGTTAATATCTCTATTTCTAAAACAGAAAATGATTTACAAAATTGGTCTATCCCTAAAGAACCTTTTGAAAAGATTTACCAGTTAGGTAATTTTTCCATGTTTAAAAAATATAATATTAAAACTTGTGAGTCCACTATTGCTATCAATAATTCGCTTGAAACTATCAAGTTGTTATTATCTGTTGATATTGATAGGTATAGAAAAGAATATAAATTTCTTCATATAGGACTTGTGCAAGTTGCTGTTAAACCTTTTTTCCGTAAAGGTTTGAATATTCCTATTTGTCTGCTCCTTAGAGATGATAGACTTTTAAATTTTGATGATTCTCTGTTAGGTGTATTAGAAAGTAATCTTGCTTATGGACCAGTTTACTTTAACTGTTATCCTAATTTTACTGTTGATATTCATGATCCGAATATTATTGATACTTTGACTCTTAACGTCAAAACTAAGAACGTGAATAGTAAAATTGATACCAGAGAAATAGTTGTAATATATCGGGTATATTACAAGCTTATGAAAACCACTATAGCCCTAAAGGCTATAGCTTCTAGTGTTAAAGGAGTTACTATGCTTATGGAAGCTAACCAAGAGCATAGTACTACTTTTGTCCCTAGACTTCTTAAGTGGACTGATATTTTAGCTGATGAAGAATGGAAATTTGATTCCATTATAAATCCTTTACCCCTTCAACCTGAGACTTCTCAGTTAGATAGGGTTATCCAGTTCCCTGACGGATCTATTAACCTTAAGTTTTTAAGATCCAGTTCTTTTAGCCAAGCTTCTTCAAGTAGAAGAATGTCTTCGGCAAGACCTTCTTCTTTTCAAACCCGGGAGGAGGATGAAGATAGTATTTAAATGTTTAAAGTGAGAATCAATGTCCTCAGAAAAGATTAGTACATCATCAATGTAAACAATTGAAATATGAATAATATGATTAAAGATGGAATTCATAATATTTTGAAATTCTGAAGGGGCATTCTTAAGCCCAAAAGGCATAACGTTCCATTCATATTGTCCAAACGGGACATTGAAAGCAGTTTTGTATTTATCCTTTTCGGAAATATGTATTTGCCAAAAACCTGATTTAATATCAAATTTACTATAAATATTAGCTTTAAAAGTTCTCTTGAAAAGATCCCTTTTATTAGGAATCGGATATCTAATCCTCTTTAAAACAGAGTTTAATGGTTTATAATTAATAACTAGTCGAGAGAGCCTCTCTCCTTCTCGTGACGTTGTTGACATAAAAGGTCGAACAACTCCACTGAGACTTAGAGGCTGATAATATTGTTTTCCAAAAGAGTATTAATCTCCTTTTGCAAATTTCCATTAAATCATGATTCATTTGAATGGGCCTAGCTTTCAGAGAAATTGCATTTTCATTGAATCCATCAATATAAGGGAGATCAACAGTATGGTCTTTTCTGGCCCAAAATTTATTTGGAAATTCAGAGCAAATTTCTTTTTCAAAAGTCTTTTGCAAATTGGCAATCTTAGTTACCATTCCCGGGGTTTTTAAAATTTGCTAAATTTTCTTAATGTTGCCCATAATTCAGAATCTGAAGAAGAAGAGTCAGAATGCAATTGTAACGGTATCAGAGCCATGTTAGGCATATTTAGCATGTTAATAGTAATGTTAATTGTAGCCATGGACAGCTAAACCCTTATGCCAAGACTGTACTTATGAAACTTTAATTAGTTACTTAGCAATTTAGCAAAGTTATCACCTTGTTATACAATTTGAATTTTAATTCTTTAATCAGAAATGGAGTTTATGTATGGTGATTAAGGAAAGGTGTTGAGAATGTTTTCAAGTAGTTGCGATGCCAACAGCGTGATCGTTAAGCCGAAAAAGCAGCGCGTAGCGCAAGGTACTTTGCTTGAAAAATATCTTGTAAAATCCATAGACCTTAATGTAATATCCGAGCATGAATCCATAGTTACTGATAAGAACTCAAAATCTCAAAGTTATATAACTAGTTGATATCTTTACTAGAATGCTTAGTTTTTTATCGTATCATTAGTATAGTCTAAAGGCATTCTCTCTATGTATAAGAGACAGCATATTGTTAACTCCGTTAATATCTCTATTTCTCAAACAGATATTGATTTACAAAATTGGTCTATCCCTAAAGTACCTTTTGAAAAGATTTACCTGTTAGGTAATTTTTCCATGTTTAAAAAATATAATATTAAAACTTGTGAGTCCACTATTGCTATCAATAATTCGCTTGAAACTATCAAGTTGTTATTATCTGCTGATATTGATAGGTATGGAAAAGAATTTAAATTTCTTCATATAGGACTTGTGCAAGTTGCTGTTAAACCTCTTTTCCGTAAAGGTTTGAATATTCCTATTTGTCTGCTCCTTAGAGATGATAGACTTTTAAATTTTGATGATTCTCTGTTGGGTGTATTAGAAAGTAATCTTGCTTATGGACCAGTTTACTTTAACTGTTATCCTAATTTTACTGTTGATATTCATGATCCGAATATTATTGATACTTTGACTCTTAACGTCAAAACTAAGAACATGAATAGTAAAATCGATACCAGAGAAATAGTTGTAATATATCGGGTATATTACAAGCTTATGAAAACCACTATAGCCCCAAAGGCTATAGCTTCTATTGTTAAAGGAGTTACTATGCTTATGGAAGCTAACCAAGAGCATTGTACTACTTTTGTCCCTAGACTTCTTAAGTGGACTGATATTTTAGCTGATGAAGAATGGAAATTTGATTCCATTACAAATCCTTTACCCTTCAACTCGAGACTTCTCGCTAGATAGGGTTATCCAGCTTCGACGGATCTATTAACCTTAAGTTTTTAAGATCCAGTTCTTTTAGCTTCTTCAAGTAGAAGAATGTCTTCGGCAAGACCTTCTTCTTTTCAAACCCGGGAGGAGGATGAAGATAGTATTTAAATGTTTAAAGTGAGAATCAATGTCCTCAGAAAAGATTAGTACATCATCAATGTAAACAATTGAAATATGACTAATATGATTAAAGATGGAATTCATAATATTTTGAAATTCTGAAGGGGCATTCTTAAGCCCAAAAGGCATAACGTTCCATTCATATTGTCCAAACGGGACATTGAAAGCAGTTTTGTATTTATCCTTTTCGGAAATCTGTATTTGCCAAAAACCTGATTTCATATCAAATTTACTATAAATATTAGCTTTAAAAGTTCTCTTTAAAAGATCCCTTTTATTAGGAATCGGATATCTAATCCACTTTAAAACAGAGTTTAAAGGTTTATAATTAATAACTAGTCGAGGAGAGCCTCTCTCCTTCTCAGCAGCGTTGTTGACATAAAAGGCTGAACAACTCCACGGAGACTTAGAGGGCCTGATAATATTGTTTTCCAAAAGAGTATTAATCTCCTTTTTGCAAATTTCCATTAAATCATGATTCATTTGAATGGGCCTAGCTTTCGTAGAAATGACATTTTCATTGAATCCATCAATATAAGGGAGATCAACAGTATGGGCTTTTCTGGCCCAAAATGTATTTGGAAATTCAGAGCAAATTTCTTTTTCAAAAGTCTTTTGCAAATTGGCAATCTTAGTTACCATTCCCGGGGTTTTTAAAATTTGCTCAATTTTCTTAATGTTGCCCATAATTCAGAATCTGAAGAAGAAGAGTCAGAATGCAATTGCAATGGTATCAGAGCCATGTTAGGCATATTTAGCATGTTAATAGTAATGTTAATTGTAGCAATGGACGGCTAAACCCTTATGCCAAGACTGTACTTATGAAACTTTAATTAGTTGCTTAGCAATTTAGCAAAGTTATCACCTTGTTATACAATTTGAATTTTAATTCTTTAACTGTAAAATGGAGTTTATGTATGGTGATTAAGGAAAGGTGTTGAGAATGTTTTCAAGTAGTTGCGATGCCGACAGGTGGTCGTTAAGCCGAAAGGACAGGCGCGTAGACTGCAAGGTACTTTGCTTGAAAAATCTCTTGTAAAATCCATAGACCTTAATATAATATCCGAGCATGAGTCCACAGTTACAGTATAAGAACTCAAAATCTCAGGTTATATAACTAGTTGATATCTTTACTAGAATGCTTAGTTGCTTTTTATCGTATCATTAGAATAGTCTAAAGGCATTCACTCTCTATGGATAATATACAGCATATTGTTAACTCCGTTAATATCTCTATTTCTAAAACAGAAAATGATTTACAAAATTGGTCTATCCCTAAAGAACCTTTTGAAAAGATTTACCAGTTAGGTAATTTTTCCATGTTTAAAAAATATAATATTAAAACTTGTGAGTCGACTATTGCTATCAATAATTCGCTTGAAACTATCAAGTTGTTATTATCTGCTGATATTGATAGGTATAGAAAAGAATTTAAATTTCTTCATATAGGACTTGTGCAAGTTGCTGTTAAACCTCTTTTCCGTAAAGGTTTGAATATTCCTATTTGTCTGCTCCTTAGAGATGATAGACTTTTAAATTTTGATGATTCTCTGTTAGGTGTATTAGAAAGTAATCTTGCTTATGGACCAGTTTACTTTAACTGTTATCCTAATTTTACTGTTGATATTCATGATCCGAATATTATTGATACTTTGACTCTTAACGTCAAAACTAAGAACATGAATAGTAAAATCGATACCAGAGAAATAGCTGTAATATATCGGGTATATTACAAGCTTATGAAAACCACTATAGCCCCAAAGGCTATAGCTTCTAGTGTTAAAGGAGTTACTATGCTTATGGAAGCTAACCAAGAGCATAGTACTACTTTTGTCCCTAGACTTCTTAAGTGGACTGATATTTTAGCTGATGAAGAATGGAAATTTGATTCCATTACAAATCCTTTACCCCTTCAACCTGAGACTTCTCAGTTAGATAGGGTTATCCAGTTCCCTGACGGATCTATTAACCTTAAGTTTTTAAGATCCAGTTCTTTTAGCCAAGCTTCTTCAAGTAGAAGAATGTCTTCGGCAAGACCTTCTTCTTTTCAAACCCGGGAGGAGGATGAAGATAGTATTTAAATGTTTAAAGTGAGAATCAATGTCCTCAGAAAAGATTAGTACATCATCAATGTAAACAATTGAAATATGACTAATATGATTAAAGATGGAATTCATAATATTTTGAAATTCTGAAGGGGCATTCTTAAGCCCAAAAGGCATAACGTTCCATTCATATTGTCCAAACGGGACATTGAAAGCAGTTTTGTATTTATCCTTTTCGGAAATCTGTATTTGCCAAAAACCTGATTTCATATCAAATTTACTATAAATATTAGCTTTAAAAGTTCTCTTTAAAAGATTCCTTTTATTAGGAATCGGATATCTAATCCACTTTAAAACAGAGTTTAAAGGTTTATAATTAATAACTAGTCGAGGAGAGCCTCTCTCCTTCTCAGCAGCGTTGTTGACATAAAAGGCTGAACAACTCCACGGAGACTTAGAGGGCCTGATAATATTGTTTTCCAAAAGAGTATTAATCTCCTTTTTGCAAATTTCCATTAAATCATGATTCATTTGAATGGGCCTAGCTTTCGTAGAAATGGCCTTTTCATTGAATCCATCAATATAAGGGAGATCAACAGTATGGGCTTTTCTGGCCCAAAATGTATTTGGAAATTCAGAGCAAATTTCTTTTTCAAAAGTCTTTTGCAAATTGGCAATCTTAGTTACCATTCCCGGGGTTTTTAAAATTTGCTCAATTTTCTTAATGTTGCCCATAATTCAGAATCTGAAGAAGAAGAGTCAGAATGCAATTGCAATGGTATCAGAGCCATGTTAGGCATATTTAGCATGTTAATAGTAATGTTAATTGTAGCCATGGACGGCTAAACCCTTATGCCAAGACTGTACTTATGAAACTTTAATTAGTTGCTTAGCAATTTAGCAAAGTTATCACCTTGTTATACAATTTGAATTTTAATTCTTTAACTGTAAAATGGAGTTTATGTATGGTGATTAAGGAAAGGTGTTGAGAATGTTTTCAAGTAGTTGCGATGCCGACAGGTGGTCGTTAAGCCGAAAGGACAGGCGCGTAGACTGCAAGGTACTTTGCTTGAAAAATCTCTTGTAAAATCCATAGACCTTAATGTAATATCCGAGCATGAGTCCACGATTCTGATGATAAGAACTCAAAATCTCAGGTTATATAACTAGTTGATATCTTTACTAGAATGCTTAGTTGCTTTTTATCGTATCATTAGTATAGTCTAAAGGCATTCTCTCTCTATGGATAATAGACAGCATATTGTTAACTCCGTTAATATCTCTATTTCTAAAACAGAAAATGATTTACAAAATTGGTCTATCCCTAAAGAACCTTTTGAAAAGATTTACCAGTTAGGTAATTTTTCCATGTTTAAAAAATATAATATTAAAACTTGTGAGTCCACTATTGCTATCAATAATTCGCTTGAAACTATCAAGTTGTTATTATCTGTTGATATTGATAGGTATAGAAAAGAATATAAATTTCTTCATATAGGACTTGTGCAAGTTGCTGTTAAACCTTTTTTCCGTAAAGGTTTGAATATTCCTATTTGTCTGCTCCTTAGAGATGATAGACTTTTAAATTTTGATGATTCTCTGTTAGGTGTATTAGAAAGTAATCTTGCTTATGGACCAGTTTACTTTAACTGTTATCCTAATTTTACTGTTGATATTCATGATCCGAATATTATTGATACTTTGACTCTTAACGTCAAAACTAAGAACGTGAATAGTAAAATTGATACCAGAGAAATAGTTGTAATATATCGGGTATATTACAAGCTTATGAAAACCACTATAGCCCCAAAGGCTATAGCTTCTAGTGTTAAAGGAGTTACTATGCTTATGGAAGCTAACCAAGAGCATAGTACTACTTTTGTCCCTAGACTTCTTAAGTGGACTGATATTTTAGCTGATGAAGAATGGAAATTTGATTCCATTATAAATCCTTTACCCCTTCAACCTGAGACTTCTCAGTTAGATAGGGTTATCCATTCTCCTCGGATCTATTAACCTTAAGTTTTTAAGATCCAGTTCTTTTAGCCAAGCTTCTTCAAGTAGAAGAATGTCTTCGGCAAGACCTTCTTCTTTTCAAACCCGGGAGGAGGATGAAGATAGTATTTAAATGTTTAAAGTGAGAATCAATGTCCTCAGAAAAGATTAGTACATCATCAATGTAAACAATTGAAATATGAATAATATGATTAAAGATGGAATTCATAATATTTTGAAATTCTGAAGGGGCATTCTTAAGCCCAAAAGGCATAACGTTCCATTCATATTGTCCAAACGGGACATTGAAAGCAGTTTTGTATTTATCCTTTTCGGAAATATGTATTTGCCAAAAACCTGATTTAATATCAAATTTACTATAAATATTAGCTTTAAAAGTTCTCTTGAAAAGATCCCTTTTATTAGGAATCGGATATCTAATCCTCTTTAAAACAGAGTTTAAAGGTTTATAATTAATAACTAGTCGAGGAGAGCCTCTCTCCTTCTCAGCAGCGTTGTTGACATAAAAGGCTGAACAACTCCACGGAGACTTAGAGGGCCTGATAATATTGTTTTCCAAAAGAGTATTAATCTCCTTTTTGCAAATTTCCATTAAATCATGATTCATTTGAATGGGCCTAGCTTTCGTAGAAATGGCATTTTCATTGAATCCATCAATATAAGGGAGATCAACAGTATGGGCTTTTCTGGCCCAAAATGTATTTGGAAATTCAGAGCAAATTTCTTTTTCAAAAGTCTTTTGCAAATTGGCAATCTTAGTTACCATTCCCGGGGTTTTTAAAATTTGCTAAATTTTCTTAATGTTGCCCATAATTCAGAATCTGAAGAAGAAGAGTCAGAATGCAATTGTAACGGTATCAGAGCCATGTTAGGCATATTTAGCATGTTAATAGTAATGTTAATTGTAGCCATGGACAGCTAAACCCTTATGCCAAGACTGTACTTATGAAACTTTAATTAGTTACTTAGCAATTTAGCAAAGTTATCACCTTGTTATACAATTTGAATTTTAATTCTTTAACTGTAAAATGGAGTTTATGTATGGTGATTAAGGAAAGGTGTTGAGAATGTTTTCAAGTAGTTGCGATGCCAACAGGCGGTCGTTAAGCCGAAAGGACAGGCGCGTAGACTGCAAGGTACTTTGCTTGAAAAATATCTTGTAAAATCCATAGACCTTAATGTAATATCCGAGCATGAATCCATAGTTACAGTATAAGAACTCAAAATCTCAGGTTATATAACTAGTTGATATCTTTACTAGAATGCTTAGTTGCTTTTTATCGTATCATTAGTATAGTCTAAAGGCATTCTCTCTCTATGGATAATAGACAGTATATTGTTAACTCCGTTAATATCTCTATTTCTAAAACAGAAAATGATTTACAAAATTGGTCTATCCCTAAAGAACCTTTTGAAAAGATTTACCAGTTAGGTAATTTTTCCATGTTTAAAAAATATAATATTAAAACTTGTGAGTCCACTATTGCTATCAATAATTCGCTTGAAACTATCAAGTTGTTATTATCTGCTGATATTGATAGGTATAGAAAAGAATTTAAATTTCTTCATATAGGACTTGTGCAAGTTGCTGTTAAACCTCTTTTCCGTAAAGGTTTGAATATTCCTATTTGTCTGCTCCTTAGAGATGATAGACTTTTAAATTTTGATGATTCTCTGTTGGGTGTATTAGAAAGTAATCTTGCTTATGGACCAGTTTACTTTAACTGTTATCCTAATTTTACTGTTGATATTCATGATCCGAATATTATTGATACTTTGACTCTTAACGTCAAAACTAAGAACATGAATAGTAAAATCGATACCAGAGAAATAGTTGTAATATATCGGGTATATTACAAGCTTATGAAAACCACTATAGCCCCAAAGGCTATAGCTTCTAGTGTTAAAGGAGTTACTATGCTTATGGAAGCTAACCAAGAGCATAGTACTACTTTTGTCCCTAGACTTCTTAAGTGGACTGATATTTTAGCTGATGAAGAATGGAAATTTGATTCCATTACAAATCCTTTACCCCTTCAACCTGAGACTTCTCAGTTAGATAGGGTTATCCAGTTCACAGCGGATCTATTAACCTTAAGTTTTTAAGATCCAGTTCTTTTAGCCAAGCTTCTTCAAGTAGAAGAATGTCTTGACAAGACCTTCTTCTTTTCAAACCCGGGAGGAGGATGAAGATAGTATTTAAATGTTTAAAGTGAGAATCAATGTCCTCAGAAAAGATTAGTACATCATCAATGTAAACAATTGAAATATGACTAATATGATTAAAGATGGAATTCATAATATTTTGAAATTCGAAGGGCATTCTTAAGCCCAAAAGGCATAACGTTCCATTCATATTGTCCAAACGGGACATTGAAAGCAGTTTTGTATTTATCCTTTTCGGAAATCTGTATTTGCCAAAAACCTGATTTCATATCAAATTTACTATAAATATTAGCTTTAAAAGTTCTCTTTAAAAGATCCCTTTTATTAGGAATCGGATATCTAATCCACTTTAAAACAGAGTTTAAAGGTTTATAATTAATAACTAGTCGAGGAGAGCCTCTCTCCTTCTCAGCAGCGTTGTTGACATAAAAGGCTGAACAACTCCACGGAGACTTAGAGGGCCTGATAATATTGTTTTCCAAAAGAGTATTAATCTCCTTTTTGCAAATTTCCATTAAATCATGATTCATTTGAATGGGCCTAGCTTTCGTAGAAATGGCCTTTTCATTGAATCCATCAATATAAGGGAGATCAACAGTATGGGCTTTTCTGGCCCAAAATGTATTTGGAAATTCAGAGCAAATTTCTTTTTCAAAAGTCTTTTGCAAATTGGCAATCTTAGTTACCATTCGGTTTTTAAAATTTGCTCAATTTTCTTAATTTTTATATCTTCTTTAAGAAAACAAATCGATTGGAAATTAGATTAATTCTAAAAGCGATTTCTTTATGTAAAATTTACTTTCTTCTTGAGAAATAGTTTTAATAAAAGGAAATGAAATTTCTTTTCCTAAGATCTTAGTTTTGATAGAATCAAAATCAGAAATATAAGGTTTTATTTGAGTAATAAATGGTATACCTAAAATAATTTCTTCGTTAATATTTTTAGTTATAACAAAATCATTTTTAAGGCATATACCATTATTGCAAATATGAGCATCAAATAACTTATAATCAATAATTATACGTTCACCTGTGGCACTGTATAATTTGGTAGTCCCTTTGGTAAGGTACTTAGTAGGAATTAATCCTTCAATAATGCAATTTCGATCTGCACCACTATCTAACAAAGCAATCTTGTTAAGAGTTAAATGATCATTAATAACAAGTTTAATCATAATATGAGAACTCTGAGGTCTAATTTTGGTAATAGCATGGATACCTGCTTCGCTATCCGCATCTTCCTTATGTTCTTCATTATCCGAAGCAATAGCTTTAGAGGATCCCTCATCCTTTCTAACTTCTTTGAGAAGTTTTTCAGTGATAGCTTCGATCTCAATCTTATGAAGTCTGGACTTAATTCCTTTCATATCTTCTTTAAGAGAACTGATTTCTCTTCTAAGTTCTTCGACTGAAGGTTCTTCCTTTTTGGAATCAAATCTGTTCATGATTTGTTTCATGCTAAAAGGAGTTACTTTAGGCTTTTCTTCCTTTTGCCTCGTAACCAATTTCTGCAGTTCAAGGAGGTATTTTCTCCTAGCATCTTCATCTTGAATATGCTCAATAGTAGAGAAGAGGGTTTCACCAGTCTTCTCAGAGATAACATGGATAGTCTTGCTATCACATTGGTAAAATGCACCATTGCAATTGCATTCTGACTCTTCCTCTTCAGATTCTGAATTATGGGCAACATTAAGAAATTCTTCATCGTCACTTTCTTCTTCAGATGAAGAATATTCTGAATCAGATGCTTCCTCTTCTTCAAGTAGAAGAATGTCTTCGGCAAGACCTTCTTCTTTTCAAACCCGGGAGGAGGATGAAGATAGTATTAGGCAGCCTGACCATAGAAAATTTCATGGTGTAGATTTCTCCCAGACCGTTCCTATGGTTTACTATGAAGAGGAAACTTTGGGAAGTCCTACTGCTAGTGATATGAAACCTGTTCATCAAAGAAAAGATTCCGTCGGAGTACTTACTTCTGATGAGGAAGACTTTGTCCCTAGTAAAAAGAAATTGCATTCTTGGTGGAAAGCCCCTGAACATACGCAAAAGGTAAATTGGTATAAAGCTACCTACACGGTGGAACAACGAACCTCTTTCAGGGATAAGAGGTTCAAAGATATGAAAAGATTCAAAACCGAAATAGAGTTTTTTAAATAGTTCGAAGCTTCTGGGCAAATTGATGATAAACAGTCATCCCTTCAGGTCCTTATCAACAAATGGTACACCAAAGAACAG
Organism: Solanum pinnatisectum; assembly: GCA_035578085.1. Taxonomy (NCBI): domain Eukaryota; kingdom Viridiplantae; phylum Streptophyta; class Magnoliopsida; order Solanales; family Solanaceae; genus Solanum; species Solanum pinnatisectum. The sequence continues at coordinate 16,938,797 of CM069078.1, forward strand.
GTGGTTGAAAGTATTACTCCTCCTCTAGAAGGACTTAGCATCCCTTACAGGAAAGAAATCCTTAAGGCGGCACCTTTCAAAAAACCCATAGAAAAGGAATCTACCTTGATAACAGCCGGAGACCTTAATAAGGTTTTTGAACAAAACAATTATACCAACCAGGTTCTCCATGTGATATCCCAACAAATTGAGGAACATAAAGGGGATAATTTCAGAGGAATCTGTCAGATAGCGGATAAACCTAGCTCTTCCAAAGTTAGGCCTCAGATTGAAACTAAACCTATTTTTAAGATCCCTGAGTTCTCTAAAGAAAACTTCCCTAAACTTTCCGAAGAGTTTAGTCATTCCAATGAATCGCTTGGATGGGATAAATGAGCAATTGTCTAAGCTTAATATTACACAAGGTAATAAGCTTAGAACTTTGTTAGAAAGGCACCCTAACAAAAGGAATTATTATCCTAGATCTTCTTTCCCTGATGTTCAATTTGAGGAAGACGTTCTCCATCCAGCATCTGCTGCAGATGGCTCAAGTTTGACTGAATGGAACATAGATGGTATGGCCGAAGGTCAAATTTATTCTAAGCTTCAAGAAATGGGAATGAACATCACAAAGATATAAAATGAAAGGTGCCGTGATAAGGAAGCTGCTAACATGATCATTGCAGGTTTTACAGGAACCCTTAGAAACTGGTGGGACAATTATCTCACTGATCAAAATAGAGCTGATATCCTTGGTGCTACCACTACTAAAGTAGTGATTAAGACTGAGGAAGGAACTAATATCCCTTCAGAAGTGGTCTACGAAGATGCTACAGCCACTCTGCTGTATAGTATAGCTAAACATTTTGTGGGAGAACCGCGTCTTTTCCAGGATAGAAGTTTAGAAATCTTGAATAATTTGTATTGCAAAAAATTGACAGATTTCAGATGGTACAAAGACATGTTTTTAAATAAGGTCATGATAAGATCTGATTGCAATAATGATTATTGGAAAGAACGCTTTATCAGCGGACTACCCACTCATTTCGCTGAAAAGGTTAGATCAAAAATAAGAGATAGATGCGAAGGAAAGATTCCGTATTCTCAACTGGCATACGGAGATCTTATCAGTATTATTAATGTTGTAGCTATGGAGCTATGTACTGATCTTAAGTTAAAGGAACAACTTAAGAAAGATCAAAAAACTACATATGCAGAACTTGGTAGTTTTTGCCAAGATTTTGGATTTCCATTACTTAAACCTCCATCTGCTAGGAAAGCAGGAAAAAGAGAAAGAACAACTGGAAAATATAAAAGAAAATCTTCCAGGAAAGGAAGAGAACCCCGAGAAAAATCCAAAAAGAAAGGAAAGAGGCAAACCTTTAAAGAATCTTCTTCAGAAGACACATGCTGGACATGTGGTAAAAAGGGTCACAGATCTAATAAGTGTCCCAGAAATAAGAAGAAAAAGAACAAGATTAACCTTCTTGAAGTTGATGAAGAAATTAAGCAAAAACTCTTTTCTATCATCGAAGAAGAGGAAGCATCTGATTCAGAATATTCTTCATCTGAAGAAGAAAGTGACGATGAAGAATTTCTTAATGTTGCCCATAATTCAGAATCTGAAGAAGAAGAGTCAGAATGCAATTGCAATGGTGCATTTTGCCTATGTGATAGCAAGACTATCCATGTTATCTCCGAGAAGACTCAAACCCTCTTCTACTATTGAGCATATTCAAGATGAAGATGCTAGGAGAAAATACCTCCTTGAATCAGAAATTGGTTACGAGGCAAAAGGAAGAAAAGCCTAAAGTAACTCCTTTTAGCATGAAACAAATCATGAACAGATTTGATTCCAAAAAGGAAGAACCTTCAGTCGAAGAACTTAGAAGAGAAATCAATTCTCTTAAAGAAGATATGAAAGGAATTAAGTCCAGACTTCATAAGATTGAGATCGGTTATCAGAAAAACTTCTCAAAGAAGTTAGAAAGGATGAGGGATCCTCTAAAGCTATTGCTTCGGATAATGAAGAACATGAGGAAGATGCGGATAGCGAAGCAGGTATCCATGCTATTACCAAAATTAGACCTCAGAGTTCTCATATTATGATTAAACTTGTTATTAATGATCATTTAACTCTTAACAAGATTGCTTTGTTAGATAGTGGTGCAGATCGAAATTGCATTATTGAAGGAATAATTCCTACTAAGTACCTTACCAAAGGGACTACCAAATTATACAGCGCCACAGGTGAACGTATAATTATTGATTATAAGTTATTTGATGCTCATATTTGCAATAATGGTATATGCCTTAAAAATGATTTTGTTATAACTAAAAATATTAACGAAGAAATTATTTTAGGTATACCATTTATTACTCAAATAAAACCTTATATTTCTGATTTTGATTCTATCAAAACTAAGATCTTAGGAAAAGAAATTTCATTTCCTTTTATTAAAACTCTTTCTCAAGAAGAAAGTAAATTTTTACATAAAGAAACTGCTTTTAGAATTAATCTAATTTCCAATCAGATTTGTTTTCTTAAAGAAGATATAAAAATTAAGAAAATTGAGCAAATTTTAAAAACCCCGGGAATGGTAACTAAGATTGCCAATTTGCAAAAGACTTTTGAAAAAGAAATTTGCTCTGAATTTCCAAATACATTTTGGGCCAGAAAAGCCCATACTGTTGATCTCCCTTATATTGATGGATTCAATGAAAAGGCCATTTCTACGAAAGCTAGGCCCATTCAAATGAATCATGATTTAATGGAAATTTGCAAAAAGGAGATTAATACTCTTTTGGAAAACAATATTATCAGGCCCTCTAAGTCTCTGTGGAGTTGTTCAGCCTTTTATGTCAACAACGCTGCTGAGAAGGAGAGAGGCTCTCCTCGACTAGTTATTAATTATAAACCTTTAAACTCTGTTTTAAAGTGGATTAGATATCCGATTCCTAATAAAAGGGATCTTTTAAAGAGAACTTTTAAAGCTAATATTTATAGTAAATTTGATATGAAATCGTGTTTTTGGCAAATCTGATTTAAAAGGATAAATACAAAATCGCTTTCAATGTCCCGTTTGGACAATATGAATGGAACGTTATGCCTTTTGGGCTTAAGAATGCCCCTTCAGAATTTCAAAATATTATGAATTCCATCTTTAATCATATTAGTCATATTTCAATTGTTTACATTGATGATGTACTAATCTTTTCTGAGGACATTGATTCTCACTTTAAACATTTAAATATATTCTTTAAAATTGTTAAACATAATGGTCCGTGGTTAGCCAAAAGATTAAACTTTTCCAAACTAAAATTAGATTTCTTGGTCATGATTTATATCAAGGCACATATAAACCCATTTGCGAGCCATTGAGTTTTCGATAAATTCCGGATGTCATCTTAGACAAAACTCGCCATAAAGATTTTTGGGTAGTCTTAACTATGTTGCGGACTTCATCCCAAAGGTAAGACAGGTTTGTAAACCATTATATGACAGGCTTAAGAAGACACCTGTTCCATGGACAAAGGAACAAACCTCCGCAGTTATTAAAATTAAAGAGATGGTTAAGAGTTTGCCTTGCTTAGGTATCCCTAATCCGGATTCTTTTATGATTGTGGAGACTGATGCTTCAGACATCGGTTATGGAGGGATTCTCAAGCAAAAGAGAACACCTGAAAGTCATGAGCAATTAGTTCGTTTTACTTCCGGAGTTTGGAATTCCGCTCAGAAAAACTATAGTACTGTTAAAAAGGAAGTTTTAGCTATTGTCCTTTGCATTACTAAGTTTCAAGATGATTTAATTAATAAGGAATTCTTGCTTAAGGTAGATTGTAAATCTGCTAAGGAAATTCTACAAAAAGATGTTAAAAATCTTGTTTCCAAACAGATATTTGCTAGATGGCAAGCTTTATTGTCGAGTTTTGATTTCCAAGTTGAATATATCAAAGGGGAAGAAAACTCTCTCCCGGATTTTCTAACAAGAGAATTTTTGCAGGGAAAAACATGAGGCCGGTCATAAGGCCAGGATTTGGAACAAAAGGCCCTTTCCAAGAAAAGGGAAAAGACTCAGACAAGAAGCCGTTAGCTTCACCATTTGCAATAAGGCCATCCTTGAATAGCCCTAACAAGTTTTCGGCTCTTGCTAGCCTACCTCCAATAAATCCTTCTCAGGTCATAAGCCCTTTTCCACAGCTACCACCTAGCTCATCCTCTTCAAATCCTTTGATTCTTAAGAAACCCTTCTCTAAAGAATCTGAACCTTGCTCATTTGCTCCATCAGGAAAACCCAGATTTTCCTCTCCTCAAACCAAAGACTCTTATGCAATGAAAGCTCCTGAAAGCTTTAGAGAAGCAGTTTCCCCAGTTTCTCCAGCCCATAATAAACCTAAAGAACGTGAAGTCTTTAATTTGGTTACTTTGCAGGTCAATCCCCTCCTTGCCCTTGACAAGGAATTTGAAAATTATGAGGTCAAGCATCTGCTTAAACCTTGTTACACAAATAGGAATTATGTGGATACAGAAAATCCACTAAAAACCAGGAAGTATTATGAATTTATCCTCGTTGATACAGGTTCCATCGAAGTGGAGCATAAACTCAGCCATGATTCAGATCCGGATAGCATTGCCTATTCGAAATTCACAATTAAAAAGGTTTTATCTCCATTTGAATGGCTAGTGGACCATTTGCATACACCCGTTAATCTTTCCAGGGAGCATAGACCCCAAACTTATAATTGGTTTGACTATAAAAATGCTTGGTTTAATTTTCTATATCTCAGGCCAACCACTCATACCTGGTTTGTCAAGTATAGTCCCGAATTTTCAAAATCTATCATCCCCAGATGGTTCTACGAATGGTGGAATTGTTTTGGAGGAAATAAAAAAGTTTTGCCAAAATTATTTTTGGATAAATTCGATCAGTTTCAAGCTGAACAAGATATTTCTACTCTCCCCGAGCACACTAAATTGTGTAAATATTTTGTCCAGAAAAGGATTTCATTTATTATTAGTTGGACTTTCTCTATCCATGTATTTGACAGGATTAAATATTTGTCAAAAGAAATTTGCATTAAAGGATGGTCGCCTGCTCCTAAAGAAGCTGCTCAACGTCCTTCTCCAGCCTCTACAAGTGGCAAAAAATCATCTTCCAAGGATGAATTAAAGAAAAGGCTCCAACAGGCCTTATCAGATCTAGAGGAGGACAAATCTAATGAAGAAACAGCCAAGCAGCTGTTGGATGAAGCCTCTTCTCAGAGCGATGATAATGGAGATATGTTAAGGCCAAAAGCCTTAGCCTTATCTTACCTAGATCCATTTTCATCGCTCTGAGAAGAGGCTTCATCCAACAGCTGCATGGCTGTTTCTTCATTAGATTTGTCCTCCTCTAGATCTGATAAGGCCTGTTGGAGCAAACCCCTAAACCAAAAACCCTAAACCCTAAAACCTAAAATCTAAAACCAAAACCTAACCCTAAACCCTAAACCTAAGCCCTAAACCCTAAACACAAAATTGTGAACTCTAAACCCAAAACCCTAAACCCTAAACCCTAAACCCTAAAACCTAAACTCTAAACCCTAAACATAAATCCTACACTCTAAACCCTAAGCCCCAAACCCTAAAGTCTAAACACTAAACCCTAAACCCTAAACGCTAAACCCTAAACCCTAAACCCTAAACCCTAAACACTAAACCCTAAACCTAAACCCTAAACCACAATTTATAAACCCTAAATTCCTAACCCTAAACCCTAAACTCTAAACACTAAACCTTACACCCTAAACCCTAAACTCTAAACCCTAATTCCTAAACCATAAACCCTAAATCCTAAACTCTAAACCCTAAACCCTAACTATAAACTAAAAACCCTAAACTCTAAACCCTAAACCCTAACTATAAACTAAAAACCCTAAACTCTAAACCCTAAACCCTAAACCCCAATTCCTAAACTCTAAACCCTAAGCCCTAAACCCTAAACCCTAAACACTAAACACTAAACCCTAAACCTAAACCCTAAATCTTAAACATAAATCGTAAACCCTAATTTGTAAACCCTAAACCTTAAACCCTGAACCCTAAACCTTAAACCCTAAACCCTAAACCTTTAACCCTAATACTAAACCATAAACCCAAAACCTTAAACCCTAAACCCTAACCCCTAACCCTAACCCATTAATACTAAACCCTAAACCTAAACCCTAAATCTAAATTCTAAACCCTAAACCCTAAACCTTAAACTTTAACCCTAATGCGTAAACTACAAACCCTAAACCCTAACCTTAAATCTTAAACCATAAACCCTAAACCCTAACCTTAAACCTTAAACCATAAACCCTAAACCCTAAATCCTCAACTCAAAACCCTAAACCCTAAACCGTAAACCCTATATTCTAAATCCCAAACTCTTTACCTAACCCTAAACCCCAAACCCTAAACCCTAATACATAAACCCTAAATCTTAACCCCTAAACCTTAAACCCTAAACCATACACACTAAACCCTAAACTCAAAATCCTAAACCCTAAATCATATACCCCTTAACCCTAAACACTAAACCTTAAACAATAAGCCATAAACCCTAAACAATATACCCTAAACCCTAAACCTTAAACTCTAAACCTTAAACCATAATCCTAAACTCTAAACCTTACACCCAAAACTCTAAACACTAAACCCTTAATCCTAAACCCTTAACCTAAATACTCCACACTAAAACTTAAAGTCTAAACCCTAAATTCCTAACTCTAAACACTAAACACTAAACCCTAAACCCTAAACCTAACACTAAACACTAAACCCTAAACCCTAAACCCTAAATTCTGAACTCTAATCCCTAAAGTCTAAATCCTAAACTCTGAACTTCAAACACTAAACCATTATCCCTACGCCCTTAACTCTAAACCATACCTTAAAACCCTAAACCCAAAACCCTAAACCCTAAAACCTAAAACCTAAACCCTAAACCTAAACCCTAAACCCAAAACCCAAAATTGTAAACTCTAAACCCAAAACCCTAAACCCTAAATCCTAAACCCTAAACACTAAATTGGGAACCCTAAACCCTAAACTTTAAAGCCTAACGTAAAAATCAAAACACTAAATCATAAAACCCAAACCATAAACCCTAACCATCAACCCTAAATCGTAAACCTAAACCCTAAACCCTAACCCTCAACCCTAAACATAAATCCTACACTATAAACCCTAAACCCTAACCTCTAAACCCTAAACCCTAAAACTTAAACCCTAAAACTTAAACCCTAAACCTAAACCCTAAACCTTAAACTTAAACCATAAACCCTAATTTGTAAACCCTAAATTCCTAATCATAAACCCTAAACTCCAAACATTAAACCTTAAACCCTAAACACCAAACTCTAAAACCTAATTCCTAAACCCTAAACCCTAACTATAAACCAAAAACCCTAAACCCTAAACCTTAAACCCTAAATTCTAACCCTAAAATCTAAATCCTAAACACTATTTCTGAAACCCTAAACCTCGAACCTTAAACCCTAAACATTAAACCCTAAACCCTAAACCTATAACTTAAAACTCTCAACCCTAAAACACAAACCCTCAACATTAAACTCTATACCCTAAACCCTAAACCATAAATCATAAAATATAAACCCTAAACCCTAAGCAATACAAATTATACGAAAAACCCTAAACCATAATTACGAAATTTAAACCCTATACCCAATTTCATAAATTCTCAACCCCATACCCTAACCATAAACCCTAAACCCTAAACCATAAACCCTAAACCTAAACCCTAAACCCAAACTCCTAAACTCTAAACCTTAAACCCTAAACCCTAAACCCTAATCCCAAAACCCTAAACCCTAAACCCTAAACACTAAACCCTAACCCTAAACCTTAACCCTAAACCCTAAACTCTAAACCCTACACACAAAACCCTAAACACTAAGCAATATAAATTATACGATAAACCTTAAACCATAATTAATAAATTTAAACCCTACACCCAATTTCATAAAGTCTTAACCCTATACCCTGACCCTAAACCCTAAACCCTAAACCCTAAACCCTAAACCATAACCCTAAACCCTAAACCCTAAACCATAACCCTAAACCATAAACCTAAAGCCTAAACCCTAAATCCTAAACTTTAAACCTTAAACCCTAAACCCTAATCCCAAAACCCTAAACCCTAAACCCTAAACCCTAAACCCTAACCCTAAACCTTAACCATAAACCCTAAACTCTAAACCCTAAACACAAAACCCTAGACACGAAACCCTAAACCAAAACGCTAAACTTGGAACGCTAAACCCTAAACCCTAAAACTAAACCATTAATCATAAACCCTAAACCTAAACCTTAAACCCTAAACCCCAAATCCAGAATCTAAACCCAAAACCCTAAACCTTCAACCCTAAATACTAAGCTCTAAATCAGAACACTAATGTAAGCCTTTAACCCTAATCTTAAACACTAAACTCCTAAACCCCAAACCCAAACCCTAAACCCTAAACTACAAACCCCGAACCCTAAACCTAAACTCTATACCCTAAACCATACCACTAGCCTTTACCATAAACCCTAAACCCTAACCCTAGCCTTAACCCTAAACCCTAAACCCTAAACCCTAACCCTAACCGTAAACCCTTAATCCTAAACCATATATCCTAAACCCTAAATCCTAGCCCCAAATTCTTAAACATTAAACCCTAAAGCCTAAACCCTAAATCGTAAATCGTAAACCCTAAACTATTAATCCTAAACCCTAAGTCTAATCCCTAAACCCTAAACACCAAACCAAACTATAACCTTAGGCCTAAACCCTTATTCCTTAACTCTGAACCCTAAACCCTAAACCCTAAAACTTAAACCCTGAACACCAAACCCTAAACCCTAGCCCTAACCCTAAATCCTAAACCATATATCCTAAACCCTAAACCCTAAAACAAAAACAAAAACCCTAAATCCTAAACCCTAAAACCAAAATCCTAACCCTAAACCCCTTATACAAAACCCTAAATCCTAAACCCTAAACCCTAAACACTAAACTCTAAACCCAGAACCCTAACCCTAACCCTAAACCAAAATGCAAAACCCTAAACCCTTAATCATAAACCATATATCCTAAACCATAAACCCTAAACCCTACACCCTAACCCCTACTTCCTAAATATTAATCCATAAAGCCTAACCCTAAACCCCAAACCCTAAACCCTAAATCCTAAATCCTAAACCTAAACTATTAATCCTAAAGCCTAAGTCTAAACCCTAAACCCTAAACTCTATTCCTAAAATCATCAACTTAAACCCTAAACCCTAAACCCTAAACCCTAACCCTAAACCCTAAACCCTAAACCAAAAGACCTAGAACCTAAACCCTAAACCTTAAACTTAGAACCCTGAACTTTAAACACTAAACTTGAAACATTTAACCTTAAACCCTAAACTTTGAATCCTAAACTCTAAACCCTAAACCGCTTAAACATAAACCATAAACCATAAACAATAAACCTTAAACCCTAAACTTTAAACCCTAAACCATTAACCCTAAACCCTAAATCCTAATCGTAAGCCATTAATCCTAAACCCAAAACCTAAACACTAAAACCTAAACCCTATACTCCAAACCCTAAACTTTAAACCTTAAACCCTAAACCCTAAACCATAAACCATAAACCCTAAACACTAAACCCATACCCCTAAACCCTAAACCTTAATCCCTAATCCCTAAACCATTAATCCTAAACCGTAATCCTAAAACCTAAGCCTAAACCCTAAACCCTAAACCCCAAATCCCAAACTCTAAACCTTAAACCTAAACCCTAAACCATAAACCATAAATACTACACTCTAAACTTTAAACCCTAAGCCCTAAATCCTTAACCTTATACTATAAACCCTAATCTTAATCCCTAATCCCTAAACCCTAATTCTACAACCTAAAACCCTAAACACAAAGACCTAAATCTTAAACCCTAAACCCTGAACCTTAAACCCTAAACTTTGAACCCTAAACATTAGCCTTAAACCTAAACCCTAAATACCAAACCATAAACCTAAACCCTAAATACGAAACCATAAACCTAAACCCTAAAACTTAAACGCTAAACCCAAACCTCTAATCCTAAACCTAAACCCTAATTTCTTAAATCTGAACTCTAAACCCTAACCCTCAACCCTAAATATTAAACCCTAAACGCTAAACCCTATACCTTAAATACAAAACCATATATCCTAAACCCTAAATCCTAAACCCTAAACCCTAAACCAAAACCCTAGGCCCTAAACCCTAAATCCAAAACCTTAAACCTAATCCTCTAAACCCTAAAAGCTAAACCCTAAACCCTAAACCCTAATCCATAAACCATTAACCATAAACTCCAAGCCCTAAACCCTAAATGTTAAACCCTAAACCTAATCCCTAAACCCTAATCCCTGACCCTTAAACCCTAACCCCTTAATCTATAACCCATAACCCTAAATCCAAACTCTAATCCCTTAACCCAAAACCCCAGAATCTAAACACAAAACCCAAAACCCTAGCCCTAAACCCTAAACCCTAAACCCCAAACCAATCTATAACCTTAAGCCTAAACCCTAACCCTAAACCCTAAACCCTAAACCCTAGCCCTAACCCTAAATCCTAATCCATAAACCATTAACCATAAACTCCAAGCCCTAAACCCTAAATGTTAAACCCTAAACCTAATCCCTAACCCTAACCTGACCTTTAACCTCAACCCCTTTAATCTATAAAATCCCATAACCCAAATCCAAACTCTAATCCCTTAACCCAAAACCCCATAATCTAAACACAAAACCCAAAACCCTAGCTTTAAACTCCTAAACCTAAACTCCCAAACTAATTCATAACCTTAAGCCTAAACTCTAACCCTAAATCCCCAACCTAAAAACTAACCCTAAACATCAAACCCTAAACTCTACTCCCAACCATAAACCCTAACCATATATCCTAAACGCTAAACCCTAAATCCTAAAACAAAACAAAACCCTAAACCCTAAACGCTAAACCCAAAACCCAAAACCCTAAATCATAAACCCAAAACCCTAACCCTAAACCCCAATACAAAACCCTAAATCCTAAGCACTAAAACCTAAACACTAAACTCTAAACCCAAAACACTAACCCTAACCCTAAACCCTAAACCCTAACCCTAACAAAACCCTAAGCCCTTAATCATAAACCATATCCTAAACCCTAAACCCTAAACTCTAAACCCTAAAGCCTAAACCCTAACCATTAACCCAAAAGCCTAACCTTAAACCCAAAACCCTAAACCTAAATCCTAAACCTAAATTGTTAATCGTAAAGCCTAAGTAAACCCTAAAGCCTAAACTCTATTCCCAAAATCTTCAACTTTAAACCCTAAACCCTAAACCTCTAAACTTGGAACCCAGAACTTTAAACACTAAACTTGAAACCCTTAACCTTAAACCCTAAACTTTGAACCCTAAACTCTAAACCCTACACCCAAATCCTAAACTCTAAATCCTAAATCCGATTGCTAACCATAAACCAAAAACCATAAACCATAAACCTTAAATCCTAAACTTTAAACCCTAAACCCTAAATCCTAACCTCAAACCATTAATCCTAAACCCAAAACCTAAACACTAAACCAAAACCCTATACTCCAAATCCCAAACTTTAAACCTTAAACCCTAAACCCTAAACCATAAACCCTAAACCCTAAAACCTTACCCCTAAACCTAAACCTTAATCCCTAAACCATTAATCCTAACCCATAATCCTAAAAACCTAAACCCTAAACCCCAAATCCCAAACTCTAAATCTTAAACCCTAAACCCTAAACCATAAACCAAAAATACTAAACTCTAAACCTTAAACCCTAAACCTAAATCCTAAACCTTATACTATAAACCCTAATCTTAAACCCTAACCCCTAAACCCTAATTCTAGAACCTAAAACCTTAAACACAAAAACCTAAATCTTAAACCCTAAACCCCAGACCTTAAACCCTAAACTTTGAACCCAAACTAAGCCTTAAACCTTTAATCCTAAACCCTAAATCCTAAACCCTAAACCCTAAACCAAAACCCTAGGCACTAAACCCTAAATCCAAAACCTTAAACCTAATCCTCTAAACCCTAAACCCTAAACCTAATCCATAAAACCATTAACCATAAACTCCAAGCCACAAACCCTAAATGTTAAACCCTAAACCTAATCCCTAAACCCTAATCCCTGACCCTTAAACCCTAACCCTTAATCTATAACTCCATAACCCTAAATCCAAACTCTAATCCCTTAACCCAAAACCCCGTAATCTAAACACAAACCCAAAACCCTAGCCCTAAACCCTAAACCCTAAACCCCAAACCAATCTATAACCTTAAGCCTAAACCCTAACCCTAAACCCTAAAACCCTAAACCCTAGCCCCTAACTCCTAAATCCTAATCCATAAACCATTAACTATAAACTCCAAGCCCTAAACCCTAAAATGTTAAACCCTAAACCTAATCCCTAAACCTTAATCCTTGACCCTTAAACCCTAACCCCTTAATCTATAACCCATAACCTGAAATCCAAACTCTAATCCCTTAACCCAAAACCCCGCATCTAAACACAAAACTCAAAACCCTAGCCTTAAACCCTAAACCCTAAACCCCAAAAAAAAACCACCTATAACCTTAAGCTAAACCCTAACCCTAAACCCTAAACCTAAAACTTAAACCCTAAACACTAAAACCCTAAACCCTAGCCCTAACCATAAACCCTAAACCATATATCCTAAACGCTAAACCCTAAATCCTAAAACAAAAACAAACTAAACCCTAAACCCTAAACGCTAAACCCAAAACCCAAAACCCTAAATCATAAACCCAAAACTAACCCTAAACCCCAATACAAAACCCTAAATCCTAAGCACTAAAACCCAAACACTAAACTCTAAACCCAAAACACTAACCCTAACCCTAAACCCTAAACCCTAAACTCCAACGGAAAACCCTAAGCCCTTAATCATAAACCATATATCCTAAACTCCTAAAACCCCAAACCCTAAACCCAAAGCCTAAACCCTAAATCCATTAACCCAAAAAGCCTAACTTAAACCCAAAACCTCCTAAACCCTCAAATCCTAAACCTAAATTGTTAATCGAAAAGCCTAAGTGTAAACCCTAAAGCTTCAAACTCTATTCCCAAATTCTCAACTTTAAACCCTAAAAACCCTAAACCCTAAACTTGGAACCCGTAACTTTAAAACACTAAACTTGAAACCCTTAACCTTAAACCCTAAACTTGAACCCTAAAACCTAAAACCCTACACCCTAAATCCCAAACTCTAAATCCTAAATCCTCGATCGCTTAACCATAAACCAAAACCATAAACCATAAACCTTAAATCCTAAACTTTAAACCCTAAACTCCTAAATCCAACCAGAACCATTAATCCATCCTAAACCCAAAACCTAAACACTAAACCAAACCCTATACTCCAAATCCCAAACTTTGTAAACCTAAAACCCTAAACCCTAAAACCATAAACCCTAAACTCTAAAACTCACTCCCTAAACCCTAAACCTTAATCCCTAAAACCATTAATCCTAACCCATAATCCTAAAAACCCAAACCCTAAACCCCAAATCCCAAACTCTGAAATCTTAAAACCCCAAACCCTAAACTATAAACCAAAAATACTAAACTTCTAAACCTTAAAACCTCCTAAACCCTAAAATCCTAAACCTTATACTATAAACCCTAATCTTAACCCTAACCCCTAAACCCTAATTCTAGAACCTAAAACCTTAAACACAAAAAAAAACAAAAAAACCTAAATCTTAAACCCTAAACCCTCGAACCTTAAACCCTAAATCCTTGAACCCCAAACTAAGCCTTAAACCTTTAATCCTAAACCCCAAATCCTAAACCCTAAACCCTAAACTAAAATCTCCTAGGTACTAAAACCCTAAATCCAAAACCTTAAACCTAATCCTCTAAACCCTAAACCCTAAACCCTAATCCATAAACCATTAACTATAAACTCCAAGCCCTAAACTCTAAATGTTAAACTCCAAACCTAATCCCTAAACCCTAATCCTCGACCTTAAACCCTAACCCCTTAATCTATAAATCCATAACCCTAAATCCAAACTCTAATCCTTAACCCAAAACCCCAGATCTAAACACAAAACCCAAAACCCAGCCCTAAACCCTAAACCCTAAACTCCCAAACCAATCTATAACCTAAGCCTAAACCCTAACCCTAAACCCTAAACCCTAAACCCTAGCCCTAACCCTAAATCTTAATCCATAAACCATTAACCATAAACTCCAAGCCCTAAACCCTAAATGTTAAACCCAAACCTAATCCCTAAACCCTAATCCTCGACCCTTAAACCCTAACCCCTTAATCTATAAACCCATAACCCAAATCCAAACTCTAATCCCTTAACCCAAAACCCAGAATCTAAAAACACAAAACCCAAAACCCTAGCCTTAAACCCTAAACTCCTAAAACCTCAAACCAATCTATAACCTAAGCCTAAACCCTAACTCCTAAACCCTAAAAACTCCTAAAACTTAAACCCTAAACACTAAACTCCTAAACCCTAGCCCTAACTATAAACCCTAAACCATATCCTAAACGCTAAAACCCTAAATCCTAAAACAAAAACAAACCCTAAACCCTAAACGCTAAACCCAAACCCAAAACCCTAAATCATAAACCCAAAACCCTAACCCTAAACCCCAATACAAAACCCTAAATCCTAAGCACTAAAACTCAAACACTAAACCTAAACCCAAAACACTAACTCCTAACTCTAAACCCTAAACCCTAAACCCCAACTGAAAACCCTAAGCCCTTAATCATAAACCATATATCCTCAAACTCCTAAACCCTAAACCCTAAACCCTAAAGCCTAAACCCTAACCATTAACCCAAAAAGCCTAACCTTAAACCCAAAACCCTAAACCCTAAATCCTAAACTCTAAATTGTTAACTGTAAAGCCTAAGTGTGTGTAAAAACTCCTAAAGCCTAAACTCTATTCCCAAAATCTTCAACTTTAAACCCTAAACCCTAAACCCTAAACTGAACCTAACTTTAAACACTAAACTTGAAACCCTTAACCTTAAACCCTAAACTTTGAACCCTAAACTCTAAACCCTACACCCTAAATCCTAAACTTAAATCCTAACCATCACAATCCATAAACCAAAACTATAAACCATAAACCTTAAATCCTAAACTTTAAACCCTAAACTCCTAAATCCTAACTGTAAACCATTAATCCTAAACCCAAAACCTAAACACTAAACCAAAACCCTATACTCCAAATCCCAAACTTTAAACCTTAAACCCTAAACCCCAAACCATAAACCCCAAACCCTAAAACCTTACTCCTAAACCCTAAACCTTAATCCCTAAACCATTAATCCTAACCCATAATCCTAAAAACCTAAACCCTAAACCCCAAATCCCAAACTCTAAATCTTAAACCCTAAACCCTAAAAACCATAAACCAAAAATACTAAACTCTAAACCTTAAACCCTAAACCCCAAATCCTAAACCTTATACTATAAACCCTAATCTTAAACCCTAACCCCTAAACCCTAATTCTAGAACCTAAAACCTCAAACACAAAAACCTCAAATCTTAAACCCCAAACTCCGAACCTTAAACCCTAAACTTTGAACCCCAAACTAAGCCTTAAACCTTTAATCCTAAACCCTAAATCCTAAACCCTAAACCCTAAACCAAAACCTCAGGCACTAAACCCTAAATCCAAAACCTTAAACCTAATCCTCTAAACCCTAAACCCTAAACCCTAATCCATAAACCATTAACCATAAACTCCAAGCCCTAAACCCTAAATGTTAAACCCTAAACTCTAATCCCTAAACCCTAATCCCTGACCCTTAAACCCTAACCCTTAATCTATAACCCATAACCCTAAATCCAAACTCTAATCCCTAACCCAAAACCCCAATCTAAACACAAACCCAAAACCCTAGCCCTAAACCCTAAACCCTAAACCCCAAACCAATTTATAACCTTAAGCTCAAACCCTAACCTAAACCCTAAACCCTAAAACCCCAGCTCCTAACTCCTAAATCCTAATCCATAAACCATTAACCATAAACTCCAAGCCCTAAACCCTAAATGTTAAACCCTAAACCTAATCCCTAAAACCCTAATCCTGACCCTTAAACCCTAACCCCTTAATCTATAACCCATAACCTGAAATCCAAACTCTAATCCCTTTAACCCAAAACCCAGACCTAAACACAAAACCCAAAACCCTAGCCTAAACCCTAAACCCTAAACCCCAAACCAATCTATAACCTTAAGCCTAAACCCTAACCCTAAACCCTAAACCCTAAAACTTAAACCCTAAACACTAAACCCTAAACCCTAGTCTTAACCATAAACCCTAAACCATATATCCTAAACGCTAAACCCTAAATCCTAAAACAAAAACAAAACCCTAAACCCTAAACGCTAAACCCAAACCCAAAACCCTAAATCATAAACCCAAAACCCTAACCCTAAACCCCCAATACAAACCCCAAATCCTAAGTACTAAAACCTAAACACTAAAATCTAAACCCAAAACACTAACCCTAACCCTAAACCCTAAACTCCTAAAACCCTAACGGAAAACCCTAAGCCCTTAATCATAAACTATATATCCTAAACTCCTAAACCCTAAACCCTAAACCCTAAAGCCTAAACCCTAACCATTAACCCAAAAAGCCTAACCTTAAACCCAAAACCCTAAACCCTAAATCCTAAACCTAAATTGTTAATCGTAAAGCCTAAGTGTAAACCCTAAAGCCTAAACTCTATTCCCAAAATCTTCAACTTTAAACCCTAAACCCTAAACCCTAAACTTGGAACCCGTAACTTTAAACACTAAACTTGAAACCCTCAACCTTAAACCCCAAACTTTGAACCCTAAACTCTAAACCCTACACCCTAAATCCTAAACTCTAAATCCAACTCGACCAGTAACCATAAACCAAAAACCATAAACTATAAACCTTAAATCCTAAACTTTAAACCCTAAACCCAAATCCTAACTCAGAAACCATTAATCCTAAACCCAAACCTAAACACTAAACCAAAACCCTATACTCCAAATCCCAAACTTTAAACCTTAAACCCTAAACCCAAACCATAAACCCTAAAACCCTAAAACCTTACCCTAAACCCTAAACCTTAATCCCTAAACCATTAATCCCAACCCATAATCCTAAAAACTAAACCCTAAACCCCAAATCCCAAACTCTAAATCTTAAACACTAAACCCTAAACCATAAACCAAAAATACTAAACTCTAAACCTTAAACCCTAAACCCAAATCCTAAACCTTATACTATAAACCCTAATCTTAAACCCTAACCCCTAAACCCTAATTCTAGAACCTAAAACCTTAAACACAAAAACCCAAATCTTAAACCCTAAACCCCGAACCTTAAACCCTAAACTTTGAACCCCAAACTAAGCTCTTAAACCTTAAACCTAAAGCCTAAAACCTAAACCCTAAAACCTAAACCAAAACCCTAGGCACTAAACCCTAAATCCAAAACATTAAACCTAATCTCTCTAAACCCTAAAAGTTAAACCCAAACTCCTAATCCATAAAACCATTAACCATAAACCCAAGCCCTAAACCCTAAATGTTAAACCCTAAACCTAATCCCTAAACTCCTAATCCCGACTCCTAAACCCTAACCCCTTAATCTATAAACCATAACCCTAAATCCAAACTCTAATCCCTTAACCCAAAACCCCTAATCTAAACACAAAACCCAAAACCCTAGCTCCTAAATCCTAAACCCTAAACCCCAAACCACCTATAACCTTAAGCCTAAACTCAACTCCTAAACCCCAAACCCTAAACCCTAGCCCTAACTCCTAAATCCTAATCCATAAACCATTAACCAAACTCCAAGCCCTAAACCCTAAATGTTAAACCCAAACCTAATCCCTAAACCCTAATCCTTGACCCTTAAACCCTAACCTCCTTAATCTATAAACTCCATAACCCGAAATCCAAACTCTAATCCCTTTAACCCAAAACCCCATAATCTAAACACAAAACCCAAAACCCTAGCCTTAAACCCTAAACTCCTAAACCCCAAACCAATCTATAACCTTAAGCCTAAACCATAACTCCTAAACCCTAAACCCTAAAACTTAAACCCTAAACACTAAACCCTAAACCCTAGCCCTAACTATAAACTCTAAACCATATCCTAAACGCTAAAACCCTAAATCCTAAAACAAAAACAAAACCCTAAACTCCTAAACGCTAAAACCCAAAAACCCAAAACCCTAAATCATAAACCCAAAACCCTAACCCTAAACCCCCAATACAAAACCCTAAATCCTAAGCACTAAAACCTAAACACTAAACTCTAAACCCAAAACACTAACCCTAACTCCTAAACCCTAAACCCTAAACCCTAACGGAAAAACCCTAAGCCTCTTAATCATAAAACCATATATCCTAAACCCTAAACCCTAAACTCCTAAACCCTAAAGCCTAAACTCCTAACCATTAACCCAAAAAGCCTAACTTAAACTCCAAAACCCTAAACCCTAAATCCTAAACCTAAATTGTTAATCGTAAAGCCTAAGTGTAAACCCTAAAGCCTAAAACTCTATTCCCAAAATCTTCAACTTTAAACCCTAAACCCAAACCCTAAACTTGGAACCTAACTTTAAACACTAAACTTGAAACCCTTTAACCTTAAACCCTAAACTTTGAACCCTAAACTCTAAACCCTACACCCTAAATCCTAAACTCTAAATCCTAAATCCTCGATCGCTAATCCATAAACCAAACCATAAACTATAAACCTTAAATCCTAAACTTTAAACCCTAAACTCTAAATCCTAACCGTAAACCATTAATCCTAAACCCAAAACCTAAACACTAAACCAAAACCCTATACTCCAAATCCCAAACTTTAAACCTTAAACCCTAAACCCTAAACCATAAACCCTAAACCCAAAACCTTACCCTAAACCCTAAACCTTAATCCCTAAACCATTAATCCTAACCCATAATCCTAAAACCTAAACCCTAAACCCCAAATCCCAAACTCTAAATCTTAAACCCTAAACCCTAAACCATAAACCAAAAATACTAAACTCTAAACCTTAAACCCTAAACCCTAAATCCTAAACCTTATACTATAAACCCTAATCTTAAACCCTAACCCCTAAACTCCTAATTTAGAACCTAAAACCTTAAACACAAAAACCTAAATCTTAAACCCTAAACCCCGAACCTTAAACCCTAAACTTTGAACCCCAAACTAAGCCTTAAACCTTTAATCCTAAAACCCTAAACCCTAAACCCAAACCCTAAACCCTAAACCCTAAACCTAATCTATAAACTCCAAGCCCTAAACCCTAAATGTTAAACCCTAAACCTAATCCCTAAACCCTAATCCCCGACCCTTAAACCCTAACCCTTAATCTATAACTCCATAACCCTAACCAAACTCTAATCCCTTAACCCAAAACCCCAGACCTAAACACAAACCCAAAACCCTAGCCCTAAATCCTAAACCCTAAACCCCAAACCAATCTATAACCTTAAGCCTAAACCCTAACTCCTAAACCTCTAAACCCTAAACCCTAGCCCTAACTCCTAAATCCTAATCCATAAACCATTAACCATAAACTCCAAGCCCTAAACCCTAAATGTTAAACCCTAAACCTAATCCCTAAACCCTAATCCTTGACCCTTAAACCCTAACCCCTTAATCTATAACTCCATAACCCTAAATCCAAACTCTAATCCCTTAACCCAAAACCTAATCTAAACACAAAACCCAAAACCCTAGCCTTAAACCCTAAACCCTAAACCCCAAACCAATCTATAACCTGCCTAAACCATAACCCTAAACCCTAAACCCTAAAACTTAAACCCTAAACACTAAACCCAAACCCTAGCCCTAACCATAAACCCTAAACCATATATCCTAAACGCTTAAACTCCTAAATCCTAAAACAAAAACAAAACCCTAAACCCTAAACGCTAAACCCAAAACCCAAAACCCTAAATCATAAACCCTAAACCCTAAACCCTAAACCCCCAATACAAAACCCTAAATCCTAAGCACTAAAACCCAAACACTAAACTCTAAACCCAAAACACTAACCCTAACCCTAAACCCTAAACCCTAAACCCTAACGGAAAACCCTAAGCCCTTAATCATAAACCATATATCCTAAACCCTAAACCCTAAACCCTAAACCCTAAAGCCTAAACCCTAACCATTAACTCAAAAAGCCTAACCTTAAACCCAAAACCCTAAACCCTAAATCCTAAACCTAAATTGTTAATCAGAAGCCTATGTAAACCCTAAAGCCTAAACTCTATTCCCAAAATCTTCAACTTTAAACCCTAAACCCTAAACCCTAAACTTGGAACCTAACTTTAAACACTAAACTTGAAACCCTTAACCTTAAACCCTAAACTTTGAACCCTAAACTCTAAACCCTACACCCTAAATCCTAAACTCTAAATCCCAAATCCTCACCGCTAACCATAAACCAAAACCATAAACTATAAACCTTAAATCCTAAACTTTAAACCTTAAACCCTAAATCCTAACCAAACCATTAATCCTAAACCCAAAACCTAAACACTAAACCAAAACCCTATACTCCAAATCCCAAACATTAAACCTTAAACCCTAAACACTAAACCATAAACCCTAAACCCTAAAACCTTACCCCTCAACCCGAAACCTTAATCCCTCAACCATTAATCCTAACCCATTATCCTAAAACCTAAACCCTAAACCCCAAATCCCATACTCTTAATCTTTAACCCTAAACCCTAAACCATAAACCTAAAATACTAAACTCTAAACCTTAAACCCTAAACCATTAATCCTAAACCTTATTCTATAAACCCCAATCTTAAACCCTAACCCCTAAACCCTAATTCTAGAACCTAAAACCTTAAACACAAAAACCTAAATCTTAAACCCTAAACCCCTGAACCTTAAACCCTAAACTTTGAACCCCAAACTAAGCCTTAAACCTTTAATCCTAAACCCTAAATCCTAAACCCTAAACCCTAAACCAAAACCTGGGCACTAAACCCTAAATCCAAAACCTTAAACCTAATCCTCTAAACCCTAAAAGTTAAACCCTAAACCCTAAACCCTAATCCATAAAACCATTAACCATAAACTCCAAGCCCTAAACCCTAAATGTTAAACCCTAAACCTAATCCCTAAACCCTAATCCCACTTTAAACCCTAACCCCTTAATCTATAAACCATAACCCTAAATCCAAACTCTAATCCCTTAACCCAAAAACCCCGAATCTAAACACAAAACCCAAAACCCTAGCTCTAAATCCTAAACCCTAAACCCCAAACCAATCTATAACCTTAAGCCTAAACCCTAACCCTAAACCCTAAACCCTAAACCCTAGCCCTAACCCTAAATCCTAATCCATAAACCATTAACCATAAACTCCAAGCCCTAAACCCTAAATGTTAAACCCTAAACCTAATCCCTAAACCCTAATCCTTGACCCTTAAACCCTAACCCCTTAATCTATAACCCATAACCCTAAATCCAAACTCTAATCCCTTAACCCAAAACCCCAGAATCTAAACACAAACCCAAAACCCTAGCCTTAAACCCTAAACCCTAAACCCCAAACCAATCTATAACCTTAAGCCTAAACCATAACCCTAAACCCTAAACCCTAAAACTTAAACCCTAAACACTAAACCCCTAAACTCCTAGCCCTAACTATAAACCCTAAACCATATATCCTAAACGCTAAACCCTAAATCCTAAAACAAAAACAAAACCCTAAACCCTAAACGCTAAACCCAAAACCCAAACCCTAAATCATAAACCCAAACCCTAACCCTAAACCCCCAATACAAAACCCTAAATCCTAAGCACTAAAACCTAAACACTAAACTCTAAACCCAAAACACTAACCCTAACCCTAAACCCTAAACCCTAAACCCTAACGGAAAACCCTAAGCCCTTAATCATAAACCATATATCCTAAAACCCTAAACCCTAAACCCTAAACCCTAAAGCCTAAACCCCAACCATTAACCCAAAAAGCCTAACCTTAAACCCAAAACCCTAAACCCTAAATCCTAAACCTAAATTGTTAATCGAAAGCCTAAGTGTAAACTCCTAAAGCCTAAATCAGATTCCCAAAATCTTCAACTTTAAACCCTAAACCCTAAACCCTAAACTTGGAACCGTAACTTTAAACACTAAACTTGAAACCCTTAACCTTAAACCCTAAACTTTGAACCCTAAACTCTAAACCCCACACCCTAAATCCTAAACTCTAAATCCTAAATCCCGATCGCTAACCATAAACCAAAACCATAAACCATAAACCTTAAATCCTAAACTTTAAAGCCTAAACCCTAAATCCAAACCCAATACCATTAATCCTAAACCCAAAACCTAAACACTAAACCAAAACCCTATACTCCAAATCCCAAACTTTAAACCTTAAACCCTAAACCCTAAACCATAAACCCTAAACCCTAAAACCTTACCCCTAAACCCTAAACCTTAATCCCTAAACCATTAATCCTAACCCATAATCCTAAAACCTAAACCCTAAACCCAAAATCACAAACTCTAAATCTTAAACACTAAACCCTAAACCATAAAACCAAAAATACTAAACTCTAAACCTTAAACCCTAAACCCTAAATCCTAAACCTTATACTATAAACCCTAATCTTAAACCCTAACCCCTAAACCCTAATTCTAGAACCTAAAACCTTAAACACAAAAACCTAAATCTTAAACCCTAAACCCTGAACCTTAAACCCTAAACTTTGAACCCCAAACTAAGCCTTAAACCTTTAATCCTAAACCCTAAATCCTAAACCCTAAACCCTAAACCAAAACCCTAGGCACTAAACCCTAAATCCAAAACCTTGAACCTAATCCTCTAAACCCTAAAAGTTAAACCCTAAACCCTAAACCCTAATCCATAAACCATTAACCATAAACTCCAAGCCCTAAACCCTAAATGTTAAACCCTAAACCTAATCCCTAAACCCTAATCCCCGACTTTAAAACCCTAACCCCTTAATCTATAACCCATAACCCTAAATCCAAACTCTAATCCCTTAACCCAAAACCCCAGAATCTAAACACAAAACCCAAAACCCTAGCCCTAAATCCTAAACCCTAAACCCCAAACCAATCTATAACCTTAAGCCTAAACCCTAACCCTAAACCCTAAACCCTAAACCCTAGCCCTAACCCTAAATCCTAATCCATAAACCATTAACCATAAACTCCAAGCCCTAAACCCTAAATGTTAAACCCTAAACCTAATCCCTAAACCCTAATCCCTGACCCTTAAACCCTAACCCCTTAATCTATAACCCATAACCCTAAATCCAAACTCTAATCCCTTAACCCAAAACCCCAGAATCTAAACACAAAACCCAAAACCCTAGCCTTAAACCCTAAACCCTAAACCCCAAACCAATCTATAACCTTAAGCCTAAACCATAACCCTAAACCCTAAACCCTAAAACTTAAACCCTAAACACTAAACCCTAAACCCTAGCCCTAACCATAAACCCTAAACCATATATCCTAAACGCTAAACCCTAAATCCTAAAACAAAAAACAAAACCCTAAACCCTAAACGCTAAACCCAAAACCCAAAACCCTAAATCATAAACCCAAAACCCTAACCCTAAACCCCAATACAAAACCCTAAATCCTAAGCACTAAAACCTAAACACTAAACTCTAAACCCAAAACACTAACCCTAACCCTAAACCCTAAACCCTAAACCCTAACGGAAAACCCTAAGCCCTTAATCATAAACCATATATCCTAAACCCTAAACCCTAAACCCTAAACCCTAAAGCCTAAACCCTAACCATTAACCCAAAAAGCCTAACCTTAAACCCAAAACCCTAAACCCTAAATCCTAAACCTAAATTGTTAATCGTAAAGCCTAAGTGTAAACCCTAAAGCCTAAACTCTATTCCCAAAATCTTCAACTTTAAACCCTAAACCCTAAACCCTAAACTTGGAACCCAGAACTTTAAACACTAAACTTGAAACCCTTAACCTTAAACCCTAAACTTTGAACCCTAAACTCTAAACCCTACACCCTAAATCCTAAACTCTAAATCCTAAATCCTGACTGCTTAACCATAAACCAAAAACCATAAACCATAAACCTTAAATCCTAAACTTTAAACCCTAAACCCTAAATCCTAACCGTAAACCATTAATCCTAAACCCAAAACCTAAACACTAAACCAAAACCCTATACTCCAAATCCCAAACTTTAAACCTTAAACCCTAAACCCTAAACCATAAACCCTAAACCCTAAAACCTTACCCCTAAACCCTAAACCTTAATCCCTAAACCATTAATCCTAACCCATAATCCTAAAACCTAAACCCTAAACCCCAAATCCCAAACTCTAAATCTTAAACCCTAAACCCTAAACCATAAACCAAAAATACTAAACTCTAAACCTTAAACCCTAAACCCTAAATCCTAAACCTTATACTATAAACCCTAATCTTAAACCCTAACCCCTAAACCCTAATTCTAGAACCTAAAACCTTAAACACAAAAACTAAATCTTAAACCCTAAACCCCAACCTTACACCCTAAACTTTGAACCCCAAACTAAGCCTTAAACCTTTAATCCTAAACCCTAAATCCTAAACCCTAAACCCTAAACCAAAACCCTAGGCACTAAACCCTAAATCCAAAACCTTAAACCTAATCCTCTAAACCCTAAAAGTTAAACCCTAAACCCTAAACCCTAATCCATAAACCATTAACCATAAACTCCAAGCCCTAAACCCTAAATGTTAAACCCTAAACCTAATCCCTAAACCCTAATCCCTGACCCTTAAACCCTAACCCCTTAATCTATAAACCATAACCCTAAATCCAAACTCTAATCCCTTAACCCAAAACCCCAGAATCTAAACACAAAACCCAAAACCCTAGCTCTAAATCCTAAACCCTAAACCCCAAACCAATCTATAACCTTAAGCCTAAACCCTAACCCTAAACCCTAAACCCTAAACCCTAGCCCTAACCCTAAATCCTAATCCATAAACCATTAACCATAAACTCCAAGCCCTAAACCCTAAATGTTAAACCCTAAACCTAATCCCTAAACCCTAATCCTTGACCCTTAAACCCTAACCCCTTAATCTATAACCCATAACCCTATATCCAAACTCTAATCCCTTAACCCAAAACCCCAGAATCTAAACACAAAACCCAAAACCCTAGCCTTAAACCCTAAACCCTAAACCCCAAACCAATCTATAACCTTAAGCCTAAACCATAACCCTAAACCCTCAACCCTAAAACTTAAACCCTAAACACTAAACCCTAAACCCTAGCCCTAACCATAAATCCTAAACCATATATCCTAAACGCTAAACCCTAAATCCTAAAACAAAAAACAAAACCCTAAACCCTAAACGCTAAACCCAAAACCCAAAACCCTAAATCATAAACCCAAAACCCTAACCCTAAACCCCAATACAAAACCCTAAATCCTAAGCACTAAAACCTAAACACTAAACTCTAAACCCAAAACACTAACCCTAACCCTAAACTCCTAATCCCTAAACCCTAACTGAAAACCCTAAGCCCTTAATCATAAACCATATATCCTAAACCCTAAACCCTAAACCCTAAACCCTAAAGCCTAAACCCTAACCATTAACCCAAAAAGCCTAACCTTAAACCCAAAACCCTAAACCCTAAATCCTAAACCTAAATTGTTAATCGTAAAGCCTATGTAAACCCTAAAGCCTAAACTCTATTCCCAAAATCTTCAACTTTAAACCCTAAACCCTAAACCCTAAACTTGGAACCCAGAACTTTAAACACTAAACTTGAAACCCTTAACCTTAAACCCTAAACTTTGAACCCTAAACTCTAAACCCTACACCCTAAATCCTAAACTCTAAATCCTAAATCCTGACTGCTAAACCATAAACCAAAAACCATAAACCATAAACCTTAAATCCTAAACTTTAAACCCTAAACCCTAAATCCTAACCGTAAACCATTAATCCTAAACCCAAAACCTAAACACTAAACCAAAACCCTATACTCCAAATCCCAAACTTTAAACCTTAAACCCTAAACCCTAAACCATAAACCCTAAACCCTAAAACCTTACCCCTAAACCCTAAACCTTAATCCCTAAACCATTAATCCTAACCCATAATCCTAAAACCTAAACCCTAAACCCCAAATCCCAAACTCTAAATCTTAAACCCTAAACCCTAAACCATAAACCAAAATACTAAACTCTAAACCTTAAACCCTAAACCCTAAATCCTAAACCTTATACTATAAACCCTAATCTTAAACCCTAACCCCTAAACCCTAATTCTAGAACCTAAAACTTAAACACAAAAACCTAAATCTTAAACCCTAAACCCCTAACCTTAACCCTAAACTTTGAACCCCAAACTAAGCCTTAAACCTTTAATCCTAAACCCTAAATCCTAAACCTAAACCCTAAACAAAACCCTAGGCACTAAACCCTAAATCCAAAACCTTAAACCTAATCCTCTAAACCCTAAAAGTTAAACCCTAAACCTAAACCTAATCTATAAACCATTAACCATAAACTCCAAGCCCTAAACCCTAAATGTTAAACCCTAAACCTAATCCCTAAACCCTAATCCCTGACCCTTAAACCCTAACCCCTTAATCTATAACCCATAACCCTAAATCCAAACTCTAATCCCTTAACCCAAAACCCCAGAATCTAAACACAAAACCCAAAACCCTAGCTCTAAATCCTAAACCCTAAACCCCAAACCAATCTATAACCTTAAGCCTAAACCCTAACCCTAAACCCTAAACCCTAAACCCTAGCCCTAACCCTAAATCCTAATCCATAAACCATTAACCATAAACTCCAAGCCCTAAACCCTAAATGTTAAACCCTAAACCTAATCCCTAAACCCTAATCCTTGACCCTTAAACCCTAACCCCTTAATCTATAACCCATAACCCTAAATCCAAACTCTAATCCCTTAACCCAAAACCCCAGAATCTAAACACAAAACCCAAAACCCTAGCCTTAAACCCTAAACCCTAAACCCCAAACCAATCTATAACCTTAAGCCTAAACCATAACCCTAAACCCTAAACCCTAAAACTTAAACCCTAAACACTAAACCCTAAACCCTAGCCCTAACCATAAATCCTAAACCATATATCCTAAACGCTAAACCCTAAATCCTAAAACAAAAAACAAAACCCTAAACCCTAAACGCTAAACCCAAAACCCAAAATCCTAAATCATAAACCCAAAACCCTAACCCTAAACCCCCAATACAAAACCCTAAATCCTAAGCACTAAAACCTAAACACTAAACTCTAAACCCAAAACACTAACCCTAACCCTAAACCCTAAACCCTAAACCCTAACGGAAAACCCTAAGCCCTTAATCATAAACCATATATCCTAAACCCTAAACCCTAAACCCTAAACCCTAAAGCCTAAACCCTAACCATTAACCCAAAAAGCCTAACCTTAAACCCAAAACCCTAAACCCTAAATCCTAAACCTAAATTGTTAATCGTAAAGCCTAAGTGTAAACCCTAAAGCCTAAACTCTATTCCCAAAATCTTTAACTTTAAACCCTAAACCCTAAACCCTAAACTTGGAACCCAGAACTTTAAACACTAAACTTGAAACCCTTAACCTTAAACCCTAAACTTTGAACCCTAAACTCTAAACCCTACACCCTAAATCCTAAACTCTAAATCCTAAATCCTGACTGCTTAACCATAAACCAAAAACCATAAACCATAAACCTTAAATCCTAAACTTTAAACCCTAAACCCTAAATCCTAACCGTAAACCATTAATCCTAAACCCAAAACCTAAACACTAAACCAAAACCCTATACTCCAAATCCCAAACTTTAAACCTTAAACCCTAAACCCTAAACCATAAACTCTAAACCCTAAAACCTTAACCCTAAACCCTAAACCTTAATCCCTAAACCATTAATCCTAACCCATAATCCTAAAACCTAAACCCTAAACCCTAAACCCTAAACCCCAAATCCCAAACTCTAAATCTTAAACCCTAAACCCTAAACCATAAACCAAAAATACTAAACTCTAAACCTTAAACCCTAAACCCTAAATCCTAAACCTTATACTATAAACCCTAATCTTAAACCCTAACCCCTAAACCCTAATTCTAGAACCTAAAACCTTAAACACAAAAACCTAAATCTTAAACCCTAAACCCTGAACCTTAAACCCTAAACTTTGAACCCCAAACTAAGCCTTAAAGCTTTAACCCTAAACCCTAAATCCTAAACCCTAAACCCTAAACCAAAACCCTAGGCACTAAACCCTAAATCCAAAACCTTAAACCTAATCCTCTAAACCCTAAAAGTTAAACCCTAAACCCTAAACCCTAATCCATAAACCATTAACCATAAACTCCAAGCCCTAAACCCTAAATGTTAAACCCTAAACCTAATCCCTAAACCCTAATCCCTGACCCTTAAACCCTAACCCCTTAATCTATAACCCATAACCCTAAATCCAAACTCTAATCCCTTAACCCAAAACCCCAGAATCTAAACACAAAACCCAAAACCCTAGCTCTAAATCCTAAACCCTAAACCCCAAACCAATCTATAACCTTAAGCCTAAACCCTAACCCTAAACCCTAAACCCTAAACCCTAGCCCTAACCCTAAATCCTAATCCATAAACCATTAACCATAAACTCCAAGCCCTAAACCCTAAATGTTAAACCCTAAACCTAATCCCTAAACCCTAATCCTTGACCCTTAAACCCTAACCCATTAATCTATAACCCATAACCCTAAATCCAAACTCTAATCCCTTAACCCAAAACCCCAGAATCTAAACACAAAACCCAAAACCCTAGCCTTAAACCCTAAACCCTAAACCCCAAACCAATCTATAACCTTAAGCCTAAACCATAACCCTAAACCCTAAACCCTAAAACTTAAACCCTAAACACTAAACCCTAAACCCTAGCCCTAACCATAAACCCTAAACCATATATCCTAAACGCTAAACCCTAAATCCTAAAACAAAAAACAAAACCCTAAACCCTAAACGCTAAACCCAAAACCCAAAACCCTAAATCATAAACCCAAAACCCTAACCCTAAACCCCCAATACAAAACCCTAAATCCTAAGCACTAAAACCTAAACACTAAACTCTAAACCCAAAACACTAACCCTAACCCTAAACCCTAAACATTAAACCCTAACGGAAAACCCTAAGCCCTTAATCATAAACCATATATCCTAAACCCTAAACCCTAAAGCCTAAACCCTAACCATTAACCCAAAAAGCCTAACCTTAAACCCAAAACCCTAAACCCTAAATCCTAAACCTAAATTGTTAATCGTAAAGCCTAAGTGTAAACCCTAAAGCCTAAACTCTATTCCCAAAATCTTCAACTTTAAACCCTAAACCCTAAACCCTAAACTTGGAACCCAGAACTTTAAACACTAAACTTGAAACCCTTAACCTTAAACCCTAAACTTTGAACCCTAAACTCTAAACCCTACACCCTAAATCCTAAACTCTAAATCCTAAATCCTGACTGCTTAACCATAAACCAAAAACCATAAACCATAAACCTTAAATCCTAAACTTTAAACCTAAACCTAAATCCTAACCGTAAACCATTAATCCTAAACCCAAAACCTAAACACTAAACCAAAACCCTATACTCCAAATCCCAAACTTTAAACCTTAAACCCTAAACCCTAAACCATAAACCTAAACCCTAAAACCTTAACCCTAAACCCTAAACCTTAATCCTAAACCATTAATCCTAACCCATAATCCTAAAACCTAAACCCTAAACCCTAAACCCTAAACCCCAAATCCCAAACTCTAAATCTTAAACCCTAAACCCTAAACCATAAACCAAAAATACTAAACTCTAAACCTTAAACCCTAAACCCTAAATCCTAAACCTTATACTATAAACCCTAATCTTAAACCCTAACCCCTAAACCCTAATTCTAGAACCTAAAACCTTAAACACAAAAACCTAAATCTTAAACCCTAAACCCTGAACCTTAAACCCTAAACTTTGAACCCCAAACTAAGCCTTAAACCTTTAATCCTAAACCCTAAATCCTAAACCCTAAACCCTAAACCAAAACCCTAGGCACTAAACCCTAAATCCAAAACCTTAAACCTAATCCTCTAAACCCTAAACGTTAAACCCTAAACCCTAATCCATAAACCATTAACCATAAACTCCAAGCCCTAAACCCTAAATGTTAAACCCTAAACCTAATCCCTAAACCCTAATCCCTGACCCTTAAACCCTAACCCCTTAATCTATAACCCATAACCCTAAATCCAAACTCTAATCCCTTAACCCAAAACCCCAGAATCTAAACACAAAACCCAAAACCCTAGCCCTAAATCCTAAACCCTAAACCCCAAACCAATCTATAACCTTAAGCCTAAACCCTAACCCTAAACCCTAAACCCTAAACCCTAGCCCTAACCCTAAATCCTAATCCATAAACCATTAACCATAAACTCCAAGCCCTAAACCCTAAATGTTAAACCCTAAACCTAATCCCTTAACCCTAATCCATGACACTTAAACCCTAACCTTAATCTATAACCCATAACCCTAAATCCAAACTCTAATCCCATAACCCAAAACCCGAATCTAAACACAAAACCCAAAACCCTAGCCTTAAAACCTAAACCCTAAACCCCAAACCAATCTATAACCTTAAGCCTAAACCATAACCCTAAACCCTAAACCTAAAACTTAAACCCTAAACACTAAACCCTAAACCCTAGCCCTAACCATAAACCTAAACCATATATCCTAAACGCTAAACCCTAAATCCTAAAACAAAAACAAAACCACTAAACTAAGCTAAACCCAAAACCCAAAACCCTAAATCATAAACCCAAACCTAACTAAACCCCCAATACAAAACCCTAAATCCTAAGCACTAAAATCTAAACACTAAACTCTAAACCCAAAACACTAACCTAACCTAAACCCTAAACCCTAAACCTAACTGAAAACCTAAACCCTTAATCATAAACCATATATCCTAAACCCTAAACCCTAAACCCTAAACCCTAAAGCCTAAACCCTAACCATTAACCCAAAAAGCCTAACCTTAAACCCAAAACCCTAAACCCTAAATCCTAAACCTAAATTGTTAATCGTAAAGCCTAAGTGTAAACCCTAAAGCCTAAACTCTATTCCCAAAATCTTCAACTTTAAACCCTAAACCCTAAACCCTAAACCCTAAACTTGGAACCCAGAACTTTAAACACTAAACTTGAAACCCTTAACCTTAAACCGCAAACTTTGAACCCTAAACTCTAAACCCTACACCCTAAATCCTAAATTCTAAATCCTAAATCCTGACTGCTTAACCATAAACCATAAACCTTAAATCCTAAACTTTAAACCCTAAACCCTAAATCCTAACCGTAAACCATTAATCCTAAACCCAAAACCTAAACACTAAACCAAAACCCTATACTCCAAATCCCAAACTTTAAACCTTAAACCCTAAACCGTAAACCATAAACCCTAAACCCTAAAACCTTACCCCTAAACCCTAAACCTTAATCCCTAAACCATTAATCCTAACCCATAATCCTAAAACCTAAACCCTAAACCCTAAACCCTAAACCCCAAATCCCAAACTCTAAATCTTAAACCCTAAACCCTAAACCATAAACCAAAAATACTAAACTCTAAACCTTAAACCCTAAAACCTAAATCCTAAACCTTATACTATAAACCCTAATCTTAAACCCTAACCCCTAAACCCTAATTCTAGAACCTAAAACCTTAAACACAAAAACCTAAATCTTAAACCCTAAACCCTGAACCTTAAACCCTAAACTTTGAACCCCAAACTAAGCCTTAAACCTTTAATCCTAAACCCCAAACCATAAACCTAAACCCTAAAACTTAAACTCTAAACCCAAACCTCTAATCCTAAACCTAAACCCTAATTCCTTAACTCTGAACTCTAAACGCTTACCCTCAACCATAAATCCTAAACCATATATCCTAAATCCTAAATCCTAATCCCTAAACCCAAAACCTAAACCCTTGACCGTAAACCCAAAACCCAAAACCTAAATCTTTAAACCACAAACCTAAACCCTAAACCCTAATCCATAAACCATAAACCATAAACTTCAACCCTAAACCCTAAATATTAAACCCTAAATGTAATCACTAAACCACTAAATGTTAAACCCTAACGTAATCCCTAAATCCTAATCCTAACCCTTAAACCCTAATCCTTAATCCAAAACCCACAACACTAATTTCAAACTCTAAACCCCTAACCCAAAACCCCAGAATCTAAACACTAAACCGTAAACCCTAGCTTAATCCCTAAACGCTAAACCCCAAACCAACCTATAACCTTAAGCCTAAACCCTAATTCCTTAACTCTGAACCCTAAACCCTAACCCTAAACCCTAAACCCTAAAACTTAAACCTTGAACACTAAATCCTAAACCCTAACCGTAACCCTAAATCCTAAACCATATATCCTAAACCCTAAACCTTAAACCCCAAAACAAAAACCAAAACCTCTAAACCCTAAACCCTAAAACCCAAAACCTAAAAACCTAAACCAAAACCCAAAAATCATAAACCCTACACTAACACCCACCCCCGATACACAAGTCCTAAACCCTAAACCCTAAACCCTAAACCCTAAATATTAAACTCTAAACTAAAAACCCAAAGTCATAAACCTTAAACTCTAACCCTAAACCCCCAATACAAAACCTTAAATCCTAAATCCTAAACCCTAAACCCTAAATATTAAACTCTAAACCCAAAACCCTAACCCTAACCCTAAACCCTAAACCCTAAACCCTAAACCCTAATGCAAAAACCGTAAACCCTTAATCACAAACCATAAACCCTAAACCCTAAACCCTAACCCCTAATCCCTAAACATTAATCCATAGAGCCTAACCCTAAACCCCAAACCCTAAACCCTAAACCCTAACCCTAAAAGCCTAAGTCTAAACCCTAAACCCTAAACTCTAAAATTTCTCTCTAATAATTCGCTCTCTAAGGAAACTACACACCAGTTCGCCGGAATGGCCAAAGAGCCGCTGGGAATTTAGCGCCGGCCGCCGGACCAAGCTCATTCAACATGGAACTCCAGTGTCTACAAACCCCAGTTGGACGCTTCACTTGAATCATCAGCCAATTCCTCGAAAATGCGACGCATAGAGGCGATCCATGTCGCAATTTCATAGAGGGAGTTGGACTGGGCTCGAAAAATCATTTCCCTAGAACAATCGGGGATGATTCGTGTTAATCCAACTGATAAGCATGAATCTACATATAAAGATCTATCAGCAAGCCAAAAATCAAACGATTCCATCATCCAAATTGAAAGATCTAGTAATTCAAATTTTTGCAAAATTGCCTCGGAATCACCGAACATGCGTCCTCAATTTCAAACATCTTCTGATGTGAGAAATGATGTTTCAACCACTGGGGAATCTTCCCCAGGCCAAGGAGATCCTCCTACCACGAATTTGAATGATTTGGATGGCGAAAACTCGTGACATAGGCGATAAAGTCACGGAACTGCAGTCAGCAGTGAGGATGAGCAGCGCACTAGAAGACCCCTGGCGATGAGAATAACCATTCTAAGGTACCAGAATCCCTATTACAACAACAACACACTAATGTTTGCTATTCTCTCAATCTGCAGGATCAAGTCGCAACTATGGAA
This sequence comes from Solanum pinnatisectum, assembly GCA_035578085.1. Taxonomy (NCBI): domain Eukaryota; kingdom Viridiplantae; phylum Streptophyta; class Magnoliopsida; order Solanales; family Solanaceae; genus Solanum; species Solanum pinnatisectum. The sequence goes on from CM069078.1 coordinate 16,972,605, forward strand.
GATGAACAACACATGGGGGTGGCATTAGAATCTGTTAATGGCACAAAGGCATCGAATCTTGAAGTCAATAAGAATAAGGAATAACTCCAAATCACAAAAGGGAATCAATGTCACAAGAACAGGAACAACTGATCATCGAAGGAACAAAAGATGCAAACTCGCAAGGAAAACATCAAGGTGATCAGGGCACAACACAACAGCATACTCAGGTAGCACAACACACAAATGCTAAGGTTTCTCGAGGATTTGTGGAGAAACAACAAGACAAAAGGGAGAAGGCAATCTGGAAAGTGAAGGAAAAAACTAACATGAATGAAACCACTAACAATTGCAGCATGGAAAGGATAGGTAAGTCTGTTAATTTTGCCTCAGAGAATAATGATCATAAGCATTTGTTATACAATAATCCCCTTAACAATCAAAATGAGCAAGAGAAAGGTCATTTTAGTATGCAGGCAGCTGTGAACGAGATATGCGATCTGACTGAGAAGGCTGCTTCTAAGGGGCTTAATATGGACACTTATGTTACCCCTCCCATCAAGATCTCATCCAACTTTGATCTTTATCGACCCAGCCAGCAAAGAGCCAATCCAAATAGTCCCAAACAAAACCAAAACATGCCTTCTGGGAACAACTCTTCTACTAAAAATATGACTCTCCAAATCCCAGATCCATCCCCTCCCACTGTAACTCAAACCTTAGAAAATAGACTTAAAGCTAACCAAATGAAAAATGCTACCCCCATGGACATTCTTCCCCCGATCATAACCACTAGGCAAGGATACCCTTCCATCACCTTTCATGAGGATGATTTTATGCAGAAGATGTATGGTCAATGCAAGTTCACTTTAGTTGGGAAATTCACCAATGCTATGCCCAAAATGGAAATCATAAGGAAGAGTTTCATTCATGTGAGACACAACTTTCTGGTGGTGTTAAAATTGCACACTTCAACTCAAGGCACATCTACATTGATTTGGATAATGAAGCTGATCACATTGCTGTTTAGACTAAACAAAAAATGTACATTGCTAGCCAGCCAATGAAGTTACAGGTATGGACTCCTACTTTTAAACCGGTGAGAAACTCAATTGTTCCCATCAGGTTACATTGCCTTCTTTGCCCAACTTTGCTATTATATGGACATCCTTACCCCCTTGCTGTCCCCTATTGGTAATGCTCTTAATCTAGACTCTGCAACTATGCAAAAAACTAGGGGTAGTGTGGCAAAAGTGAGAGTTCAAATTGATACTACTAAAAACAGACCTCAACATGCAGTTTGGGATTTTCAAAGAAGGTTCCAACTATAGGTAAGTGGCAAATTATAGAATTTGAAGATGTCCCTCTTTACTGCCTCTACTGCAAACATCAAGGTCATTATCTTGGAGAGTGTCCTATGAAAGAAAGGGATGGTGAAATAAAAAGAAGGAAGGACATGGAGGCCAACAAGAAAGGACAAGGAAAGCAGATGGATCAAAATTCCAAGGAGACTCAACAAAATGACAAAGGCACTGACAAAACACAATCAAATAGGCAAGCTAAGGTGCATAAACCAACTGAAGATAGTACAACACACAAGGAGGAACAATGGCAAACTCAAACTAGAAGAAAAAACAAAAACAACCAACAAAATCAAGAGCAAGGGAAGAGCCAAAACTCCCAGGTACAGGTACAACAGGTGCAGGTACAGCAGGAAAAAACATCTCAGGACCACAAGCTTCCCCAGGGAACAGGTATGATCTCTAGAACTCCTGTGATTGATGTTGAAGAATCTGGTGATCAGATTCTTACACCCCCATCCCCTGTAATTGCCGATGATGATGCTCATGATGATACGTGACCCCTTCCTGTTACTCCCCTTTATTACATTCTTTGAGGAAGCTATTGGAGGGAGGATGGAAAGACAGAGAAAACCTCTAACTTGCGGGAAGGGAACCGGTGGGGAGGACCTTAGAAATGACCACCAAACTCCACTACCACTGGAAGAAATATGCAACACCAAAAAAGGATCACCAAATATCTCAAGAGGGAACTCATCAGGTTCAGACTAATAGAGTGGTAAATGATCAACCTAAAGGTTCTATGGCAAAGGATATGGGAAACAAAGCAAGCTTCAGTAAACAAGCTGATACACCTAAGAGTAAGAATAAACCTAGCAAAAAAAAAAAGATGCTATTAAGAAAAAGCGGGTAGAACACCAACGAGGACCGGACTCGGTTAGAGGGCGGCGAGGATGGAACTAACCTCGTGGCGATTCATCATGATGGACCAAGTCATGGATGTTATTCCCCTGAAAGCACAATATAACACCCCTACTCCTGGAAAACCTCCTGATCTAATTAACAAGACAGTTAGCGATGAATATGAAGTGGAGATTTCAGAAGATGAGGTAGAGGATAATCATCCACCTGATACTATCCAAGAAGAAGATGATGAAACCAGTGAACTTTTAATCAAAGCCTTCAGTCCCAGCAATGAAACTGTACTAGACAAGGAAATTCAACAAATTACCAACAATCAAGGACTATCCCCCAGAGTCTTGCACCTGGAAAAACTCCCTCTCAGGAAAAATCCCACCCCTATTCCTGTGACTGCAGGAAGACCAAACACTAGACTCTTCACCTCTAAATCATCTCAATGATTAGTACAATCATATGGAATGCTAGGGGTATCAATACCCAAGGGGTTATTGAAAGACTCAAAAATCTCAAAATCATTCATCAGGTGACTATGATTGTTGTTCTTGGGCCTTTCTCAGACACTGCCCAGCTTAACACTTTTAAGAGTATGCTTGCCATGGATCATCTTTGTTAATGCGATAATGCAAAAATTTGGTTGTTTTGGAATATTGATATTACCTTAAGGTTCTTGGTGATGAGCAATAGATTACTTGTGAAATCAATCACCTTTGAAGTTCTATTACCTACATCAAGACTTTTATCTATGCCAAATGTAAAGAATATCTCAGACAACCACTCTGGGATAGACTGCTTTATTTTGCTGATATTACAGACTCCACCCCCTGTTGCACTGTTGGTGATTTTAATGTTATAACTAACATTGAAGAAAAACTTAGGGGGCTGTGCTTACAACATGAAGAAAAGTCTTGAGTTTATTGGTGTGATTGAAGCCTGTGGACTTATGGACTTGGGGTTTAATGGTCCTAAGTTTACTTGGTCTAACCAAAGAGGCATCAACTCCAGAATTTGGAAAAGACTAGATAGAGCTATGGTCAATGATAAATGGTTACAAGACATGCCTCACACTAACATTACTCATCTCTGTGGGTTCTGATCACTGTCCTCTCCTCATGGAAATTACTGCCAGAACTGAAGAGCATATTAAATATTTCAAATTTCTTAATTGCTGGGTGGTGCAGCCTTCATTCACAGAGACCGTTGCAAGGTGCTGGAACAGACCTACAGAAGGGAATCCTATGTGGAGCTTTCATCAGAAACTGAAGAGACTCTCCTGCACCCTCAGTGTTTGGTCTAAACAACAGTTTGGGGATATCTATGCTAAGGTCAAGGAGTTTGAAGAGAAGGCTAGGATACTAGAAGAGAAGCTTATTCATAATAACACAGAGGAACACAGAGCAGAACTTCATGGTATTAATGCAGAATACATCAGATTTATGAAGCTAGAAGACTCCATCCTTAAACAAAAATCCCAGTTACATTGGTTCAAGGAAGGTGATGCCAATTCTAAATACTTTCATGCCTTGATTAGGGGTAGAAGGAGAAGATTATTTATACACAAGATACTCAAGGACAATGATGAATGGGTACAAGGTGATGAGTACATTGCACAGGCTGCCTGTGATTATTTTCAAGACATCTTTACAGGTGAGGAGATGGTTATTGATGAAACCCCCTTGGAGTGCATCCCAAGAATGATTAACAGGGACTATTAAGGAGTTGGTTTACTCTATGGATCCCAATTCTGCAGCAGGACCTGATGGAATGAATGGCTATTTTTTCCAGAAATGCTGGGATATTATCAAGAAAGATCTTCTGGCAGTTATTCAAGCTTTTTTCAGTGGTCAGATGATTCCCAAGTATATCTCTCATGCTTGCCTAGTGCTTCTACCCAAAGTCAAGCATCCTAATAAGCTGTCTGAGTTCAGACCTATCAGCCTGAGTAACTTCACTAGCAAGATTATTTCTAAAATGCTATGCCTCAGATTGACACCTATTCTTCCCAACCTGATCTCTCCTAATCAATCAGGCTTTGTAAAAGGAAGGAGCATCACTGAGAACATCATGCTGGCCCAGGAAATTATTCACCAGATCAAGCAGCCTACCATTGGGAGCAATGTGGTAATCAAACTTGACATGGCCAAGGCTTATGACAGAGATTCTTGGTCCTATATTTGCCTTATTCTCAGGAAGATGGGATTTGATGAAGTCATTATAGATATGATTTGGAGGATTATGGCAAATAACTGGTACTCCATCATCATTAATGGCAGAAGGCATGGATTTTTTCATTCCACTAGAGGCCTTAAACAAGGTGATCCTCTATCCCCATTCTATTTATTTTAGGTCTTTGAGGTATTATCAAGATCCTTAAACACCTTTATCACAACCCCCTTTACCATGGTTTCTACATGAATGATCAAGGTCCACAGATTAATCATTTAAGTTTTGCAGATGACATTATCATATTTACCTCTGGGAGGAGACACTCTCTCAAGCTTATCATGCACACTTTGAAGACCTATGAAAGGATCTCAGGCCAACTTATTAACAAAGCTAAAAGTCACTTCTTCCTTCATTCCAATGCCTTCAAAACTACCTGTGACAGAATAAGGAAGTACACTGGATTTTATCAGAAAGAAGCTCCTATTTCTTACCTTGGATGCCCTTTATTCCTGGGGAGGCCCAAGATTGTCCACTTTTCTGATATCATCAACAAAGTGGCTAATAAAATCACAGGATGGAAACCTAGAATGTTGAGTTATGAAGGTAAGGTGGTCTTAATAAAGCATGTTCTTCAATCTCTCCCCATCCACATCCTATCAGCAACTACTCCACCTTCTACTACTATTAAACAAATACAGCAGATTATTGTTGATTTCTTTTGGGGTTGGAGGAATGACAAGAAAAAATATCATTGGGCATCTTGGAAGAACTTAAGATTTCCTTATGCAGAGGGAGGGATTGGTGTTAAGCTCATGAAAGATGTGTGTCAGGCCTTCCAATTCAAGCAATGGTAGATTTTCAGAACAAGGCAAACCTTATGGGGTGAGTTCCTAAAAGCTAAGTATTATCAAAGATCAAACCCTGTTAGTAAAAAGTGGGATACAGGAGGTTCACAGGCATGGAGAATAATGATGAGGAACAAACATACTGTGGAGAAACACATTCTATGGAAACTCAGAAACGGTTCAAGCTTCTTTTGGTGGGATAATTGGCTAGGTGTTGGCCCCTTAGCTCATTACATCAACATCAGCAAAAGATTTAACAATGATAGGATTGTAGATTTTTATGAAGAATGGTCAGTGGAACTTGACAAAGCTGAACCAACTTGCTCCCCAAAACATGGTCCACAAGATTTTGTCCACCCAGATACAGCTGCAGCAAGAACATTCTGATCAGGCAGTGTGGACACTCAGTGCAACTGGACTCTTCTCTGTGTCTTCTGCATGGAATAGCATTAGAACTACCAGGGAGGAAACCAAAATAAACACTTATACTTGGCACAAAAGAATTCCTTTTAAATGTTCCTTCTTACTATGGAGTGCAATCTGAGGCAAACTTCCCACCAATGAAAGGCTGGCCAGCTTTGGAATTGAACCAGGGATTTGTTATTGTTGTAAATCCCCAGGTGTTGATACCATTGAACATACCTTCAACACAGGAACATTTGCCAAAAAGGTATGGAATTACTTTGCTGTTTCACTGGGGATTCAAACAGACCAGTTGCCCCTTAGAAATATGATCATGAGGTGGTGGAATGCTACACACACTAATGAAGCTCACAAACTTATCCTTCAATCTACTCCCATTTTCATCTGTTGGAATCTTTGGAAGAGCAGGTGCTCCAAGAAGTATGGAGGCAAACAATCTAGCATTGCAAGAGTCAAATTTCTTGTGATGCTAGACACTTTCAAGCTACTGCAAATTGCCTTCCCATACATCACCTGGCCACTGGAATGGAGAAGACTCTACACTCTCATTGAAAATTGCTTTCATGACACCAAGATCACCATTGTTCAGTGGAATAGACCCCCGGATGAATGGGTTAAAATCAACACTGATGGGAGTGCCTTAAACAATCCAGGCATCATAGGAGCTGGAGGTATCATCAGAAATAAAAATGGAGAGCTGATCCTTGCTTTCGCAACTCCTTTGGGAGAAGGAACTAATAACCAAGCGGAGGTGGAGGCAGCTATCTTGGGCCTATCTTGGTGTGTTAATCTGAGATATGATAAGGTAATACTAGAGGTTGATTCACAACTTCGGTGGTAGTTTAAGAAACGACCTGGCAATGACATGGAGCCTTCTGATCAAATGCAGAAGCTTCAACACATTGCTACTGAACTCACTCAAGTCAAATGTACTCACATTCTTAGAGAGGCCAACTATGTTGCTGATTCTCTTGCCAAATATAGTCATCAGATTACCTACTCACAGATCTATTCCAACACTCAACAGCTCCCCAAATTGGCAGCAACTTACTTCCAACAAGACCTGGCAGGTATGGTAAACTTCAAAAGAAGGAAAGTGAAGATAATTAAAGAACCTCCTTGAGGGGTTATTCTTTAAGGAGACCTAAGGTGGAACATAATCCCCCAGGCCTCTTTTTGATGACCTCCCTGTCATATTTTAGAGTCTCTTCCTTGGTTAAGATAGAATTCTATTCCTGTCTTGTAAAGGGAGAGTCTCCCTCATTTATGCTTTCCTAGAATCTTTGTATCGAGAGGAGTCCTCTCATATAGGTTCTTAGATGATAGGTTTCTTTGCTTTAGGAGAAGAGTTGGAGAACCAACAAGCTTTCCCTAGAAGGCTACCAATTCTTACTCCACCTTTGAGGAGGTAAGGTTTATGTCCCCCTCCGTGTATTTCACTTTTCTATATATGCTAAGGCCTAGGGGTGTTGCTAAGCCCCTGACCCCCTCAAGGGTCGTTCAAATAAAAAAAAAAATCCAAAGCCCTAAACCCTAAACCAAAAAACCTATAATCTAAACCCTAAACCCTAAACTTGGAACCCTGAACTTTAAACACAAAACTTGAAACCCTTAACCTTAAACCCTAAACTTTGCACCCTAAACTCTAAACCCTTCACCCTAAATCCTAAACTCTAAACCCTAAATCCTAAACCGCTTAACCATAAACCATAAACCATAAACACTAAACCTTAAACCCTAAACTTTAAACCCTAAACTTTAAACCCTAAACCATCAACCCTAAACACTAAATCCTAACCCTAAACCAATAATCCTAAACCTAAAACCTAAACACTAAACCCTAAACCCTATACTCCAAATTCCAAACTTTAAACCTTCAACCCTAAACCCTAAACCCTAAAACCTTACCCCTAAACCCTAAACCTTAATCCCTAATCCCTAAACCATTTATCCTAAACCGTAATCCTAAACCCTGAACCTAAACACTAAACCCTAAACCCTAAACCCCAAATCCCAAACTCTAAACCTTAAAACCTAAATACTAAACTCTAAACCCTAAACGCTAAGCCCTAAACCCTATACTATAAACCCTAATCCTAAACCCTTAACCCCTAAACCCTAAACCTACAACCTAAAACCCTAAACACAAAAACATAAACCTTAAACCCTAAACCCTGAACCTTAAACCCTAAACCCTAAACCCCAAACCATAAACCCAAACCCTAAAGCTTAAACGCTAAACCCAAACCACTAATCCTAAACCTAAATCCTAATACCTTAACTCGGAACTCCAAACCCTAACCCTCAACCCTAAATAATAAACCCTAAATACTAAACCCTAAACCCTAAATCCTAAACCATATATCCTAAACCCTAAACCCAAAACCAAAACCCTAATCCCTAAACCCTAAACCCAAAACCCTAAACCTAAACCCTTAAACCCTGAAACCTAAACCTTAAACCCTAAACCCTAATCCATAAACCATAAACCATAGACTCCAAACCCTAAACCATGAATGTTAAACCATAAACCTAATCCCTAAGGCCTAATCTCTGACCCTTCAACCCTAATCCTTTAATCCAAAACCCATAACCCTAAATCCAAACTATAAACCCTTAACCCAAAACCCCAGAATCTAAACACTAAACCCTAAACCCTAGCCCTAAAACCTAAACCCTAAACCCTTAAACCCCAAACCAACCTATAACCTTCAGCCTAAACCCTAATTCCTTATCTCTGAACACTAAATCCTAACCCTAAACACTAAACCCTAAAACTTAAACCCTGAACCTTAAACCCTAAACCCTAACCCTAACCCTAACCCTAACCCTAAATCCTAAACCATAAATCCTAAACCCTAAACCCTAAACCCTAAAACCAAAACCAAAACCCTAGAACCTAAACCCTAAACCCAAAACCCTAAATAATAAACCCTAAACCCCCAATACAAAACCTTAAATCCTAAACCCTACACCCTAAACACTAAACTCTAAACCCAAAACCCTAACCCTAACCCTAAACCCTAGACCCTAAACCCTAACGCAAAACCCTAAACCCTTAATCATAAACCATATATCCTAAACCCTAAACCCTAACCCCTAATTCCTAAACATTAATCCATAGAGCCTAACCCTAAACCCCAAACCCTAAACCCTAAACCCTAACCCTAAACTATTAATCCTAAAGCCTATGTCTAAACCCTAAACCCTAAATTCTATTCCCAAAATTTTCAACTTTAAACACTAAACCCTAAACTCGGAACCCTAATCCTAAACCCTAAACCCTAAACCAAAAAACCTAGAACCTAAACCCTAAACCCTAAACTTGGAACCTTGAACTTTAAATGCTAAACTTTAAACCCTTAACCTTAAACCCTACACTTTGAACCCTAAACTATTAACCCTACACCCTAAATCCTAAACTCTAAACCCTAAATCTTAAACTGCTTAACCATAAACCATAGACCATAAACCCTAAACCTTAAACCCTAAACTTTAAGCCCAAAACCATCAACCCTAAACCCTAAATCCTAACCCTAAACCATTAATCCTAAACCTAAAACCTAAACTCTAAACCCTAAAACCTTTACTCCAAATCCCAAACTTTAAACCTTAAACCCTAAACCCTAATATACACACTAATGTTGCACAAGAACAAACTCGAAACGAAATTCCATCAAGTAATCAGCCATTGGAGTCTGAAGAACTCATCTGCAGAACTGAAGCACAACAACAGGGGACTAAGTCCCAGGAGCACCAAGGAGCAAAGGATCAAAAACACGAACAATGTATAACTGATGAGCAACACATGGAAATACAATCAAAACAATATGATCAAGAGCCAAAACAAATGCAAAATGATAAATATGATACTACAAGGTCTACAACGATGGAAGTGGTGGAGGTGGAGAGTTCCACACAATTCTCCTTTGGAGTTAGACCAACAGATACCATTCCAATCAGTGGGGAACAACAGAGGTCAGGTGGGGAGGTAAATATCACTAACGCTCGCAATTCAAATCAAATGCAGGGACAATTAGCAGCAGCTAATGCTTCACAAGCAGCGAACTCAAAAGAGGATGTCCAACAAGCAGGTAAGTACTCTAACTATAATCATAAACACAATGCTGTTAATTTGAGTAGTAGTGATAATCATAGACAGGTTATTTCAAATTTGCAAAACGTTAGTAGTTCGAATGATTCTGAACAAAGAAAAAGGGATTATAATGTGCAAGGTATTGATAATGGAAAAGAAAAAGGAATGCAGTCACAGCAGGCAACCAATGAGGGAACTACTGATCACAATAACTACTATAAGGAATTCCCTAAGATATCTAGTAATTTTGATAGACATAAGTCTAATGATCAGAAAAACGTGGATCAAACCCAAGATCGACTCATCATGCAGCAGACCTAATGAGTCAAAACAACAAGCAAGATCAAAATATTGAACGGCACCTTATCGTGGTTCAAACTTTGGTCGCAAGACTCGGAACAAGTTCATGCCGCACATGCGATCCCATAGAAGCCCAGTAGCCCCGGACACCACGACCAAGCGGGGCCAACTGCGGTGATCTATGATATGGATGACTTCATGAATAAATTGGGCTGGATCAGTAAATACACCTTGATAGGCAAATTCGGTGCAACCATGCCTAAGGTGGAACTCATTCGAAAAAGCTTCATCTTGCAGACTACTCAATGGGGTCAATATAGCTCACTATAATGCAAAACATGTGTTTATAGATTTGGAGAATGAGCTAGACTATAACCTTTGTATGGACCTGAGAGAATGACCATTGAAGGTAAGCGATGAGAATACGAGCTGGACCCCTAATTTTAGACACGAGGAGGAAACTCCTATAGTTCTATATGGGTTACGCTACCGGGGTTGCCATGGCATTGCTTCAAAGGAATTCATCACACCTCTGCTTGATTACGTGGGAAAGGTGTTGTACTTAGACACAACCTCTATTAAAAGAACTAGAGCTAGTATGGCGAGGTGAAAGTCCAAGTTGATCGGACAAAGCAAGACCAAGACATATGCGGATAGGATTGGATGATGAAGACCTCACAATAGGAGATGGCGGGCCATTGAATATGAAAACATCCCCCTTCATGTATATTGCAGACACGAGGCCACATGATAGAAACGTAATTTCAAAGTAAGGGATGAAGAATTCAAGAAAAGGAAGGAACTGAAGCAGCAGACAGGCAAACAAAAACAAAGAGGAACAAGCTGCTGCGGGAAATGATATCACACAAACTAAAGCAAAGGCAGGAAGAAAAACATAAACACAACAACAATGAAGGAACTATCAAGAACACAATACACAAAAAGGAAGAAGGATGGCAAACACAAAAAGGAGAAACACCAAGCAGCGGTGGGCGGACCACAAAAATCAATATGGAGACCTACCTCACACAGAGCGAGGCACAAGGAGCACCAAATAAACACGACTCAACAATCAGTATTACTAATAACCATAATCAAAATGCTTTTACTAACTTACATATGCGGGAGGATCAAAAGGAGGGCGAGGAAGGACCTTTTAACACCTGGAGGACACACCACAGAAACACAAAGCAGACAGGGAAAAAAACAAGACAAAATAGACCGGGCCAAACACAAAGGATGCAAGGATAACATAAAAATTTAGGTATTGACTCAATGCTCCCCACCTGTAAACCCCACTATTGTTTCTATGGTTGTTACTTGTAATGATGAAGGTGAAGGAGGATGGATGGGGATGTCGGAGAACCACATTAACTTTGTAGGAAGGGGTATCCAAAGGGAGTGCCTCATGTTACGTATGAGGGTATGGATAGTGACCACGATTCGACCTTAGAGCCCTGCTACCACTAAAGTTTCACAAAGACAAGTCCAGAATAAACAAACTCGTGACAAATTATAGCGGCATCTCAATCTCGGAATGTGAGTAACCACAATAAGGGCTCTATGGCTAAAGACTTGGGATCAAAGCTAGTACCAGCAAGCAAGAAGGCACCCTTAAAGCAAGAACAAACCCGGTAAAAGAAGAGGATGCGACGAAGAAAGCGAGACATGCAGCGGAAGGTATACAACAAGGGAGCAGGAAAAAAATGAGGAAGTGCATAAGGAATTTATTATGGTTGATGATCAGCGGGGTATGGATATCACTCCTCTGCAAGCTCGATATATGACCCTATTCCCAAGACTCCACGGACAAAGAAACGAGCAAGCTCATCAATGAATTCTATCCCTATCATAGATGAGTATCTTTGTGATTAATTACGAAGATGAATTGGATGGGATAATCAATCTTTCAAAGAACAAGATGATGAAGAAGAAACCGGTGAAATGTTAATCGAGCTTTCAGTCCCAATTATGACCGAGTCCTTGAAAATGAAATACAACAGTCACGCAGACAAACAAGGCCTATCTCGAGGGGATTTCACCATGTGATTCCATTTCAAAAATCGGGACATCAACACCATCACTGCAGCGGACCAAACACTAGACTTTTTACCTCCAAATCATCTCAATGATTAGTGCGATTATATGGAATGTGAGGGGATTACTACTCAAGGAGCTTTGGAAAGGATCAAAACTCTCGAAAAGCTTCATCATCTTTCTATTATGGCCATTCTAGAACCTTTTTGAATGATAATTTGATTCAATCATTTATGCACCAATTGAATATGGAACAGTGATGAGTAATGGTAATGGAAAGATTTGGTTGTTTTGGAGCAAGGATATTGTTGTGTAGTCCTTGAAGAAGATGACCAGCAGATCACTTGTGAATTCTCTCACAATGAAATTCGGGAACACTTCACCATTACTTTTGTGTATGCTAAGTGTAAGGACCAACTCGAAGACCCCTGCGGGACAGAATGCTTCATCATGCGTGAGATAATAATAAAGCACAGTGCTCGGTAGGAGACTTCAATGTTATTACCTCTATGGAGGAGAAGGTGGGAGGTGTTCCCTACAATATGAGGAAAAGTCTTGATTTCAATCTTTGTCATTGAAGCACGTGGATTGATGGATCTTGGTTTGATGGACATAAATTTACAGTCTAATAAAGAGGAATACATCATAGAATTTGGAAAAGGTTGGATAGAGCCTTGGTCATGATAAATGGTGGAAATGATGCCTCGGACTACCATCACTCACTTGCCTTTTGTAGGATCGGATCATTGTCCTTTGTTGATGGAAATGATTCCTAAAGAGGAGGAGTACATCGTGTACTTCAAATTTCTAAAGCTTTGGGTGAACAACCCAACTTTATAGATCTTTGTGAAATCTGTTGGGAAAGAAATGTAGAAGGAAGTAGCATGTGGAGATTCCACCAAAAGCGAAAAGTGTCCAACACCCTTAGTGCGTGGTCTAGAAGGGAACTTGGTGATATCTTGTGAAGTTAGGGACTATGAAGAAAAGGTGAGAAGCCAAGACAATTTTATTCAGAAGCAGAGAGGCCAATGAACTATCCTACATGGGCTTAATGCAGTATATCAGGTTTCTAAAACTTGAGGATTCCATTTTAAAACAAAAACACGATTACAATGGTTGAGGAAGGAGATGCCAATACCAAATATTTCCACTCCATAATGAGGGAGAAGAAGAAGGTTGTTCATTCACCAACTTTTGTGGAGGATGGAGAATGGATACGAGGAGAGGAAACTATTGCCAAGCTGCTTGTGACCACTTTGAAGGTTTTCACGAGGATAATAAGACTATCTATGAAGGAGGCACTGGTGCATTCAAAGAAGGGTCACTCGGGAGCAAAACAAATGCTTAACCTCTATGCCCACTTTGGAGGAATTGAAAGAAGTTGTTTTCTCCATGAACCCTAACTCAGTAATTTGGACCGGATGGGATGAATGGACATTTTTTTGAAGTCTTTGGTAGATTATTAAGCAGGACCTTCTTGAAGTCATTCAAGCATTCTTACGTGGACAGTGATACCCAAATATTTTTCCCACTCTGTATTGTTCTTCTTCCTAAAGTGAACAATCCCAACAAGTTGAAGGAATTTAGACCTATCGGCCTCGGCAACTTCACTAGCAAGATCATTTCCAAGCTATTGAGTTCCGGACTTGTACTATACTACGGACATGGTTTCTCTCAACCAATCGGTTTTGTAAAAGGTAGGAATATTTGAAAACATCATGTTGGTACAGAGATTATTCATCAAACCAAGAAACCTAACATTGGCAGCAATGTTATCATTAAACTTGACATGGCTAAGGCATATGATAGGGTTCATGGTCCTACATATGTCTAGTGCTAAGAAGAATGGGTTTTGATGAAGTCTTTATTGATATGGTTTGGAGGACTATGACTAATAATTGGTATTCTATTATAGTCAATGGCAAGAGATATGGTTTCTTCAAATCTACCAGAGGGCTCAAACAAGGAGACCCCTCTCCCGCCCTATTTATTTTAGGTGCAGAGGTCCTATCGAGATCCTTAACAGTGCATAACAACCCAGTTACCATGGTTTCTTTATGGAAAGAGAGGCCCTCAAGTTAATCATCTAAGCTTTGCGGATGACATTATCATATTCACCTCGGAAAGGCAGAAAACCTGCAACTCATCATGCGGACTCTGAATTCCTATGAAAACATTTCAGGACAATTAGTGAACAAGGAGAAAAGTCATTTCATGATTCATTCTAATTCTTTCAATAGTACTAAGGAAAGAATCATAAGAGTGATAGGTTTTAAGCACAAGGAAGGAGTCATTACTTATCTAGCTGCCCTTTATTTGTTGGCAGGCCTAGAATTATATATTTCTCGGATCTCATCAACAAGGTGATCAACGAATTACAGGTTGGCATACTAATATACTTAGCTATGGGGCGGTAATTTTAATCAGACTTGTTCTACAATCTTTGCCTATTCACTGCATGCGCAATTACCCCCACATTCTTGTCCTCAAACAAATACAAGGAATGATAGCGATTTATTTTTGAAATTTGGAGGAATGACAGAAGAAATACCATTGGTCCTCATGGAAAAACCTAAGCTATCCTCTAGAGGAAGGAGGCATAGGTGTGAGGAATTTAAAAGATGTTTGCAGGGCTTTCAAATACAAGCGATGGTGGATCTTGAGCAAGAAAAACACTTTGGGGACTTTCTCGGGGCTAAATATTGTCAGAGATCTAATCCCATAAGTAAGAAATGGGATACAGGAGAGTCTATTACAGGCGGTGATGCATAACAAAAAGCAAGGTGAGGAACACATCCAATGGCGAATCAACTCAGGCGTGCAATTTACGGTGGGATAATTGGCTTGGTGTTGGACATCTTGCTAGATTTACTAATGATAGCAAGAGGTTCAATAATACTAAAGTTGCAGAGTTCTTAATGAATGGACAATGGAATTATGACAAGCTGATACAACAGCCTCCTCCATGCCAAATAGCCAACATCCTTTGCGGACCTTCAATACGGCGGGACACACGACCAAGCCATCCGAATCTGAACAATAATGGACAATTTACTTGCTCCTCTGCTTGGAATGCTATAAGAGATAAGAGGAACAAATCTAAGTTTAATTCCTTTATTTGGCATAAGAACATTCCTTTTAAAGCTTCTTTTCTTTTGTGGAGAGCCTTAAAGGGTAAACTCCCAAATAATGAAAAACTAACTAAGTTTGGCAATGGTAGGCAAAGTGTTTTTGTTGTAGCAGTGCGGAATGGATAATATAGAGCATATCTTCAACAATGGACACTTTGCTACCTACGTATGGAAAAGTTATTCGCAGCTGCGAGCATCACCACGCATCACGGTTCCTGCCTCAGATCATGCAATGGTGGTCAACAAAACCAAACAATGAAGCTCATAGCTGTTGTCTGAGCCACACCAATCTTCATCTGTTGGAATCGTGGAAAAATAGATGTGCGAGCAAATATGGAGGCAAGCGGTCAATATGAGCAGAGTTAAATATTCCATATACAAGGATAACTACAGACTAATGAACACGATTCCCTCATCGGATGGCCATCTAACGGAAAGACACGATAGCAATGGGGAAAAGCGTATTCATGACACTAAAGTGACCTTGGTTATGTGGAGAAGGCCACCTAAAGATTGGGTAAAGCTCAACACTGACTGCAAAGCACTAAACAATCCTCGAAAGCTAGGTCTTTGGAGGTATCATCCGAGACCACGGGGAGAAATAATATTAGCCTTTTCCACACCAATGGGAGAAGGAACCAACAATCAAGTGAAATGGGAGCTGCTATATTTGGCATGACTTGGCTCCTCCAATTAGGCTACAAGAATGTTTTTTGGAGGTGGATTCACAGCTACTAGTTGACTGGATCATGGCAAAAACTAAACCACCTTGGAGTGTTAACATGCATGTACAACAAATGAATTCACTTATAGGGGAGACTAGCAACTTTAGATGCATACATTCTTACAGAGAAGCTAACTCTGTGGCTGTTTATTTAGCAAAACATAGTCACATAATTACGAGCCCCAACATATATAGCAACATCAATAATCGCCCGAGGAAGCACGAGCTCACTATCAACTAGACATTCGGAAATGGCAAGTTTCAGGAGAAGGAAAATCAAAAGAATCAAGGAACCACCATGATGAAGACCCTCCTCAACCTAGTTATAATTTTTGTTATAACTTAGTTTCTTGTTCTTTTCGGATTGTGAGGATAGTCTCCCTTGTTTATGTTTCCCGGATGCTCAGACGAGGAGTCCCCTCTCCTAGGTACATAGTCTCTAGGTTTCCCGTTATAGTATGGGGATGAGTTGACTTTCCTTAGTAGGAAGGTAGACTTATGAACCACCATAGGACTGGAGGTTAGGATTATGCCCCCCTCCTTGTACTTTTGTTTTTTATATTTATGCTAAGGCCTGGGGGTGTTGCTAAGCCCCTGACCCCCTCAAGGGTCGTTTTTTTTTAAAAAAAAACAAAAAAAAAAAAAAAAAAAAACCCGAAACCCTTACCCCTAATCCTTAATCCTTAAATCATTAATACTAAACCGTAATCCTAAACCCTAAACCTAAACACTAAACCCTAAACTCTAATCCCCAAATCCCAAATCCCAAACTATAAACCTTAAACCCTAAACCTTAAACCCTAAACCCTATACTATAAACCCTAATCCTAATCCCTAACCCCTAAACCCTAAACCTACAACTTAAAACCCTAAACACAAAAACCTAAACCTTAAACCCTAAACCCTGAACCTTAAACCCTAAACTTTAGCCTTAAACGCTAAACCCTAAATCCCAAACCATAAACCTAAACCCTAAAACTTAAACGCTAAACCTAAACCTCTAATCCTAAACCTAAACCCTAATTCCTTAATTTTGAACTCCAAACCCTAACCCTCAACCCTAAATCTTAAACCCTAAACACTAAACCCTAAACCCTAAATCCTAAACCATATATCCTAAACCCTAAATCCTAAACCTTAAACCCAAAACAAAAACCCTAGAACTTAAACCCTAAACCTAAACCTTTAAACACTAAAATCTATACTCTAAACCCTAAACCCTAATCCATAAACCATAAATCATAGACTCCAAACCCTAAACCCTGAATGTTAAACCCTAAACCTAATCCCTAAACCCAAATCCCTGACCCTTAAACCCTAATCCTTTAATCCAAGACCCATAACCCTAAATCCAAACTCTAAACCCTTAACCCAAAACCCTAGAATCTAAATACTAAACCCTAAACCCTAGCCCTAAACCCTAAACCCTAAACCCCAAACCAACCTATAACCTTAAGCCTAAACCCTAATTCCTTATCTCTGAACACTAAACCCTAACCATAAACCCTAAACCCTAAAACTTAAACCCTGAACACTAAACCCTAAACCCTAACCCTAACCCTGAATCCTAAACCATATTTCCTAAACCCTAAACCCTAAACCCCAAAACCCTAGACCCTAAACCCATAACCCAAAACCCTAAATCATAAACCCTAAACCCCCAATACAAAACCTTAAATCCTAAACCTAACACCCTAAAAACTAAACTCTAAACCCAAAACCCTAACCCTAACACTAAACCCTACACCTTAAACCCAAACGCAAAACCCTAAATCCTTAATAATAAACCATATATCCTAAACACAAAACCCTAACCCCTAATTCCTAAACATTAATCCATAAATCCTAACCCCAAACCCTAAACTCTAAACCCTAAACCCTGAACCCTAACCCTAGACTATTAATCCAAAAGCCTAAGTCTAAACCCTAAAGCCTAAACTCCATTCCCAAAATCTTCAACTTTAAACACTAAACCCTAAACTCGGAACCCTAACCCTAAACCCTAAACCAAAAATCCTAGAACCTAAACCCTAAACCCTAAACTTGGAACCCTGAACTTTAAATGCTAAACTTGAAACCCTTAACCTTAAACCCTAAACTCTACACCCTACACCCTAAATCCTAAACTCTAAACCCTAAATCCTAAACTGCTTAACCATAAACCATAAACCATAAACCCTAAACCATAAACACTAAACTTTAAACCCAAAACCATCAACCCTAAACCCTAAATCCTAACCCTAAACCATTAATCCTAAACCCAAAACCTAAACCCTAAACCCTAAACCCTTTACTCCAAATCTCAAACTTTAAACCTTAAACCCTAAACCCTAAACCACAAACCCTTACATCTAAACCCTAAACCTTAATCCCTAATCCTTAAATCATTAATCCTAAACCATAATCCTAAACCCTTAACCTAAACACTAAACCCTAAACCCTAAACCCCAAATCCCAAACTCTAAACATTAAACCCTAAACCCTAAACTATAAACCATAAATACTAAATTCTAAACCTTAAACCCTAAACACTAAACCCTATACTGTAAACACTAATCCGAAACCCTAACCCATAAACCCTAAACCTACAATCTAAAACCCTCAACACAAAAACCTAAACTTTAAACCCTAAACCCTAAACCTTAAACCATAAACTTTAGCCTTAAAGCCCAAACAATAAACCTAAACCCAAAAACTTAGACGCTAAACCCAAACCTCTAATCCTAAACCTAAACCCTAATTCCTTAACTTTGAATACCAAACCCTAACCCTCAACCCTAAATATTAAACCCTAAACACTAAACCCTAAACCCTAAATCCTAAACCCTAAATCCTAAACCCTAAATCCTAAACCCTAAACCCAAAACAAAAACCCTAGACCCTAAACCCAAAACCCAAAACCTTAAATCCTAAACCCGAATCCATAAACCATAAACCATAGACTCCAAACCCTAAACCCTGAATGTTAAACCCTAAACCTAATCCCTAAACCATAATCCCTGACCCTTAAACCCTAATCCCTTAATCGAAAACCCATAACTCTAAATTCAAACTGTAAACCATTAACCCAAAACCCCATAATCTAAACACTAAACCCTAAACCCTAAACCCTAGCCCTAAACCCTAAACCTTAAACCCCAAACCAACATATAACCTTAAGTCTAAACCCAAATTCCTTATCTCTGAACACTAAACCCTAACCCTAAAACTTATACCCTAAACATTAAACCCTAAACCCTAATTGTAACCCTAAATCCTAAACCATATAGCCTAAATCCTAAACCATAAACCCCAAAACCAAAACCAAAACCCTAGACCCTAAACCCTAAACCCAAAACCCAAAACCCTAAATCATAAACCCTAAACCCCCAATACCAAACCTTAAATCCTAAACCCTACACCCTCAACACTAAACTCTAAACACAAAACCCTAACCCTAACCCTAAACCCTAGACCCTAAACCCTCACACAAAACCCTAAACCCTTAATCATATACCATATATCCAAAACCCTAAGCCCTAAACCCTAAACCCTAACCCTACACTATTAATCCTAAAGCCTATGTCTAAACCCTAAACCCTAAATTATATTCCCAAAATATTAAACTTTAAACACTAAACCCTAAACTCGGAACCCTAACCCTAAACCCTAAACAAACCAAAAAACCTAGAACCTAAACCCTAAACCCTAAACTTGGAACCCTGAACTTTAAATGCAAAACTTGAAACCCTTAACCTTAAACCCTAAACTTTGAACCCTAAACTCTAAACCCTACACCCTAAATCCTAAACTCTTAAGCGAAAATCCTAAACTGCTTAACCATAAACCATAAACCATAAACCCTAAACGTTAAACCCTAAACTTTAAACCCAAAACCATAAACCCTAAACCCTAAATCCTAACCCTAAACCATTAATCCTAAACCCAAGACCTAAACCCTAAACCCTAAACCCTTTACTCCAAATCCCAAACTTTAAACCTTAAACCCTAAATCCTAAACCATAAACCCTAAACCCTAAACCCATACCCCTAAACCCTAAACCTTAATCCCTAATCCCTAAATCATTAATCCTAAACCGTAATCCTAAACCCTAAACCTAAGCACTAAACCACAAACCCTAAACCCCAAATCCCAAACTCTAAACCTTAAACCCTAAACCCTAAACCATAAACCATAAATACCAAACTCTAAACCTTAAATCCTAAACCATAAACCCTAACCCCTAAACCCTAAACCTACAACCTAAAACCCTAAACACAAAAACCTAAACCTTAAACCCTAAACCCTGAACCTTAAACCCTAAACTTTGAACCCTAAACTTTATCCTTAAACCCTAAACCCTAAACCCTAAACCATAAACCTAAACCCTAAAACTTAAATGCTAAATCGAAACCTCTAATCCTAAACATAACCGCTAATACCTTAACTCTGAACTCCAAACCCTAACCCTCAACCCTAAACCATAAACCCTAAATAGTAAACCCTAAACCCTAAATCCTAAACCACATATCCTAAACACTAAATACTAAACCCAAAACCCAAAACCAAAACCTTAGACCCTAAACCCTAAACCCTAAACCCTAAACCAAAACCTTTCAACCCTAAACCCTAAACCCAAAACCCTAATCCATAAACCATAAACCATAAACCATAGACTCCAAACCCTAAACCCTGAATGTTAAACCCTAAACCTAATCCCTAAACCCTAATCCCTGACCATTAAACCCTAATCCCATAATATAAAACCCATAACCCTAAAACCAAACTTAAAACCCTTAACCCAAAACACCAGAATCTAAACCCTAAACCCTAAACCCTAGCCCTAAACCCCAAACCAACCTATAACCCTAAGCCTAAACCCTAATTCCTTATCTCTGAACACTAAACCCTAACCCTAAACCCTAAACCCTAAACCCTAAAACTTAAACCCTGAACACTAAATCCTAAACCCTAACCCTAACCCTAAATCCTAAACCATATATCCTAAACCCTAAACCCTAAACCCCAAAACCAAAACTAAAACCCTAGACTCTAAACCCAAAACCCTAAATCATAAACCCTAAACACCCAATACAAAACCTTAAATCCTAAACCCTTCACCCTAAACAGTAAACTCTAAACCCAAAACCCTAACCCTAACCCTAAACCCTAACGCAAAACCCTAAACCCTTAATCATAAACCATATATCCTAAACCCAAAACCCAAACCCCTAATTCCTAAACATTAATCCATAAAGCCTGACCCTTAACCCGAAACCCTAAACCCTAAACCATAAACGCTAACCCTAAACAATTAATCCTAAAGCCTAATTCTAAACCCTAAACCCTAAACTCTATTCCCAAAATCTTCAACTTTAAACACAAAACCCTAAACTCGAAACCCTAACCCTAAACCTTAAACCCTAAACCAAAAAACCTAAAACCTAAACCCTAAACCCTAAACTTGGAACCCTGAACTTTCAATGCTAAACTTGAAACCCCTAACCATAAACCCTAAACTTTGAACCCTAAACTCTAAACCCTAACCCTAAACTATTAATCCTAAAGCCTAATGCTAAATTCTAAACACTAAACCCTAAATCTTTAACTCTAAACCCTAAACCTTAAATAAAAAATTCCTAACCCTAAACCATAAACCCTTAAACCCAAAAACCTAAACCCTAAACCCAAAAACCTAAACCCTATACCGTAACCCATAAACCATAAACCATAAACCCTAAATGCTAAACCCAAAATCCTAAACCATAAACCCTAAACTCCAAACCCTACACCCTAAATGCAAAACTCTAAACCCTAGCCCTAAACCATAAACCCCAAACCCCAAACCCTAAACCTAAACCCTTAAACTTAAATGCTAAACCCAAACCTCTAACCCTAAAGCTAAACCCTAATTCCATAACTCTGAACCCTAAACCCTAACCCAAAACCCTAAACACTAAAACTTGAACCCTAACCCTAAACCCTAAAAACTAAATCCTAAACCATATATCCTAAACCCTAAACTATAAACCATAAATACTAAATTCTAAACCTTAAACCCTAAACACTAAACCCTATACTGTAAACACTAATCCGAAACCCTAACCCATAAACCCTAAACCTACAATCTAAAACCCTCAACACAAAAACCTAAACTTTAAACCCTAAACCCTAAACCTTAAACCATAAACTTTAGCCTTAAACCCCAAACAATAAACCTAAACCCAAAAACTTAGACGCTAAACCCAAACCTCTAATCCTAAACCTAAACCCTAATTCCTTAACTTTGAATACCAAACCCTAACCCTCAACCCTAAATATTAAACCCTAAACACTAAACCCTAAACCCTAAATCCTAAACCCTAAATCCTAAACCCTAAACCCAAAACAAAAACCCTAGACCCTAAACCCTAAACCCAAAACCCTAAACCTAAACCCTTAAACCCTAAAACCTAAACCTTAAATCCTAAACCCGAATCCATAAACCATAAACCATAGACTCCAAACCCTAAACCCTGAATGTTAAACCCTAAACCTAATCCCTAAACCCTGAATGTTAAACCCTAAACCTAATCCCTAAACCCTAAACCCTAGCCCTAAACCCCAAACCAACCTATAACCCTAAGCCTAAACCCTAATTCCTTATCTCTGAACACTAAACCCTAACCCTAAACCCTAAACCCTAAACCCTAAAACTTAAACCCTGAACACTAAATCCTAAACCCTAACCCTAACCCTAAATCCTAAACCATATATCCTAAACCCTAAACCCTAAACCCCAAAACCAAAACTAAAACCCTAGACTCTAAACCCAAAACCCTAAATCATAAACCCTAAACACCCAATACAAAACCTTAAATCCTAAACCCTTCACCCTAAACAGTAAACTCTAAACCCAAAACCCTAACCCTAACCCTAAACCCTAACGCAAAACCCTAAACCCTTAATCATAAACCATATATCCTAAACCCAAAACCCAAACCCCTAATTCCTAAACATTAATCCATAAAGCCTGACCCTTAACCCCAAACCCTAAACCCTAAACCCTAAACCCTAACCCTAAACAATTAATCCTAAAGCCTAATTCTAAACCCTAAACCCTAAACTCTATTCCCAAAATCTTCAACTTTAAACACAAAACCCTAAACTCGAAACCCTAACCCTAAACCTTAAACCCT
This sequence comes from Solanum pinnatisectum, assembly GCA_035578085.1. Classification (NCBI taxonomy): domain Eukaryota; kingdom Viridiplantae; phylum Streptophyta; class Magnoliopsida; order Solanales; family Solanaceae; genus Solanum; species Solanum pinnatisectum. The sequence goes on from CM069078.1 coordinate 16,995,683, forward strand.
AAACCAAAAAACCTAAAACCTAAACCCTAAACCCTAAACTTGGAACCCTGAACTTTCAATGCTAAACATGAAACCCCTAACCATAAACCCTAAACTTTGAACCCTAAATTCTAAACCCTAACCCTAAACTATTAATCCTAAAGCCTAATGCTAAATTCTAAACACTAAACCCTAAATCTTTAACTCTAAACCCTAAACCTTAAATAAAAAATTCCTAACCCTAAACCATAAACCCTTAAACCCAAAAACCTAAACCCTATACCGTAACCCATAAACCATAAACCATAAACCCTAAATGCTAAACCCAAAATCCTAAACCATAAACCCTAAACTCCAAACCCTACACCCTAAATGCAAAACTCTAAACCCTAGCCCTAAACCATAAACCCCAAACCCCAAACCCTAAACCTAAACCCTTAAACTTAAATGCTAAACCCAAACCTCTAACCCTAAAGCTAAACCCTAATTCCATAACTCTGAACCCTAAACCCTAACCCAAAACCCTAAACACTAAAACTTGAACCCTAACCCTAAACCCTAAAAACTAAATCCTAAACCATATATCCTAAACCCTAAACACTAAACCCTAAACCCTAAACCCTAAACCAAAAACCCTAGACGCTAATCCTTAAAACCTAAACCTTACACCCTAAATCTTAAACCTAAAACCCAAAACCCAAAACCCTAAACAATCAACCCTAAATCCTAACCCTAAACCCTAAAACCAAAACCCTAAATACTAACCCTAAACCCTAAGCGCTAAACTCTAAATCATAAAGCCTAAACCCGTAACCTCTTAATCCTAAACTATAAACCCAAAATCCTAACCCTAAATACTAAACTAAAAACCCAAAACCCTAAACCCTAACCCTAAACCCTAAAACCTAAACCCTAACCCCTAATTCCTAAATATTAAACCCTAAACCATAAAAAACCCTAAACCCTAAACCCTAAACCCTAAACCCTAATCCTAAACCCTAAACCCTAAACTCTAAACCCTAAATCCTAAACACTAAACCATAAACCCTAAACCCTAAACCCTAAACCCAAAAACCTAGACCATAAACCCTAAACTTTGAACCCTGAACCTTAAACAACAAACTTGGAACCCCGAATCTTAAACCCTAAACTTTGAGCCCTAAACTCTAAACCCTAATCCCAAAATCGCTTAACCATAAACAATAAGCCCAATTACTAAATTCTACACCCTAAATCCTTATCCCTAAACCCTAAACCCTAAACTCTAAATCCTAAACACTAAATACTAAACCATATATCCATAAATCCTAAATCCTAAACTCTAAATCCTAAATCCTAAACCCTAAACCCTCAACCCCAAACCCTAAACCCCAAAACCTAAAGCCTAAACACTAAACCCTAACCCCTAAACCCTAAACCCAAAACCCAAAACCTACAAATTAAAACCCTAAACACAAAAGCCTAAACCCTAAACCCTAAACCCTAAACCCCAAATCATAAACCCTAAACTTTGAACCCTAGACTCTAAACCCTAAACCCTAAACCCAAAACCCTAAACCCTAAACCCAAAACCCTAAACCCTTAACCCAAAACCCTAAGCCTAAACCATTAATCTTATACGTATAACCCTACACCCTAAACCCTAACCATTAACCATTAATCCTAAACCCTAAATCTAAACACTAAACCCTAAACCCTAATCCCCAAATCTCAAAGTCTAAACCTTAAACCCTAACCCCTAAACCCAAAATCTAAAACCCTAAACCAACAACCCGAAACTCTAAATCGTAAAACCAAAACCCTTAACCCTTAACCCTTAACCTACAACCCAAAACTCTAAACCCTCAACCCTAAACCCTATACCTCAAACCATAAAACCTATACTCCAAACACTAAACCCTATATGCTAAACCCTAAACCCTAACCCTAACCCTAAACCGTAAGCCCTAATTCCTAAACTCTAAACCCTAAACCCTTAACCATAAACCCTAAACTCAGAACCCTAAAATCTAAACCCTAAACCCTAAACTTAGAATCCTAAACCCTAATGCTAAATTCTAAACACTAAACCCTAAATCTTTAAATCTAAACCCTAAACATTAAACAAAAAATTCCTAACCATAAACCATAAACCCTAAACCATAAACCTAAACCCTTAAACCCAAAAACCTAAACACTATACCATAACCCTTAAACCATAAACCCTAAACCCTAAATGCTAAACCCAAAACCCTAAATCATAAGCCCTAAACTCCAAACCCTAAACCCTAAATGCCAAATTCTAAACACTAGACCCTAAACCCAAAACCCCAAAACGTAAAAACTAAAGCCTAAACCCTAAATGCCAGCCCTAAACCATAAACCCTAAATCCTAAACTCTAAACCTAAACCCTTAAACTTAAATGCAAAACCCAAACCTCTATCCCTAAAGCAAAACCCTAATTCCATAACTCTGAATCCTAAACCCTAACCTAAAACCCTAAACACTAAAACTTGAATCATAACCCTAGACCCTAAATCCTAAACCCTAAACCCTAAATCCTAAACCATATATCCTAAACCCTAAATACTAAACCCTAAACCCTAAACCCTAAACCCAAACCCTAAACCCTAAACGCTAAACCCTAAACCCTAAATCATATACCCTTTAACCTTAAGCTCTAAACCCTAAACAATAAACCATAAACCCTAAACAATAAACCCTAAACCCTAAACCTTAAACTCTAAATCTGAAACCATAACCCTAAACACTAAACCTTACACCCAAAACTCTAAATTCTAAACCATTAATCCTAAACCATAAACCTAAAAACTCAACACTAAACCTTAAAGCCTAAACCCTAAATTCAAAACTCTAAACCCTAAACCTAACACTAAACATTAAACCCTTAAGCCTAAACCCTAAATTCAAAACTCTAAACCCTAAACCTAACACTAAACATTAAACCCATAAGCCTAAACCCTAAATTCCAAACTTTAAACCCTAAACTCCAAATCCTAAACTCCAAACTTCAAACACTAAACCATTAACCCTAAGCCCTTATCCCTAAACCCTACCCTAAACCCAAAACCCTAAACCCTAAAACATAAAACCTAAACCCTACACCTTAACCCTAAACACTAAACCCTAAACCTAAACCCTAAACCCTCAACCCAAAATCATAAACTATAAACCCAAAACCCTAAACCCTAAATCATATACCCCTTAACCTTAAACCCTCAACCCTAAACAATAAACCATAAACCCTAAACCTTAAACTCAAAATCCTAAACCATAACCCTAAACCTTAAACTCTAAATTCTAAACCATAACCCTAAACCTAAACCCTAAACTCTAAACCTTACACCCAAAACTCTAAACCCTAAACCATTAATCCTAAACACTAAACCTAAACACTCAACACTAAACCTTAAAGCCTAAACCCAAAATTCAAAACTCTAAACCCTAAACCATTAATCCTAAACCATAAACCTAACACTAAACACTATACCCTTAAGCCTAAACACTAAATTCCATACTCTAAACCCTAAACCCTAAACCCTAAACCCTAAACCCTAAACACCAAATGCTAAAGTCTTAACTTCAAAAACTAAACCATTAACCCTAAGCCCTTACCCCAAAACCATACCCTAAACCCCTAAACCCTTAACCCTAAACCCAAAATCATAAACTCTAAACCCAAAACCCTTAACCCTGAAACCTAAACTCTAAACCCTAAACCTTAAACCCTAAACCCTAAACTCTAAACCCTAATCCCTAAACACTGAACCCTAAATCCTAAACTCTAAACCCTAAACCCTAACTATAAACCAAAAACCCTAAACCCTAAATTCTAACCCGAAAACCTAAATCCTAAACCCTAAACCCAAAACCTTAAACCTTAAAACCTAAACCCTAAACCCTAACACTAAACCTAAACCCAAAACACTAGACACAAAACCCTAAACCAAAATGCTAAACTTGGAACCCTAAACCCTAAACTAAACCATTAATCTTAAACCCTAAACTTAAACCTTAAACCATAAACCCCAAATCCAAAATCTAAACCCAAAACCCTAAACTTTAAACCCTAAATCCTAAACTCTAAACCCTAAACACTAACTGTAAGCCTTTAATCCTAAATCGTAAAATATAAACCCTAGACCCTAAACTCAAAACACTAAGCCCTAAACTCTAAATTTTAAATCCCAAACTTTTAACCATAAAACCCAATACCCTAAAACAAAAACCCAAAACCATAAACCCTAATTTCTAAACCCTAAACTCAAAAACCTAAATCCACGAATCCTACCACATAGACCAAAAACCCTAAACTCTAAACCCAAAACAGTAAATCCTAAACCTCTTAACCATAAACCCTAAGCCCGAAATTATAAATGCTAAACCATAAACCCTAAACCCTAAATCCTAAATTCTAAACCTTAAACCCTAAACCCAAACCATAAATCCTAAACCCAAAACCCTAAACACCAAACAATAAACCCTAACCCTAAACCATTAATCCTAAACCCTAAACCTAAACCCTAAACACTAAACCCTAAATCCAAATTCTAAACCCTAAACCCTAAACCATAAACTTTATCCCTATAGGGTAAACTACAAACCCTAAACCCTAACCTTAAACCCTAAACCCTAAATCCTAAACCCTTAATCCTAAACTCAAAATACTCAACCCTAAACCCTATATTCAAAATCCCAAACTCTTAATCTAAACCCTAAACCCCAAACCCTAAACCCTAATACATAACCCTAAATCTTAACCCCTAAACCTTAACCCCTAAACTCTAAACTCTAAACCCTAAACCCTAAACCCTAAACCCTAAACCCTATATTCTAAATCCCAAACTCTTAACCTAAAACCTAAATCCCAAACCCTAAAACATAATACATAAACCCTAAATCTTAACCCTTAAACCTTAAACCTTAAAACATAGACCCTAAACCCTCAACTCTAAACCTTAAACCCTAAATCATATACCCCTTAACCCTAAACTCTAAACCCTAAACAATAAACCATAAACCCTAAACAATAAACCCTAAGCCTTAAACCTTAAACTCTAAAACCTAAACCATAATCCTAAACCTAAACCCTAAACTCTAAACCTTACACCCAAAACTCTAAACCCTAAACCACTAATCCTAAAACCTAAACCTAAACACTCAAAACTAAACCTTAAACCCTAAACCCTAAATTCAAAACATTAAACCCTAAACCATTAATCCTAAACCCTTAAACCTAACACTAAACACTAAACCTTTCAGCCTAAACCCTAAATTCCAAACTCTAAACCCTAAACCCTAAACCCTAAACCCCAAATCTTAAACTATGAACATCAAACACTAAATGATTAACACTAAGGCCTTACCCCTAAACCATATCCTAAACCCCTAAACCCTAAACCCTAAAACCTAAACCTTAAACCCAAACCCTAAACACTTAACCTTAAACCTAAACTCTAAACCCTAAACTTAAAATCATAAATTCTAAACCCAAAACCCTAAACCCAAAACCCTATACCCTAAACCCTAAACCCTAAACACTAAACTTGGAACCCTAAACCCTAATGCAAAACCCTAAACCCTAAACCCTAAAACCTAAACCCTAATCCCTACCTAAACCCTAAACATAAATCCTACACCCTAAACCCTAAACCCTAAACTCTAATGCCTAAACCCTAATCACTAAACCCTAAAACCTAAACCCTAATCACTAAACCCAAAACCTAAACACTAAATCTTAAACTTAAACACTAAACCCTAATTTGTAAACCTAAATTCCTAACCCTAAACCCTAAACTCTAAAACCCTAAATATTAAACCCCAAATCCTAAATTCTAAAACCTAATCCCCAAACACTAAACCCTAAATCCTAAACTCTAAAACCTAAACCCTAACTATAAACCAAAAACCCTAAACCCAATGTCCTAAACCCTAAACCCTGAACCTTAAACCTTAAACCCTAAACCCTAAACCCTAACCCTACACCCTAAACCCTAAACACTAAACCCTAGACACAAAACCCTAAACCTAAATGCTAAACTTGGAACCCTAAACCCTAAACCTAAACCATTACTCATAAACCCTAAACCTAAACCTTAAACCCTAATCCCCAAATCCAGAATCTAAACCCCAAACCCTAAACCATAAACCCTAAATCCTAAACTCAAAACCCTAAACACTAACTGTAAGCCTTTAACCGTAAATTGTAAATTATAAACCCTAAACCCTAAACCCTAAACTCAAAACACTAAACCCTAAACCCTAAATTATAAATCCCAAACTCTTAAACCTAAAATCCAATACCCTAAAACCTAAACCCAAAATGATAAACCCTAATTCCTAAACCCTAAACTCAAAACCCTAAACCCACGAACCCTACCCCATAGACCAAAAACCCTAAACTCTAAACCCTAAATAGTAAATCCTAAACCCCTTAACCATAAACCCTAAACCCAAAATTACAAACGCAAAACCATCAACCCTAAACCCTAAATCCTAAACTCTAAACCATAAACATGAAACCCTAAACCCTAAACCCTAAAGCATAACCATAAACCCTAAACCTAAAACCCTAAACCCTAAACCCTAAACCCTAAATCCTACAGTCTACACCCTAAGCCATTAATCCTAAACCCTAGACCTAAACCCCAAACACTAAATCCTAAATCCAAATTCTAAACCCTAAACCCTAAACCTTAAACTATAACCCTAAAGGGTAAACTACAAACCCTAAACCCTAACAATAAACCTTAAACCCTAAACCCTTAATCCTAAACTCAAAACATTAAACCCTAAACCCTATATTCTAAATCCCAAACCATAAACCCTAATACAAAAACCCTAAATCTTAACCCTTAAATGCTAAACCCTAAACCCTAAACCCTAACCATAAACCATAAACCCTAAACCCAAAACCTTAAACACTAAACCCTAAACCCTAAACCCAAAACCCTAGACCCTAAACCCTAGAACTAAACCCTAAACCCTAAACTCTAAACATGCAAATCCTAAACCCTAACCTTAAACCCTAAACCCTAAATCCTAAACCCTTAATCCTAAACTCAAAATACTAAACCCTAAATCCTAAACCCTATATTCAAAATCCCAAACTCATAACCTAAACCCTAAACCCCAAACCCTAAACCCTAATACATAAACCCTAAATCTTAACTCCTAAACCTTAAACCCTAAACCATAGACCCTAAATACTAAACTCTAATCACTAAATCCTAAACCCTAAACCATATATTCTAAATACCAAACTCTTAACCTAAACCCTAAACACCAAACCCTAAAACCTAATACATAAACCCTAAATCTTAACCCCTAAACCTTCAACCTTAAACCATAGATCCTAAACCCTCAACTCTAAACCCTAAACCCTAAATCATATACCCCTTAACCCTAAACTCTAAACCCTAAACAATAAACGATAAACCCTAAATAATAAACCCTAAACCTTAAACCTTAAACTCTAAACCCTAAACCATAATCCTAAATCTAAACCCTAAACTCTAAACCTTACACCCAAAACTCTAAACCCTAAACCATTAATCCTAAACCCTAAACCTAAACACACAAAACTAAACCTTAAAACCTAAACCCTAAATTCAAAACTCTAAACCCTAAACCATTAATCCTAAACCCTAAACCTAACACTAAACACTAAACCCTTAAGCCTAAACCCTAAATTCCAAACTCTAAACCCTAACCCCTTACCCCTAAACCAAACCCTAAACCCCTAAACCCAAAACCCTAAACCCCAAAACCTAAAACCTAAACCCTAAACCCTAACCCTAAACCCTAAACCCTAAACCCTAAACCTAAAATCATAAATTCTAAACCCAAAACCCTAAGCCCTAAACCCTAAACCCAAAACCCTAGACCCTAAACCCTAAACCCTAAACACTAAACCTGGAACCCTAAACCCTAAACCCTAAAACCTAAACCCTAAACCCTAACCCTAAACCCTAAACCTAAATCCAACACCCTAAACTCTAATGCCTAAACTCTAAATCCTAAACCCTAAACCCTAAAACCTAAACCCTAAACCTAAACCCTAAATCTTATACTTAAACCCTAAACCCTAATTTCCAAACCCTAACTTTCTAACCTTAAACCCTAAACTCTAAACCCTAAATCTTAAACCTAGAACCCTAAACACTTAAACCTTGAACCCTAAACTCTAAACCCTAATCCCTAAACACTAAACCCTAAATCCTAAACTCTAAACCCTAAATCCTAACTATAAACCAAAAACCCCATACCATAATCCTTAAACCGTAAATTCTAACCCCAAAACCTAAATACTAAACCCTATGTCCTAAACCATAAACCCTGAACCTTAAACCTTAAACCCTAAACCCTAACCCTAAACCCTAAACCCAAAACCCTAGACACAAAACCCTAAACCTAAATGCTAAACTTGGAACCCTAAACCCTAAACCTATACCATTAATCATAAACCCTCAACCCCAAATCCAGAATCTAAACCCAAAACCCTAAACCTTAAACCCTAAATCCTAAACTCCAAACCCTAAACACTAATTGTAAGCCTTTAACCCTAAATTGTAAATTATAAACCCTAAACCCTATTCTTAAACCCTAAACCCAAAATCCTAAACCCTAAACCCTAAACACTAAGCCCTAAACTTAAAACACTAAACCCTAAACCCTAAATTCTAAATCCCAAACTCTTAAACCTAAAATCCAATACCCTAAAACCTAAATCCAAATTCCTAAACCCTAAACTCAAAACCCGAAACCCACGAACCCTACTCCATAGACCATAAACCCTAAACAGTATATCCTAAACCCCTTAACCATAAACCCTAAACCCAAAATTATAAATGCAAAACCATAAACCCTAAACCCTAAATCCTAAACTCTAAACCATAAACCCTAAACCCTAAACCCAAAACCCTAACCATAAACCCTAAGTCCAAATCCCTACACCCTAAACCCTAAACCCTAAACCCTAAACCCTAAACCATTAATCCTAAACCATAAGCCTAAACCCTAAACACTAAACGCTAAATCCAAATTCTAAAACCTAAACCCTAAACCCTAAACGAAAAACTTTAACCCTAAAAGGTAAACTACAAACCCTAAATCCTAACCTTAAACCCTAAACCCTGAACCCTTAATCCTATACTCAAAACACTAAACCCTAAACCCTAAACCCTATATTCTCAATCCCAAACTCTTAACCTAAACCCTAAACCCTAATACAAAAACCTTAAATCTTAACCCCTAAACGTTAAACTCTAAACCATAGACCCTAAACCCTAAACTCTAAACACTAAATCATATACCCCTTAATCCTAAACACTAAACCATAAACCCTAAACAATAAATGCTAAACACTAAACCTTGAACTCTAAACCCTGAACAATAACCCTAAACCTAAACCCTAAACTCTAAACCTTACACCTAAAACACTAAACCATTAATCCTGAACCCTAAACCTAAACACTCAACACTAAACCTTAAAGCCTAAACCCTAAATTCCAGACTCTTAACCCTAAAACAGTAATCCTACACCCTAAACCTAACACTAAACACTAAACCCTTAAGTCTAAACCCTAAATTCAAAACCCTAAACCCTAAACCCTAAATCCTAAACTCTGAACTTCAAACACTAATCCATTAACCCTAAACCTTTACCCCAAAACCATATCCTAAACCACTAAACCCTAAACACAAAATCATAAACTCTAAACCCAAAACCTTAAACCCTAAACCCTAAACCCAAAATCCAAAACCCTAGACCCTAAACCCTAAACGTAAACCCTAAACCCTAAATCCTAAACTTTAAAACTTAAACCCTAAACACTAATCCCAAATCCCTAAACACTAAATAACCCTAACCAAAAATCCTAGACACTAAACCCTAAACCTAAATGCTAAACTTGGAACCCTAAACCCTAAACCCTAAACCCTAAACCTAAACCATTAATCATAAACCCTAAACCTAAACCTTAAACGCTAAATCCCAAATCCAAAATCTAAACCCAAAACCCTAAACCTTAAACCCTATATCCTAAACTCTAAACCCTAAACACTAATCAGAATCTTTAACCATAAATCTTTAATTATAAACTCTAAACTATTATCTTAAACCCTACATCCTAAACCCTAAACCCAAACCCTAAACCCTAAACTCAAAATACTAAACCCTACACCCGAAATTTTAAATCCCAAAATCTTAACCCTAAAACCCAAAACACTAAAACCTAAACCCGAAACCATAAACCCTAAACCCAAAACTCCAAACCTACAAACCCTACAATCAGAGACCATAAAACCTAAACTCTAAACCCAAAACACTAAATCCTAAACCCCTTACCATAAACCCTAAACCATAAATCCTAAATTCTAAACCTTAAACCCTAAACCCAAAACCCTAAACCCTAACCCTAAACCCTTAACCCAAAACCCTAAACCATAAACCCTAAATCCTAAACCCAAAACCCTAAAGCCCAAACCCTAACCCTAAGCCATTAATCCTAAACCCTAAATCTAAATTCTAAACCCTAAACCCTAAACCCTAAACCTTAAACTTTAGCCCTAATGCATAAACAACAAACCCTAAACCCCAACCTTAAACCCTAAACCATAAACACTAAACCCTAAATCCTAAACCCTATATTCTAAATCCCAAATTCTTAACCAAAACCCCAAACCCCAAACCCTAAACCCTAATACATAAACCCTAAATCTTAATCCCTAAACCTTAAACCCTAAACCATACACCCTAAATCCTAAACTCTAAACCCAAAACCCTAAATCATATACGCCATAACCCTAAACACTAAACCCTAAACAATACACCCTAAACCCTAAACCTTAAACTCTAAACCTTAAACCATAACCCAAAACTCTAAACCTTCCACCAAAAACTCTGAACACTAAACCCTAATTCACCCTAAATTCCAAACTCTAAATCTTAAACTCTGAACTTCAAACACTAAACCATTAACCCTAAGCCCTTAGCCCTAAACCATACCCTAAACCCCTAAACCCAAAACCCTAAACCCTAAAACCTAAAATCAAAAACCTTAACCTAACCCTAAACCCTAAACCCAAACCCTAAACCCTTAACCCAAAATCATAAACTCTAAACCCAAAACCCAAAACCCTAAACCCTAAACCCAAAGCCCTACACCCTAAACATAAATCCTACACTCTAAACCCTAAACCGCAAACCCTAAACCCTAAACCCTAAACCCTAAACCCTAAACCCTAAACCCTAAACACTAAACCCTAAACCTTAATTTATAAACCCTAAATTCCTGATCCTAAACCCTAAACTCTAAACCCTAAACCCTAAACTCTAAACCCTAATTCCTAAACCATAAACCCTAAATCCTAAACTCTAAACCCTAAACCCAAACTATAAACCAAAAACCCTAAACCCTAAACCCTAAATTCTAACCCTAAAACCTAAATCCTAAACCCTATGTCCTAAACCCTAAACCCTGAACCTTAAACCCTAAACCCTATACCCTAAACCCTAAACCCTAAACCTACAACTTGAAACCCTCAACCCTAAAACACAAACCCTAAACCGTAAACTCTATACCCTAAACCCTAAACCATAAACCATAAACCATAAAATATAAACCCTAAACCCTAAGCAATATAACCTATACCATAAACCCTAAACCATTATTACTAAACTTAAACCCTAAACCCTATTTCATAAATTCTCAACCCTATACCCTAACCCAAAACCCTAAACCCAAAACCCTAAACCCTAACCCTAAACCATAAACCTAAACCCTAAACATTAAACCCTAAACCCTAAATCCAATTGCTTCCCCATTTCCCAATTTTTTTCACCCTCTAATGCAGCTAACTAAAAGGAACGCTCTACAAAGATAAGCCTAATGCTATAGTCCCAAAGAATACCGAATGGCGCGTGAGCCGGTAGGCACCGCCCACCACTGCACTAAGCTCAACAGAGCGCCTCAACTGCATTTAACAAAACCTACTCATCAACCGCCTCTAATTCATCCTAGAACTCCGGAATTGAGAAACAATGAAGCGATGAATAAAGGTGAATTCCTGAGAGAAATGAAGGCAATCGTAACATTATTCCACAATTCGCGATAGCTTGAATCGAGTAAGGATGGTTAAAGGGAATGATTCTACTAGTCAAGACCTACAACATACTAAAAAATCAAATGATTCTATCTCGCCAATTGAGAAATCTGGAGAGGCGATTTTTGGAGGAATCGCCGAAAAATCGCTAAAATGCGCCTTCAAATTCGAGCACACT